>CAHIKZ030000208.1:1022500-1415000 GCA_903632075.3 Acanthosepion pharaonis | reverse complement strand
TAGACAGATAGATAGGAAGGAAGGTGGGACAGACTAGATAGATAGATAGATAGATAGGAAGGAAGGAGGGACAGACGAGATAGATAGATAGATAGATAGATAGATAGATAGATAGATAGATAGATAGATAGATAGATAGATGCAGGTACTGCCAAAGAAAAGCGATAACTAATGTTTAAAAATATTTTTAGAAATGAAAATCTTTCTTGAAACTTAATTCCATTAATTAAAAATCGTTCATTTTTTAACGATTTTTTATAAAATAATTTTTCTGAAACAAAGATTAGTTCATTAAAAGTTTAATTAATCTGATTTGAAAAAAAATAGTTACTTTTAGTTTAAAATATCGCAGAAAAGCATTTTTTTAACACGGAGTGAGTATTTTTATGAGGTTTTGACAACTCTTTCGATAGACATATGTTTGGGATTTTTTTTCAAATGGGTACAATTACTGTACCATTTACTTGAATATAACGCGAACGTCTTTTTTATATTTTTTAACTACCCAGTAATGTTTAAAATTTACAAAAATATTCTAAATAAACTAATATTTTATTGAATTGTAGGTACTTTGGTTTAATAGTCTTACTTGCAGATTCGCTTACTGAGGAAATTACCAATAAATTTTAAATTTACTATAGTTACCGATCTTATATTCTGTAACTTTATTTTAATATCGTGTACGGACGTCCGTATTTACAAAAATTGCCATGTTTATACACACGAAAAAAATCAAAATTCCTTTTAAAATACTGGGTGTCGCTGAATTGTAATAAGCTTTCCCATTTGTTCTTATTAAGGAATACACTTTTTACTTCATTCTAATATCGAACTAACCGCCACAAATTAATACAGAAATTGAAAAGATTTAAAACTTTATAAATTATTATAATTAAAATTTTAAAAAAATAAAACAATTCTTGTAAAAATTAATTATTCATCGAATTAAAAAAAAAAAAAAAAAACAAAAAACAATACTGTCCATTCATGGAAGCATTTAATTGCTTTCACGAATGAACTCTATTGATTTTATCCTGTTTGGCAAAAGAAATTGATGATTTAAATCCTCCAAAGATTTCTGCTTTTAACAATAAACATGAAGCTCTACAAAATTGAATTTCTCCAAATTTCATAAAATTAAATGAGTGGCGGGAGATAACAGAGGTAAGAAAATATTTTTACCAAGATTTTCTAAAAAAAACAAAAACATTTCTAAACTAATTTTATTCATTTGTGAATAAATTCTGAAAGTTTCATTAAAATGCGACAATTATTTGATTTTTGCAAGAATTTCCAAATGAATGTATTTTGCACCACAAAAAAAAGTTCGAATTTCACATACTAATTTATGGTCAACATTGACGTAAGAAAAACAAAATTTTTGACCAAAATTTTGAAGATTTTAAAATGGATTAAAAAACGTAATTTAATGATCAAAATATCCTTCTGTCTTTCCTCTGGATAATAATAATTTTAGGTTGGTGCATAATTACCAGGCATTTTTGTAGACGAGTTATTTGTTAATAAAAATTGCTGATTTTTTAAAACTTTTTTTAATAAAAATATTATAAAAATGCGTGTCTGTAATCATACGCTCAGGAATAATCATTTAAAAATGTTATTGTTGAATTGATATGTTTCTTTTTCATAATAAATATTGTTTAAAAACGCCTGATAATTATGCACCATTCCAATACAAAGATTTTGAGACAATTTTCTTTTTATTAGATTTGGGCCATTTTTCATCATGTAAGCGCAATTTTTAGTGAATCATTAGATGTACCTAGATTGATGATATTTCAAGGTGTCGCTTAGATGTAGTACAAGGTCGAAAGTATGGGGCACCCAGTGAGGATTAAACTCACTTCTCAGTCGTAATTGATCTAGCAATACAAGCTTGTTAACCATTACACCACCACGTCAAAGGGCCCAAATGTACCGAGATTGATATGCTGTGTCCTATCTTTGGTCGCCACACAACAAAAGCAGACCGAGTCTCTGGAGATCCGTCTACCAGGCAGCACCTCTACATTTTACTAATACACTTTGACGTCTGAAGCAGAAGCCAGTGAGATTGAGTTAATTTTCCCTTAGCCCACACGTACACGTTTGAGGCCCCACATTAAAGTTGACCTTGTGTCATAATCGCCCTCATCTAAAGACACACATGACTTTATAAAGGTTTTATTTTCTCAATTCCATATCTGCCAGATTTTTTTATGGACGTAAATTCAGTCAAATAGTTTTTTTTCAATGGAGCATGAAATTGACACAGCCTGAATAGACAACAAACAGATTGTCAGGTAAAACTTAAAATCCTGAATACGTAAAAAAGAGTTTTTTTTTTTTTTTTTGTGTGTGTGTGTGTGTGTGTGTGTGTGTGTGTGTGTGTGTGTGTGTGTGTGTGTGTGTGTGTGTGTGTGTTCGCGTACGCGCGCGTTCAACCCGGTTATGAATCAGTCAAGTGTATGTCATTTTCTTCAACAATAAAATGTTTTGTTTAGGAATCGCAAACGGATTTATTTTGTGCCTGTGCCAATGTCAGAATAACAATTGAAATAATTATTTACTTATTATGATTTAATATTTAAACTATGAATGGTACCGGGTCTATCTATCTATCTCTATCTATCTAGCTAGCTCAGTCTCTTCGTATCTATCTCGGTCCCCTTTTCCTATCTATCTATCTATCTATCTATCTATCTATCTATCTATCTTGATCTCTTTGTGTCTATATCAGTCTCCTAGTGTCTGTATTTCTGCCTATCTATCTAATTATGGCCTCTATCTGTCTGTCTGTCTGTCTGTCTGTCTGTCTGTCTGTCTCTCTCTCTCTCTCTCTAGCTAGCTCAGTCAATATTTGTATCTCTATCTCAGTCTCTTCGTATCTATCTCGGTCTCCTCTTCCTATCTATCTATCTATCTATCTATCTATCTATCTATCTATCTATCTATCTAGGTCTCTATGTTTATATCAGTCTCCTCGTGTCTGTATTTCTATCTATCTAATTATGGCCTCTATCTGCCTGTCTCTCTATCTATCTATCTATCTAGCTAGCTAGCTAGCTAGCTAGTCTATTTGTATCTATCTCAGTCTCTTCATATCTATCTCGGTCTCTTCTTCGTGTCTATCTATCTATCTATCTATCTATCTATCTATCTCTCTCTTATTATATATATATATATATATATATAATCTCGGTCTCTTTGTATCTATCTATCTATCTATCTATCTCGGTTTTCTCGTCTCTATCTATCTATCTATCTAATTATGGCCACCGTCTATATATATATATATATATATATATATCATTATGCCCACTATGTAAGTCTATTCGTATATATGTCAGTTCATATATAAGAACATAATGAGATCGATACGAACAGACTGAGTTTTCAGAATGCATGCGGTAATGACTCTCCACGCCTTCCTTTTCTTCGTTATCTGTGAATTACTATGCATTCTTCAGAAAGATTGCAGTGTAGTTTCCCTTACTTCCTCAGCGGTGTGGGATTCAGAGTTTTCATTCTCCTAGCCTAGTTGCCACCCATTGCTAGACAACCTATTGAATCCATTGCTAAGAGAAGAAGGAGCCATGGATTTCCGCAATACATTTCTGCCGATGTTAATGTAAAAGACCAGCGCGGAATTTGAACCAGTCTCATCGGTTCCACTTTCAACGACGTTAACCACTACACTATATCGCGTGTATCTTTATTACGATATTTTATGAAGTTTAAATGTTTGTGATTTGAAATCATCCGATGAATGTCAATTAGTGTTCCGTTTACCGGGCTCGCTACAGGATTGAATTGAGATTAATCTGTCGCCATATTTATTACAACGTTTCAGCCTTTCAGTATCTGTCTATATTTCTGAGATGAGGTATTATGTACATTATTTACATTATTCTTTGTTGACATTTATCACAGCGTTTCGGCCTTCTTCAGGTGGTTGGTAGTTTGTTCTAGTTCCATGTGCCATGCCTAAAGGATGTCAGTTATCATTTAATTCCCCTCTCCAAGTTCTCTTAACCAGGACGTCCTGTCACTGGTTCTCTTAGCTCTTGGCGTCCTGTCACTGGTTCTCTTAGCTCTTGGCGTCCTGTCACTGGTTCTCTTAGCTCTTGGCGTCCTGTCACTGGTTCTAACCAACGCCTTTATCCATTGTGCCATGTGTCCTTAAGGACATCTGTGTATGAATTTCTGGGATTTATAAACTTAATGTCTTCAGCAACCATTTTTACCAGTGCTCATATTAATATGGTCACAAAGATGAGGACAATAGTCCGAATAATGTAAATAATGTACACTGACGTTAATTCAATTGTTTTGTTAAAAAAGAAATAAAAAAAGAGGTTTATTTAGTAAGCGTGAAATAAATAAATTTAATTCAGTTGTTTCGTGTAAAAATATATTTAATAACCTGACGATAATTGATTCATTAAAAAGAAGAAAAAAAAACAGTTATTTAGAAAGTGGACGATAAATACCCGACATTTTGAATGCTACGATTTTTCTATTGTTACCTCACAAGGTGCCCGTTCAATAAAAGTCAAACCGAAACGTCTTCCATAGAAGACTTTTTTAGATTTTGAAATACGTTTAAAAACACGTAAGGGAATGTAATGGACCCGACTGGAATTCGAACTCGGCTCTCCGATGTCTCAATCTGAGCCGCTATCCATTACTCCACCGTGATTCCTCAAGAAGTGCTAATTATAAGAAAACAAAACGTATGGTCATCAGCAAGAGCAAAAACCCAAAATGCGAGCTCCAAATTCGAAATATCAACATGAAACAATTACAGAAGTTTAAGTATGTACTAATGATACCCAGAATAAAATAGTCAACTGGAATTTGTAGGACACATAATAAGAATAGAAGATTTCGAAATCTGGTAATAGTGATTTTCTAAGTGTAGCTTAGATATGGCACAAGGCCGAAAGTATGGGGTACCCAGTGAGGATCAAATTCACTACTCAGTCGAAATTGTTCTCGCGAGGCAAACTTACTAACCATTACACCACATCAAGGTACGAAAAATGATTATTCTAAACATAATTTAGATGTGGTACAAGGACACAAGAATGGGGGTACACAGTGAGGATCGAACTCAATACTCAGTCCTAATTGTTTTAGGAGGAATTGTAAAAATGTAAACAATGCTAACAGCTACAGAGGATAGGACGTTGTGGGGAGTAATGATCGCCCACATCCTGAAGAGACACGGTAGACGGAAAAGACTTAACAGCTGAATATTTGTTGATTTCAAATAATGTATGCCGGTGGGGTCTGCGGACTTAAAAAGCGAAACTATGTAATGATAGTATCAAGCAACTATTCATCTAAGAAAAAACAAAGATAACGCCCCACTCAACATAGCCGCTCAAGAAACCCGCCAAGATAATTTGTTTTTAATTCTACCATTTGTCCTCTTGAATATTTTGTAACTTTTACGAGCGAATACATAAAATCTTTTAGTATTTTTCTAAAATCTGGGTCAAATGTTTTCTTCGTGACATTTCGGTCTATCACTCGACGTAAGAACAAAGAGAAGACAGCTGGCGAGAGTTTGTCTTTATCTATTGAAACTTATCGATTTGCATCTAACTTGAGAATATAACAGAATGCATGAGATTAAATAGAAATGACACAAAACACTTTGCAATCGGATCTATGACAGAGATAATCATCTCCGGGTTGCGGGTGGACATCTTAGTGGTGTGGATGGACATCTTCGGGATCTGGGTGGACATCTTCGAGGTGCGGTGAAAACTTCCGGGACGCAGGCGTACATCTTCGTGTGCCAGTGGACACACTCAGGGTGTGGATAGACATCTTCGGGGTGAAGGTAGACATCTTCAAGGTGTAGGTAAACATCTTCGGGATGTGGGTGGACATCTTGGATTTATATATATATATATATATATATATATATATAATTATATAATTATTTATTTAAAAAATATGATTCCTTCGCTACATGTTTCAAAACAAGAGCCGAAAACTTCAATATAATTATTTGAATTAAATTGAATTAAAGTACCAAGCTCTGTTCCATCTTCAAGCGACATTTTTGGCTCTTGTTTTGAAACATGAGAACTCTTATGTAGCGAAGGAATCATATTTTTAAATAAATAATTATATTTAGGCTCTACTTTTGTATTGAGCACTGTTTTTTTTTTAAAATAAAAACAAAAATACTAAAGAACTTCGGATTGTTTACCTAACGAGTTATTTCCTAATTCTATATATTTTCACACACACACACACACACACACACACACACACACACATATATATATATATATATATATATATATATATATATATATATATATATATATATAACTTAAACGATATAATTACTATTAATAGGCACATAGCTTTCTGAGCATGAAACCCGAGTTCGAATCTCAGCCTTGTCGATTTCCCAGAAGGTCACTTCTTGATGTTATCAATCTGGAGGAGATTATCCCACCCTCCTGAGGTACCTTTGGAAAATACCTGAAAACCATTTCTCGAGTGAACCCAAAGTGAAATTGAGTAGACATCGATGGCTGTGCTAGAACGAAGTCACAAGTCATCGTGGTCGAGGGTTTGAGTGTACTGGTCTTGCTCAGCTTGTTGATCACGCTAGCTAACACGCTTCTCCCCCAGAAATTGTAACATAGTTCATCTTTTGCATAGTTGCCGGATAAACCCCCGTTAGGCTCTGTAAATGTTGAACAAACACAAAAATGTGCCTGAGCAAGCGTCTGCAATAGGGATTGGCTAGCCTCCCTAGTTGATGGGTATTCTCCGAATACGAGTGGCCAGTCATAAGATAAGATTATTAGTGTATATTCGTATTTGAAATATACGCCCGTTTTTTTTTTATTTTTAGTTTAAACAGTGTGCATTACGTCTATGTATCCGTGTATTCGAGGAATTCAGTAAAGAAAATAACACATTTTCTTCATTGGGATTTCTTTAATTCACAGGCAGATAGACGTAATGTAAACTGTTTAAATTAAAACACCGTCAAAAACTGTCTAAAAATGTGCCATATTAGGCGGTCTGTTGGCCCGTACTTGGCAGAAAATCTTCCATTCATTTCTCGTTTAATTGTTTCGGCTGACCAATGATTTTACCCCTTCGGATTACTGCTGTTACTATATATGAAGCAAGTCACCTCCAAAAATTGTATCGTTTTGAAAATCATCTGGCCTGGCCTTCAGTGTCCAAAACAAAATGTGTAGCTAAAATTTAGAATACTGGCGACGAGACTTGGGATTTCTTCATTTCACAGGCTTCTCCCCAAGCTGAAAAGTTACAGTGTCTCTGGAAAAATTTTGAACTGATCCAATCTTTCTTATCAAAATGTGAAATGAAATTTACCCTGAACGGCCACTCTTCCCATTCCTTTCGTACTAATGCAAGGGACTCTCCACCCCCCGCCAAGGTTCTCACCTTGGTCCTGCTTTTCATTGATTTTCATTAATGACCTTCCCGATGTCATCAGCTCTTAACTCGGTATCTACGCCGGTGACATTTCCTCCTGTCTCGATAGTCGATTTGATAACTTTGATAAGGTAAAAATGGCAGCTGATATACAAAACGACCTTCAGTTTGTTGCTAACTGGGGCAAAGAATGGCTTGTTAATTTTAACGCTCCCAAAACTAAACTACTCTCTATTAATCATTTAAGAGAAACCTCAATGCATTCTATCAACATGGCTAATGCTGACCTCCAGGAGAATGACTCATTGTGCCTTCTCGGGCTAACGTTCTCAGATGACATGAAGTGGAATATTGAATCCATTGCTAGGTCAACTGCTAAGAAAGTTATGCTTAGCACATTGCTGCCACATATGGTCTGGTTCCACCGCTATTTATTTAGAAAACTTTGATAAAATACAAATAAGAATCTGCAATATTATTGGTCTTGATCTTGCCTCTCGGCTTCAATCACTTTCCCACTGCCTTAAGGTTGCCCCTCTGAACCTTTTCTAAAAATACATTCATGGTAATTGTTCTGATGAGCTCTTCACTACGGAACCAAGACTCTTTGAATTTAAGCGCAGTACTAAACTGGCGACGAGATCTCACCGATTTACAGTTGAAATGGTTAGATGTAACTGTAAATTCTATGCTAACAGTTTCTTCACTCGCACTTCTCGCTTGTGGAACTCCCTTCCGGTTCCATGCTTTCTAGCCAACTTTAATCTGCAAAACTTAAATGCAATTTAAATCTCTATCTCCTCTCCTCTTGGTTACTCTTCCTTTTTGTTCTTTAGCAGTTGTTCTTGTTCCTAACTCTCTTACACCCAGTAACCCCCTTGTGTCTCAGAGCCTTTACTGCCACGTTAGAGACACCAGGCCTAACTCTTCGGGTAAAGACACATGGTCTTTCGAAACCAAAGGACGCTACGAATATTCAAGACAAAAGAAACTGTTAGGATAAAATTTCATCTAGTAATTTCAACATTAAATTGATGAGACCTAACTACCAATCTAGTACTCGGCTGAAGTTCATGAAGTCGATGTAGCAAAGTTCATCAAAACAATTGTCATAAAAAATATTTATAGAAGAGGCACAGGAAAGCTAGTTATAGCCGTTTACTGTGGCTGAGATGCCAGATCAGGACCGATAACATTGCAGATTCTTCTATGAATTTTGTCAAGAATCTGTAGATACATAGCAGAAACACAAGACCAGATGTGACAGTCATGTTCAATGAGTCACACCGAGCTACATCGCTCGCTCACTTTCTGGTGCGACTGTTCGGTTCAACTCTCTTCCTACGGGCGGGAGGAACCCGAAGGAGGCTACGACGAAGGAGGCTACGCCGAAGGACGGAGTCTCCTTCGGGGAGGTAAAACCGGCCCTGAACCTGTTTGTACGGGTTCGAATGGGCTATTTTTTGGCCGAGCCAAATGGCTCGGGAATGCCCACGTTAAAAAGGCCTTGTGCCACATGACACCCTCGTGGAGGGTGACTAAATATCGTCATGTTCAATGAACGGCCGAATGGAAAACTTGTAAAGATGAAAGGCAGATTCGGGTGGCAAAAATTGTTTAATACGACACAGTGAACCGATTTTCCTAGCAGTATACAGCGGTTAGCAAGCAGATCTTTACAACGATTTCTACTGTTAAGCGAATTCGTCCATCATTCGGTGACCCACACCTGTGACCATGTGCCAAAATAAGCTTAGTAAAGTCATAATAGGAGTAGATAAGTTCACGGATTGTCCGGTTCTCACACCTCAATAATCTTTTGAACAGGAGTAGAGGTTTATCCCTTGTTTCCTGTTTAGGATTGGGATCCAGTTTCTTTTCAAGTTTTCTCGTTGTCATTAACTTCTAGTAACTCATTGCGTTTTAGTGGCTTTATCACCTTATTTGGAGTGGAATGGAAAAAATGTATTTTTTTTACGTTTCTCTGTCCCTAACGTTTGTCATTCTAAAGCAAATAAATTTAACAAGTGAATCTTATCTTCATGAGAACGTCCGAACTGGAGGTAACCGGGATGGTGGCATATCCATTGAGCTGGTGTGTTTGAACGACACATTAAAATTAGCGCATTTACCTCAGCATAACACGTACCCTCGCGTAAGATACCACTCCCCCCAAAAAAAGATAAGATAAGAAGATCGTATTGCGTCAATATTCCAACTGGATATGTATTACCTGTCTACCGAAATGAACAGCTGACGCACTTCAACGTGACGTAAGGGTTAACAAGCTTGTCTCACTAGATCAATTACAACTGAAAATTAAGTTCGATCCTTACTAGATGCCCCATACTTTCGGCCTTGTGCCATACCTAAACTACACTTAGAAAATCAGCATTTTAAGTATTCGACGTGGTTTAATAGCAAGTTTGTATCGCTAGATCAATTACGACATGAATAGTGAGTTCGATCCTCACTGTGTGCTCTATACCTTCGGCCTTGTGCCACATCTAAGTTACGCTTAGAAAGCCACTACCTACATGAATAGCTTTATAAATCAGCTGCAGGTTTCGTGTGACCCCTTACTAAAAGCGATCAGTGTATTTCAAGGTCGGTCTCACGTCATGCTAGTAATATGCGCTGATTGTTAAACATAAAAGTGTTCCCCGTTCTTTTTATAACCAGAGAAAGCAGCTCCAATTACAAATAGGAAGAAGGAGATCCTAATCAGATGGGACGTATTATAGCTGATAAGTAGCGAGGGTCAGGCCAACGCGTCTACCCGGCTGACCTCTGGGAATAGACCCTAGTATTATTTATTCATCGCACAGAATCAGCAACTATTGACACACGGAATTCTATATTTCCAACTTCATATAGAGCGCGACTTGAAAAAAAAGCCTTAAAACAAAATGCATTGTCTCTGTTTAGCCACAGACATCAGTGTGTTCCTCTGATTTGACCTCATTTAACATAAGGGGCAGGTATCAAGTGGAATAGATCTCCAGTAACCAGTTTATATTTCGTTTTTTTCTTCTTTTTTTTATTATTATTATCGTTCTCTTGAAACGATCGCGTTGTAACTATTTTACTACTGTCGTCCAAATAACATCACTTGTAGACAAAATACAAGATCCATGCGTTTAGCTGTTCTCTAACAAATATATCTTTAACGCAAATAGAACATTTGTTTTTGCGTCAACTCTACCCGTTCTGTCTCTCAAAATGCTACTAAGCATTTCGAAGTGACACCTTCCACAACAAGGACAGTCTTTTTCACACACACAACTTTTTTTCTTCGTTTCAAGACCGAATGTTGCAAACAAGGGTCAGATATAAATTTCACACATTTCGCGGTAACATGACTGGCGCTAGACAATCATGAACTATTATTTATTGAGTTCCATTTCATGAGAAATGTACACTAAAATGGAAAATTTTTTGCATTAAGTCAAAGAGACTCCAAACAAAAAGCAAACTTATATATTTATAAAATATACCTTAACTTGCATGAGTAGGAAGATGGGAAGATTGTATTGCGCCAAATGAGACCTTACCTTGGGTTCCAACAATGACCATGGGAATATGCAAATAGCTAAGTACCAAGTCGGCCTCGAAGAAGCGCATTCGAAATGTCGGCCTTGAACGACGGTGGGGGGTGGCATTTGTGCGCACTGGACGCTGACAGGGTCGAAATATTGTAGAAAGGATTTTAAAAAAGATTTTCTTTCTTGAAAGAAAGAAAGAAAGAAAGAAAGAAAGAAAGAAAGAAAGAAAGAAAACGGAAAAAAAAGAAAAAAGAAAGAAAGAAAAGAAAGGAAAAAAGTAATGAAGGCCGAGAGAGGTGGGGGGAGATAATTGTCAATCCATAAAAGATTAAAAGGCGGAAATAAGGTAAATTCATTTTGCGGTCGACATAAAAAGATTTTTTTCAGTTCATTGTTGTAAAGACAAAATAGAAAATAACACGTCGAAATCTGTCCGTCTGTCTGTCTGTCTGTCTGTCTACTTCCTTCTTTCATCCCTCCCTCCCTTCCTTCCTTCCTTCCTTCCTATCTATACTTGCTTCAGTGTAACCCGGATATAAGAGACCCGGATATAAGAGAAACTCGGATATAAGAGAGATTTTCTCTGGTCTCAAATTAGAGCCTGTGTTAATGTATATAAAACAGACCAAACCCGGATATAAGAGACTTCTTCTCCGGTCCCAACAACTCTCTTATATCCGGGTTACACTGTAGATATAAATATGAAATCCGTACATTTATCTGAATCACACACAGACACACACACATATGCTTCTTCATATTCATCATATTTATTTACTGAGTTATTCATTTTGTGTTTGTCATAAGAAGGCATTTTGAAACGGGATCAGATTTCCCGGACTTCATTCAAATGGATTGATTTTCATTGCGTTTCACTTTTCTTCATGGATTGCAACACTGAAAAATGAAGAAAAATAATGAGCAAGATTTTGGACATGTTTTTTTTTTTTTTAATCTTAAGAAAGATAAGAAAAATAAAGAAACAGTTGAGAAAAGATCCATTCCCCCCCCCCGATATGGGTTAAATAGCAGGACAGACTGGGTTCTTTAGCCTTGGTTGGCAACCAGTCAACCGCAAAAAGGAATGGCAACTTACCGCGGCAAAAAAATCTTGCCTCGTCAGTCATGTATTGGCAGATAGATGATCGGCCAAGCGTGTATCGCGTGTCGCACTTAAATGACTGACTGAATTATTTATTCCGCAAAACGAAGCTCTGAGGTCAGGTCCATCTGTTGAATGTAAATTGCAAGACAAGACATTGTTTGAAAATAATCAAAACCTTATATAACAAGGGAGATAACGAACCAACTCTAAATATCCATATGAAACAATGAAAATTATTTGCACCAGGTTGGTTATGATAGTCGCTTTGATGTATGACTTCCACATAAATTAACTGAAACGAAACCTACGGTTCGCTTCTTAAATATAACGGAAATATTTTATTTTAAAACAAATTGTGATGGGCGAAGAATTGTGATTAGTTTACAACAATACGGTATACAACAGAACGTGTCTCGAACGAAATAAACAAAAATAGCTTTTTCGCCAAAGAAGGTAATATCATTTTTAAATCAATTTAATTCACCTTTAAGCAAGGCGATAATGCCACTAAGACGCAAGGGCTACTGATAGTGAAAATAAATGAGAAAACTTTAGAAAATAGCGGAAAAAACAATCCTAAACAGGAAACAAGGGATGAAGCTCTGTTCTTATTTCAAGAGATCGATGGCGGAGTTGAATATAAGTCCATTATTATGATCTCGTTACCAAGAAGCCATTGACTGATTCGAAAAATACTTACTATTCTTTTATGCGCCGTTTTTCCTCCAGGGTATGAGTGATTATGCCTCTCCACAACTTCCTATCCCTCGTAGCTTTAAGCTCGGTTTGTCCTGTTACTATTAGCGCCATTTCCCGTTCTGTAATGGTATCGTTTGTTTCTCTTCAGGGTGTGACCGATCATGCCTCTCCACAACTTCCTATCCCTCGTAGCGTTAAGCTCGATTTAGTAATTTTGTTCCCGTTCTGTAATGGTAAACGTTCTTTCGTGACAGAGCAAAACTGATGACGGATTGATTGGAATGTTTTGGATTTTTTATCCTTTCATTCAATATTTCTTCTCGTCTTGACAGAATCATTTTAAGGGGGAGGGGGAACCAATTGGCCGGAAGACGATAAAAGACACTTAGGATAATTCTTTGCCGAAAAAGATTAACCCTTCTGCGAAGACGGAATGGTAAAGTTGCATGAAAGATGCCAGAAAAAAAGGGTAACAGAAGAATAAATAGGTTGCTCAGTTAATTAATAAAAAGAAAGAGACATTTTGGCCAACAACGGCACCACTGGCAGCTTGTCTTTCTCTGTCATTTTCGTTATATCTATCTCAGTTTATTCACATCTATCTATCTGTCTCCTTGTATCAATCTATCTATCTATCTATCTATCTATCTATCTATCTATCTATCTATCTCGGTATGTTCATATATAGCTAGCTAGCTAGCTATCTTAATCTATTCCTATCTCTCTCTCTCTCTCTCTCTCTCTCTCTGTGTGTGTGTGTATCTCATTCTATTCATATCTATCAAAGTCTACTCATATCTATCTATCTATCTATCTATCTATCTATCTATCTATCTATCTATCTATCTAAGTCTAGTCATATATCTCTATTTATCTCAGTCACCTCGTTTCTATCTGTTTATCTATAGCTCTTAGTCTATTCATATCTATCTATCTATCTATCTATCTCAGTCTCCGTATCTCTCTCTCCCTCTCTCTCTCTCTGTCTGTCTGTCTCTCTCTCTCTCTCTCTCTATATATATATATATATATATATATATATATATATTAGTTTATTCATATCTATCTCAGTCTCCTCTGTCGTAGTGTATTTATACCTAAGTCACCGCGTAACTTTTTATCTATCTATCTATCTATCTATCTATCTATCTATCTATCTGTATCCGTTCATATCTAATTTATCTATCTTTTTCAGTCTGTTCATATCTATTTATCTATATATCTTTACCTGTTTGCATCTATCTCAGTCTAGTTTATATCTATGTATCTATTTATCATTAGCTCTCTGTGCATGGATAATATATTTGTGAATGTTTTGCGCGCTAACCTCGAAGGCGGGAGGGATGCATTTCACATTTTATACTCGAACGCATTGTATTTATTCAAAAATAAAATAAAAAATAATAAAAGTGTTTTGTTATTTTTGGAATGTGAGACGCGCAACTGTTTACCATTCTTTCTTTTCTCAGCTGGAGAAGAAAAACAAAACAAAACAAAAACCGATTTTGCTGTTTCAATTTCTCCTTTGTTTTCCAAACCCGATTCGTTATTATTTCATAAATTCAAAGAATCAACGCCTCGTTCTAACTCCGATTTCATCGGCGCATTACAATCATTTTGCGCCCTTGCATATTTGCTTAAAAAAATAAAATGAAAGAAAGAAAAAAAGTTCTCTTTTTAGACTAAACATTATTTTAGCTGAATTTGCTTTTTGCATATTAAAATAGGACGGTTGTGTGTGTGTGTGTGTGTGTGTGTGTGTGTGTGTGTGTGTGTGTGTGTGTGTTATGAAGAATATTTTTATGAAAATCAGGTTGTGAAACAAGATGCAACGTAATAAAAAAATCCATGTGTTTGCTAATCTGTTTAATTTTCAAATAACTGCTGGAGTGACGAATATTCAACAACATTGAATTTTAAATTACCGTATATACTCGCGTATCATGCGAATTTGAAAACCTAATTTTAAAGCTAATTTTAAGAAGGTCGCATCATACACGAGATATAAAATTAGCGTATGCAATGCTCACCCATACGCTAATGCTATATCCCGTGTATGATGCGACCCCCATAAAATTAGCTTCAAAATTAGCTCTTCAAAAGTCACATGATACGCGGGTATATACGGTCCTTTTTTTAGGAGACAGCTTTGACGGGTGCAGGTCTGTGGGTAGCGTAGCGGTTACGTTCACTGTCGCCTAAATATCATTGGAAAAGGCATGAACCCATCACTCTCTGAAATGGATTCTCTTGAGGCAGTAACTAGTCTAGGTCAGGGGTTTTCAAACTGTGGCCCGCGGACCACAGAGGGTCCGCAAGGACAAGATAGGGGGTCCGTGGACAGCAAAGACTTTTCTATGAATGACGTGCAACTTATAAGCGCTTATAAGTAACTTATAGGCCGATCATGAAATAAATTGATTCAATAAACTATTTCATAGATTTGATATACTAATATAATTTGTATCTTAAATTGATAAAAATAATGGATTTTATTCATACAGAGAAGGAACCAAAGGAATTGAATTTGACATGCAGCATTAATTTATTTGAACACTTATGTCTAAAGTAAACTTTAAACCTGCTTTTATTGCATTAATGCAAAATTATATGTTATATTCAACAAATATTGATGGATAAATTTCATAAGCATTTATAAAGGGGTCCCTAAGGTAAAGCCTGAAATATAAAGGGGTCCGCAAGTCATAAAGTTTGAAAACCCTTGTTCTAGGTGAAGGAAAACTTTGAATTCTGTCTTGCCCTCGAGATATCGTTGTTGCTATGGCTACAGTTTATGCGGCACCCGGATGAACTTAATGAGTTACTGGATTCATAACGAGACGCGACACGACTTGACGAAACCAATGACCTCAAGTTCTCTAAACGTGAAAAAATTGTCTTTATGAAATCATTTTATTACTTGATGACGTTCAAAAACTTGGCAAGTTCTCAGCCTGACCAAGAAGCCTAATCAGTCAAAAATGTGATGTTTGATTAGATTTTGAAAAATGGATCAGATGAGACCATTTTGCCTCGCTCTCATATTGCACCATTTTAAAAGATCCAGAAAGGTTTCATTACTCTAGTCTCTGATATCTAGAAAAAAAATTAAAAAATGCAATTTCGAATAGAGTGGATGTGCAGGTGGTGTAACGAATAGCGACTTGCAGTAATAAATCGGAGAGCTGGGTTCGAATTCTGTCCTCAACTAAAACGTCTGAAATAAGGAAGCAAATCAATATCCGACCCTGCCGATGACCCTACCACTAAATCGACCCCTGACCCATTGCAACACTCCTCACCCAAATCGACCCCCTGACCCATTGCAACACTCCTCACCCGAATTGACCCCTGATCCATTGCAACACACCCCACTCTTATCGACCTCTGACCCATTGAAACACTCCCCACCCAAGTCGACCCCTGACCCATTGCAACGCTACCCACCCTACTACTATTATTGGTGTTGCTGTGGAGAAGGGATTTTTTTTTTTACCCAGCGGAAATGCTAGTGCCATCTTTTCATACCCAGGTTTGGGGCCCGACGGGACTGAAGTCATTTTCTCTATATATTAAATTGAAAATCTGATAATTGTAATGTTGAATTGTGAAGTAAACATCAAATGTATTGGGTTGAGAACGAAAAACTTACCCCCGCCCCGCCGGGCAATGGGGGGGGGGGGTGAGTTGAGAGAGAAATACGGCAGTTATTAAGGCTGCCAAGGATAGTAGAGGAGCCCACGCAATGGATTGATCGATGAATTACTTTTCTAGAAATACTTTCATCGGAATTGTTCTGATCAACTTTTATGAATTTATGCGCAGTACTAGATTGGCAGATAGGTCCTATCATTTTACAGTTGAAATGGCGAGATGTAACCGTAAGTTCTATTCTAATAGTTTCTTCTATCGCACTTCTCGCTTGTGGAACTCTCGTCTGGCTTCTTGCTTCCCTGTCGAGTTTGATCTTCATAAATTTAAATGCACTGTCAATCGTTATCTTCTTTTTTCTTAATTCCTCTTCTTTTATTGTTCTCTCTACTTAATAATGTTTTTCTTTTTCTCATATTCTTTCATACTCAGTAACCCCCCCTTGCGTCTTAGTGGCTTTATTTCCTTGCTTGGAGAGAAACGATTAAAATTTAAATGCAGTATCAACGGTCATCTTATATCTTCTTAATTCCTCTTCTTTTATTGTTCTCTCTCCTTAATAATGTTTTTCTTTTTTCTCATATTCTTTCACACTCAGTAATACCTGTTGCGTCGTAGTGGCTTTATTGCCTTGCTTGGAGAGAAACGATTAAAATTTAAATGCAAAGTCAATCATTATCTTCTGTCTTCTTAATTATTGTTCTTTTATTGTCTTCTCTCCTTAATAATATTTTTTTACGATTTTTCTCACGCTCAGTAACCCACCATTATATTCCAGTGGCTTTATTGCCTTGCTTAGGAGGACATTATTTTTTTAAAAAAATGAGTAAATGCGTGTTGAAACCGTACCCATGTCTAATGAAAGTTTCGATAAAATAATCGATATACTGAAAAGATAATGAAAATGCTTATTTTTATGTTCGACATGATTTGTTCAGGCAAAGTGTTTATGTTTGAGCGTATAAACGCCATCACAAACAACATATGAGTCCGCCATCTTGAGCAATAAGTACGCTATCAAAAAAAGCAATCAGGCGGGAAATACATATATGAGAGATTAGTCAATTCTTTTCCCGCCATTTTCTACCTTATGATCTGCTGTCTCAAGTTCTGACATGAAGTCCTTTTTTTTATTACTGCACGCTCTACTGAAATCAGTTTCTCCATTCTGCATTTGTATTGCTCGCTCTGATGACATTACGTCGAAATCCTGGGTATGATAATAAACTACATCCGGCAGCAAGGCCTCTGATCGAGAGATTGGAGGTTTTGAGGGGCGTGTTATCACCACTTAATTGTTGTTTTTCTCAGGGTTTCCTTTACCCAGGATGGTAGCACCTGTTAAGGTCTCAGCAGTGGGCAAATAGTGACCCCCCCCCACAAAACAAAAAAAACACAATGAAAGTATAAAAATGCATGTTTATAGTAAAAATACTAACTGACAAAAATACCTATTTATAGTAAAATTACCAGCAATACATTTTATCTGTAGTTGAAGGCTTACAATTGCGTACAAAATATAGTTAACTGAAACCATAAAATTGTGTTCAAAATAAAGAGATTTCGGCATTAAATAGCCCATAGAGTTTTATATACTACCAAACAACTATCAATCAACCAGACAAACAATAAACATGAAAAAACTCTTTCATGACATTAATCCATATAATATCCTACAATTTTTTAAAGGAATCAAACTGTATTCCAAAATATAACTTTTTAAAATTTCAACATAAAACATACATATCACCGCCACTAGTAATTATATCCACAAAAGCATGTATATGCACAAAAGCTGAGAATTATCTACCATGTATTCAATTGTGAAAGCAGAATAACATGTCATATTTTTATTAATTCAAAGCTCTCAAGAAAATTAAATTTCGGCATTAAATGACTCATGAAGGAGTTGATATGCCGCTAAACAAATCAAAACATTACCTCGCTTTTATAGACGACGCAAAACCATTTGATAAGTTAAAACACAATAAGGAACAATTTGAACTGTTAGGAGAACTTGGTTTATTCAGTGGGGTGGATATTAGAATACCCCAGAACATTTACTGGGAACAAACCGACTACATACAAAAAGAAAATGAATTAACCAGGTACACAAAAATAGAAAGGGTGGTGTGAAACAAGGATACGTCTTCTCGCCGGACTTACTCAACCTTTACAACAAGGCTATTTTAACAGAACTGGAGGTTCTGATATCTATCCTCCTGTATGGCAGATACAGATAAAAACAACTTCAAGCAACAGAAATGTCGTTCTACAGAAGGATGCTGAGAATACCGTGGACTGAACATATATATGAGCAATAACAAAGATTTAGAGAAAATTGAAACAAATAGGAAACGTATAGTTAATATCAGGAACAGACAGTTGAGGTTTCTGTGGTACATAATGAGGAAGGAGGGCTTGGAGAATCTGATACTCACAGGAGAGATTTAAGGTGAGACAGGGGAAACAACACATAACATATTTAGTGAGCTTGAGAAAATGGATGACGGAACAGAGTTTAGGAGAAATAACAGAAAATCAAAATTTATTAAGAGCTACAAGGGAAAAGAAGTTGCGGAGAGCCATAATCGCCTACGTCCTGATTGGAAGAAAAAGGCACAAACGTAACAACATAAGATGTGCAGATGGAACTGTACAGTTGGCAGACATAGCAAGAAAACTACAGATATTTTTCAAAAAAGGTAGTAAAGAAAAGCGAGAAGAAAGGACTAATTACCAAGTATAAGAAGAAAATGTCTTGTCATAAGCCGAAAATATGAGCAACAAATTGGAGACGTCAAAATACAAAAAAATTAATTATCTCGGAAGTGTTATAATATCTGAAGAAAGACAACTCATAAGTCTGAAGACATATTGGATTAGCGAAAGAAGACTTCAAGAAACTAAGCTAAATATTAGGAGATATGAAAATTTCATTGGAAAACAAGAAAATGATACTGAACTGCCATTTAATATGGATTCTCCTATATAGCAGTGAATGTATGATTTTCTCACAGATGATGAGACTCGAGGCAAGAATGTTGTTCTCCAAGAGGATGCTGAGAATACCATGGAGGAAGCATGTGAGAAACTGGGAAGTTTTAAAAAATGAAAACGACAAGGATCAGAAGAAGACAGTTGAAATTTCTGGAAAACATAATGAGGAAGGACGGTTTGGAGAATCTGAAACTCGCAGGACATTTTGAAGGCAAGTGGTGCAAAGGGAGACTTCAAGTATTGTATTCAATGAACAGGGAGTGATAAAAAAACACACAGCTTAGTGTTAAAAAGTATAGGAAGCCGTGGAGAGTGGTAATCGCATATGTCATGAAGAGGCACTGTCTATAAAAGAAGAAAATGTTTTTTTTTTTTTTTTTTTTTTTTTACTAATATTCACCCAATACAATACCCGTGAGGCAATCAAGGCAGAGGATTAGCGAACGAAAGGATAAGTGTTAGGAGTATACAGCTGAAGTAGACTTTAGAAGGAATTGGAAACCCAATCCTAAAGAGGAAACATGGGATAAATCTCTACTCCTGTTCAAAAGATTGGAGAGGAGTGTGAAGCAAGCGATAGGCAAACCTATCTACTTCTATTGAGAAGGAAGAAAAATAAATAAAAAATTAGGAAATCAAATTTCAGAGTTTAGGTGGAGATGTTAGAAGTATAGAGTTGAAGTAGATTTTAGAAATAACCGGAAATCCAATCTTAATCAGAGAAACAAGGTATAAATCTCTACTCCTGTTCGAAAGCCCGGGGAGGAGTGTGAAGCGGACAATAGACGGATCTGTCTACTATTCAGTTCTCTATATTGTTACTAAGTGGACATAGTTCAATAAAAATGTAAGCCTTTCTTTGTGGAATTTATAGCAGAAATACGCTGTGCATTAAGAAATTGCAATGAACTGATTGTGTAACTCCGTTACGACGACGACGACGACGACATTGACAACGATGACTATTACGACAGAAAGAGGTAAATAAACAAAGTATGTAAATAAATAACCTCACTATTGTAACAAATCTGGTTAAGGCATTCCTGCTTCAGGAAGACACTCCTCTGTTTCAATTTAAAAGAAAAAAGCGATTGATAATTACACACACTATAAATATAATAGCATAGTACCCGTCAAAAATGACAGGTTGATTTACGTATGTTATGAGCATATCTACCTAAAATCATAATATGTATGTATATTTATTGGGATTTAAGTAGAGTTGCCCTATTCTTCATTTGGTCATCACACTACCCTCGATATAAAAAGGTGTCACACATTTATACAATATATATATATATATATATATATATATATATATATATATATATATGCATGTATATATATATATATATATATATATATATATATATATATAGATAAATAGATTTAATGGATTTATTTTTAATCCCTCATTTTTATTACTTCAAGTATTATTTCTAGTGGATACTCGTATTTGAATAGACGCCCGTATTTTTAAAATAGTATGCATCACGTTTACCGATCTGTGCACTCGAAAAAACTTAATAGATAAAATGTGCCGTATATATATATATATATATATATATATATATATATATATATATATATATATGCCTCAAGCGAACTTGACATTATATAATATTGATGATCTGATGATCGCCTGAAACTAAAACGTGCTTAATATGATGGAGGTCTTGTTCATCTTAGAATTTTCCGTTTGTTGATTAGTTACTAAGAGGAGATAAACAGCTTAGTATAAATCTTATGGAACTCTCCTGTCATTCTATTCATTCCCCACCCCCGGGGGGTGGGCGGAAAGTTAGTAATTTGCATACGTGACTATCTTCACACATTTTAAGGGTCGAAAAGTCGGTAGATTCCATAATAATAATAATATATAAGATGTATGAGCTCGTATGTGCAGAGAATTGGTACTGCTGCATAGCCCCCCCCCCTGGTGGTGGTGGTCTCGTCTCTCGTTCGGCGATCGCCAATTTTTGGGGTTCAGCAATGAAAGACTTCAAACAAAAAGAATTTTAACCTAACTATTTTGATTACTCATGTCGACATGTACCTTATCTAACTATCTAATGTGGGGGAGCCTCCCCATTTCACTAGGCAGCCGTTTCGGACACGAAAGAGAAGACGTCTACATCGCTTGACGGGTAAGAACCAACTCTCCGAAACCTTTCTCCTGTCTATCTTTCTCGCGATAACTCAGCCATTGAAAATCGATTTCCCTATTATGGCTTGCATCTGGCCCCGAATATCTGCCTCCAAAAGTCGAAACCGAGATACACTTCCCCTAAAAGTAATAGTCTGCTAAACTATTATTTAACAGTACGAGCTTGAATGATCGTATCAATCGTCAGTAGCCGAGAATGGGCAAGTAAAATATGTGGGATAAGACCATCTTGACTAACAAGCGCTTGACGAGCAATCGCCCTGATATCACACCTGTGCACAAGAACAGTCATGAATGAACCCTGATCGACGTTACAATACTTTGTGATAATATCTTGTAGTCGAAGCAGAAGGAAATGCCAAGGGGTGCCAAGGCCTGGCAGGGCAAATCAGAGAAATGCACCAATTAGCAGCTCAAGTTGTCCATTTTGTGGTTGGCGACCCTCGGGACTGTTTCCTGGAATCTTTCGATTTGGGAAGATGACTTGGGAGTGTGAACGGTGCAGCACTGCTTGAAATAGCTCATAATGAAAGGGTTGTGTTTGTATGCTGTGGTTAGAAGCCGAGATACAAACATCATCAGATGGAAACATCGAAGAATCCAGGAGGATGACAACTCAAATAATAATAATAATAGAATCTTTCAGGATAGAACCTCGAGTTTTCTGTATCGAACCAAAGTATACGCAAATGATAATCATAATAACCCTTTGGCCTACGTGCCTAGTCGCTTGCCCACCTCAACTACATTTGCATGATCTGCAACTACTAAATAACATTATTTACATTATTCGGACTATTGTCCTCATTTTTGTCGCCATATTTATTACAACGTTTCGGCCGCAGGTGGTTGGAATGTCGAACTGAACCCTTTATTTCGCTCACTGGGGTAGACTGTTCTAGTTCCACGTGCCATGTTTTAATGGATGTCAGTTATCAGTTATCTCCTGTTAATTTCCCTCTCAAAGTTCTCCAGCGCCTTAAACAGCTATTGAAATCTCACTCTTTGGGTCCTCTCACTGGATCTAACTAACGCTTTTATCCACTGTGCCATGTGTCCTTGAGGACAATAGTCCGAATAATGTAAATAATGTACATAATACCTCATCTCAGAAATATAGACAGATACTAAAAAACATGACTGAATGTTCTTCGCAAATGGTCGTGACTTTATAAGTATTCAGTGATACGGACTCTAGAAAGTTTAATACATCGAGTTTCAACTTAACAAATACTAATAATAATTCTCTTCAAAAGGAAAGTACAAGACATTATTTTTACGAAAAACCTTAACTTCACCACTGAAAAACTCCGTGCTAGCATTACATGACTCGCATCATTACCTGTATCTGTATGTATAAAAAATGTTATTAAATTTTATATAAAACAACATTCAGGGTATATGTTTTTTTATATAAATCTACCTTCAGGGTATATACTATTTATATAAATCTACCTTCAGGGTATATGCATAAGCCATATTATGAAATTGTTGTGGCCTTTTTAGGGCCAGAAATAAAAACACAAAGTGAGGGATTGAGTTAAACAAATATATTAACAGAAACAGTAATACAAACAATTAATGTCACAAACAGGAAGCATGTTGTTACACGTGATTATGGAGAGAAACAGAGTTTGTGAGAGAGAGACAGAGTGTGAGAGAGAGAGTGTGTATGAGAAGTAGTGTGTGTATTTGTGAGAAGGAGAGAGAGAGAGAGAAGGAGAAGGCAATTGAGTTAAACAAATATATTAACAGAAACAATAATACAAACATATACAAACGAGAGTGTTACAGCAAGAATGTTCGGTTCGATTGTCAGAGCTGACTACTGGAAACTTCCCTCTCCAAAAGGCAGTACCTGCTCCTATTATAGCTGATAGAGTCCATGCGTGCGTGGGTAAATTACCATAACAGAAATGTAAAGGAATATCATGTTTATGCCTGGGTTCCATTCCCAAGCTGCCTCATTTCATAGATGCGACGTACAAAATAAATAAATTTCAGCCAAAAGCAGTACGTGTTGCTCGGTCAATAAATGTTGAATGTTTCCTTATAAGGAAACGGATAATACTACCATTACCATTGAAGTCATTAAAACATATATATATATATTTGCTTTTAATGCCATACATAAAAAACGCTAATCCTTGACTTTAAACCATTTTTTTGACACGGCTGCACAATAGCCCCCTTCGTGATTCGGGCAGTCTTGGTAACGACAATCTTGATTCACTTTTCTTTTTTTCTGCCATCTTCCGGCCAGGTAACGAAATGTTTTTGGTTTGTAATTAAAAGAGAAACATCAATAAAAGGAATTTTAACTTTTTACTTTATTAAACACATCGACGTGTACAACTTTTAACTTGTCAGTGGGTTGCTATCTCACCCCACTGGGGAACAAAATCCGAGACACAAAAAAATACATGTCTATATTGCATGGCCTGTAATACTTAATTCCCTGAAATTCCTTTCTACATCCAACATTCCTACGCTAGTTTTAGCCAATCAAAAACGACTTCCTTTGTTTTCCTGTGTCTGACCTCAAAGGTCAAAATGAGGAAGTCAGAGGAGAAATACATTTGTTTAAAAAATAATAGCCTGCTGGACTATTATTTGACACACAAATAGGACACACATACCTGACCCAGTCATACTTGCTGAAGAATGAAAAGTGACTATAATGTAAAACATGATAAGACACACTCAGAGGGAAACACATTTCAAATGTGTGTACGCACTTAGCACTTGTAAAACAACAATACTAAAAGGAAACCAACATGACAAAACTATGTGAATAGATCCTGATGTGGGGAATCAATAAAATATGAGTTGATTTATTAAATTTTATATAAAACTTCTTTCTTGGTATATGTTATTTACATAGACCTATCTGCAGGGTATATGTTATTTATATAAACCTACATTCAGGGTATATATTATTTATATAAACCTACCTTCAGGGTATATATTATTTATATAAAACTACCTTCAGGGTATATGCTATTTATATAAAGCTACCTTCAGGGTATATGCTATTTATATAAAGCTACCTTCACGGGATATGTTATTTATATAAACCTACCTTCAGGGGATATGTTATTTATATAAACCTCCCTTCAGGGTATATATATAAGCTGTCTTATGAAATGTAAAGGGATATCATGTTTATGTTTGGGTTCCATTTCCAAGCTGCCCCATTTTATAGATGTGATGTACAAATTAAATAGCCTGTATTCCAAAATCCGAAAAAATCTGAAAACCGAAGCACTTCCGGCCCTAAGGATTTCGGATAAAGGATTCTCAAGCTGTCTTAAAAATAATGAAATGTTTAGAAAATAACTGGATTTAAATGTTTAATATAGGTGTCTCCTCCTTGGTGGCTACGGACCAGAATAAATCTATTCAATCTGTTTTTGGCTGAGAACGAATAGATTTAACTTTTCATAATCAAGAATATTTTCCTACAGAAGTTCGCATGAACTCAAAAACGGTGAGGAAGTATGTCTCCATTTTTACTTTTCGATCCATTACTGAAATTTAAATCCTTCTGTGTGTCCCAGCAGCGACGAAGTTGCAAGCCCAGTGCTTTTCAAGGTCACATTCCAAATTTACGAACAAGATTTTTGCCTTCTGATGGAATTATAGTGCCGACGAAGAGTTTTTTTTTTTGTTTTTTCATTCGAAATTTGTGAAACATTCAGATTGTTGTTAACCACTTTCGACCACAGGCTGAAGGAGACTTTATTTTTTTCTTTCGAAGTGGAGGAGACTTTACTTTTTTTTTTTTTCTTTCGAAATGGAGGAGAATTTTTTTTTTCTTTCAATGTGGAGGAGACTTCATTTTTTTTTCTTTCGAAATGGAGGAGAATTTTTTTTTTTTTTTCGAAGTGGAGGAGAATTTTTTTTTTCTTTCAATGTGGAGGAGACTTCATTTTTTTTTCTTTCGAAATGGAGGAGAATTTTTTTTTTTTTTTCGAAGTGGAGGAGACTCAATTTTTTTTCTTTCAAAGTGTATGAGAATTTTCTTTTTTTCGATATGGAGGAGACTTCATATTTTCTTTCTTTTGAAGTGGAGGAGACTTTATGTTTTTTTCTTTCGATGTGCAGGAGACTTTTTTTTTCTTTTGAAGTGGAGGAGACTTTTATTTCGTTGTGAAGGAGATTTCATATTTTTTTTATTTCGAAGAGGAGGAAACTTTATTTTTTTTTTTTAGCGGTGATGGAAACTTCATTTTTTTTCTTTCGAAATGCAGGAAACATATTTTTTCTTTCGATGGGAGCAGACTTCATATTTTTTTCTTTCGAAGAGGAGACTTTCTTTTGTTTTTTTTGTTTTTATTTTTGTTTTTTTTTAGTAGTGGAGGAGACTATTTTTTTCTTTCGATGTGAGGAGAATTCATATTTCTTTCTTTTTTTTTTGGCGGTGGAGGAAAATTCTATTTTTTTTCTTTCGAGGTGGAGGAGACTTCATTTCTTTTTGTCGTTCTGAAGAAGACTTCATTTTTTTTCTCTCGGTTTCGGGGAAAATTTCATTTAACTGTCGAGATGGAAAATACTTCATTTTTTCTTTATTGGGCTTTGAAAAATTTAATTTTACTTTCGGGGGAGGGGGATCTTTCATTTTTGTGTTGTCATGAGATAAAATTCATTTTATTCTGTCATACTGATGTTCGACGGTTTTCATGTTGTACTCTCAGGCTAAAAGAAACTTTAATTTGAACAAATGTGCGCGTGCGTGATATTGAAAAATTCTCAACCCGGCTTCAACGTCACAAAATTTTACCAAATAACCAAACATTAGCATTAAATTCCTTCCTGGTCGGGCCGAGAACTACTCTGTGTGTGTGCGTGTGTGTGTGTGAGAGAGAGAGGGGAGAGAGAAAGAAAGGGGTACGAAAATGATACCAGCGGGCAAGCCAGGAAAGAAAGATAATTATATTATAAAGCTTTCGAGAAATACAATGGAGAAAGATGAAATTGTTTTTCTGTTATCAAAATGCATTGAAACAAATTTTATTCATTCTCTATTGACGAGGAATTATAGTAGACGCCCCAAAAATGTTTCCATTGCAAATCAATTTTCAGTTGCACATTGATTTTTCTGCCATTAAATATATGACTATAATTGGCAATACGAAGAATTTAATGATACCCCCATCTCCTCACACACACACTATCTATGGATATAGATGAGGGTGGTTCTGTGCACCTCGACCTGGTGTAATGCTTAGCAAGCTTGTCTTGCTGGGTCAATTACGACTGAATAGTCAGTTCATTCTCCATACTGTTAGCCTTGTGCTACATTTAAGCTACGCCCAGAAAATCCCTATATGAGGGAAGTCATGAAAAGTTCTCGGCCACACTAAGTATTTCTTCCCGCCAAAAGTTAGTCATTTAGTCATATATATATATATATATATATATATATATGCCAAGTATAAGATTGAAGTAGACGGAATAAAATTCCAATAACCAAAACACTATTTTTAAAAGAGTGCTCAATACAGAGTAGAGCAAATATAATTATTTATTAGAAAAATTATAACATAAACATTTTATACAACACTACAAAAATAGCCATTTTGTTTCAACACTTCTGGTGTTTTGTGATGTGATGGGGTTGATTGTAAAATAAAATTTTTATTTTACAATCAACACCATCACTTCACAAGAAACCAGAAGTGTTGAAACAAAATAGCTATTTTGTAGTGATGTTATAACATGTTTAGGTTATAATTTTTGAATAAATAATTATCTCTCTCTCTCTCTCTCTCTCTCTATATATATATATATATATATATATATATATATATACACACACACACACACACACACACACACACACACACACAATAGGCCAACTAAAGCTATAACAGGATATAAATATAAAAACAAATATAATTACAGGAGTTGAAAATTGCTTCGACATGTAAACTCCGAGTTGTGCAATTAATGAAAGATATTATATATATATTATGAAATGGACATAGTCCAACAATTATTTTAAGACATTTTTTATGTTTATACGTTCTATGTATAGATACAAATATTTAAGTAAATGCTCTGTTTATAATAAACTGAATTAACAACATTTACCGGATTGAGTGTCCGAAAAATTTTCATAGAAAATATGCTTCCTCCAACAGGAATCGAACCTGTATCCTATACGGAAACGTCATATAGCCTGACGTCTTTTACCGATTGAGCCACCGAGGAGCGTTTTAACAAGGTCGATTTTACTGTTTTTAAACACAACTCTCTATGATTTTCTCTCACACATTCATATCTGCTCGATGCGTATCCAAATGTAAACAAAAGATGTTACATATGAAATGGGCAAAGCCCGACAATTATTTTATATTTTTATATATGTTTATACGCTCTTTTTATGGAAAAAATATTTAAGTAAATAGTCTGTTTATAATAAACAGTATTAACGACATTATTTCTCGGACATTCAGGCAGGTAAATGTCGTTAATACTGTTTATTATAAACAGAGCATTTGCTTAAATATTTGTATCTATGAAAAGAATGTATAACATGTATATATATATATATATATATATATATATATATATATATATATATATATATATATATAATATATAAAATTAATTCTGTTACGTTATATTGAGCACTGTTTTTTTCTTACACTATAGAGCATTTATATATCTTTGTATACAATCGCTCACTCATATACCTACGTATATTTACCCATTTGGTCATATATATATATATATATATATATATTTACATTTGTGTATTTAGGCGGCAATCCTTCTTTCATGCACATTTCATTGAATACGGCAGACAAGGTGCTTTTATTTAGTTTTTTATACAATTTCTCATGCGATCTAATAATGTTTTTCTTTTCAGATGATAATATTATATAAAAACTAACCGAATGATCTTTTTATCAGAGCGCTTGACTGTGTTTTGAAAAATGAAAACATTATATAAAAACATACATGCAACAAACTATTTCTTATTTAACAGTTAAAATATTTCATCCTTGAAAATGGCTAAATGTATTGCCGAAAGCGCTCAGATAAAAAAAAAACATTCGGACAGTTTTTATATAATTTATCATCTGAAAAGAAAAACATTATTAGATCGCATGAGAAATTGTATATAAAACTAAATAAAAACGCATTGTCTGTCGTTTTTAATGAAAAAGTGTGTATATATATATATATATGTGTGTGTGTGTGTGTGTGTGTAAGGTATCACGCATAGAGCGCTGAGTTGTGCGACCGGTGAGGAAAATATATACAGGTTGCGATGGTTAAATTGTCGTCTAAATGACGCCAAAAATGAAAATTACACTGACATCTCATTTTAACAGATATACAGGGTGCGATGAATAAATTGACGCAAAAATGAAAATAACACTGACATCTCATTTTAACAGATATTATTCCAAAATCACGCAAAAATATCTTGAAATACTAAAGAGTAAATTTATTCAATAAAATTACCATTGGCTTCAACCCCGGCCTCCAGACGACTTCGGAATCTCCTGCAACTCTTCTGGACGGTCTTTTTTTTTAAGTTGGTGAATGCTTCCATAATCTTTGCCTTCTGTTCATCTTTGGTGTTACAAGGAGTTTTGTTGGTCACTCGTTTAACTGCTTAAACCTCTCATCTATGTACCCTCATCAACGGACTTCGGATGCAACGGACGAAATCTGCAGGTAAAATAATTAAAAAAAAAATCTGCATGAAGAAAAACTGCCAAATCGTCCGCGATGCATTTCAAAATTTGCGGGATTAGCTGAACGAGTCGTATTTGTTCTCAAAATGACTACTTGGTGGCCCTTTTGATTGTAAACAAAGACGAGTGTACAGTATATAAAGTACGATACATTTGCGTGTGTGTGAGAAAGTATCTGTGAGAAATCTATTAGTTTTGTTATTTTGATTAATATATCTATATTAAGTATATATTTATTTATTCCATATATACATGTTTATATTATTTCCATTATGATCATAACTGCTGGTAGTTACTATAGTGGTTTTATAACTCAAAAATAATCCCTTCTCATCTACGGACAATCGACTTTAACGAACCACCCTTTTAGTCCGTTGATGAGAGGTTTGTCTGTATATATATATATATATATATATATATATATACAGGTTTCATTGAAGATTACTGACACGTCACTGCCATTAAGGTTTTCATTAATATTTTCTTGTATTCGTACACTAGACTTTTTTTTGGGACACAGAGCGCGTGAAAACTGTCCCAATGTGAAACCGAACGATTAGATGTATTAGGGTTAATTACAGAGACAGACTTATTGGAAATGTGATCGTTATGATGGCGATTTAATTAAAAAAAAAAAAAAAAAGCAGGCGTGAACGCGCTTTAAAATTTTAAATTTATCCGTTGTAGCTATCATATCCCAAATCCCCTGTCTGTTTAACTAATTAACCTAAATCATCAACCAACTCAATATACCAAACATGCCTAGTAAATAGGTAACTACTCTTCACGTGTATTAATGAGGTTCCCTTCTATAATCATTAAAATAATGAGGTTCCCTTCTATGAGTATCAAAATAATGAGGTTTCCTTCTATAACCATCACAATAATGACGTTCCTGTCTATGGCCAACAAAATAATGAGGTTCCTTTCTATAACCTTCAAAATAATAAGGTTGCCTTCTATGACCATCAAAATAATGAGGTTTCCTTCTATAACCATCAAAATAATGAGGTTTCCTTCTATAACCATCACAATAATGACGTTCCTTTCTATGACCATCAAAATAATGAAATTCCCTCCTATAAACATCAAAATATTGAGGTTCCCTTCTATGAACATCAAAATAATGAGGTTATCTTCTTTGAACATCAAAATAATGAGGTTCTTATCTATGACCATTAAGGGAACCTTATTATTTTGATGTTCATACATCAAAATAATAAGGTTCCCTTCTATAACCATCAAAATAGTGAGGTTCCTTTCTTTGACCATCAAAATAATGAGGTCCCCTTGTATGAACATCAAAATGATTTCTACGTACAACGTGATGGCGTTTCCATTTGTTCAGTTCTAGGAACAACCTTTAGTGACTTCTACATGGCTAACCTTAAAAATAAGATATTTAGCACTACTACAAGACATTCCATTTACCTAAGATATGTTCATGATATTCTTATCTTAGCTAAAAAAAAAAAAAATAGGTGAAATATATGAACTGCAAGAAAACTTTCAAAAAACTCCATTCTTTACTTCACTATTTAACTTAAAGTCCCTTTTTCTTGTTGCATTGATAGACACTAATAATATATTTACTCCCTCGACATATAAAAATATAACTAGTAGATACTCGTGCACTCTAAACTATAAAAGTGAATGTCCTATTACAAAATAGCTATTATAGCAAATGTAATATACCAAGACAAATTAACTTTTCTACGAAAAAATCTTTCTACACTGAATTAAAAAACAAAAAAAACAAACTCTCATTAATAATGACTTTCCTAATTACATATTTGATGAATAAATTAGATGAGGCATTAGAAATATTAACATAAATCAAAAATAACATAATACTTCCTCAAATAATCCTAAACATATCAACCTATTACAAAATAGCTATTATAGCAAATTGTAATTAATTAATACTGTAATTAATTAATACTGTAATTAGTTAATGCTGTAATTAGTTAATACTGTAATTAAATGCATTCTAACTATAAACAAGATGAAAAAATCCTAAAAAATTTCATAAATCATATTCTCCACTGATCCCAGTAAAAAACATCATTATATATTTTACTAAATTTAACACAAGCAACTTAATTGTACTGCTCCGTTATTACTCATTGCGTTTCCACTGAGTCCACACTGCCTGGTCCAAGGATCGAACTCACAACTAATAAGTTATCAATTTCATGAACGCTTTAATTTAATTGACTATTGTCCTGTGGGTCACTAGCCCAGTCGGCTTGTAAATAATATAAGTAATGATAAAGCCTCATCCTAGAAACACACACGCGCGCACACACACACTCACTCACATACACACACACACACACATTTTTCTCTCTCTCTCTCTCTCGTCTAACCCCTTCTTCTTCTTCTTTTGATACCTCCTCCCTCCATTCCACTCTTCTTCACTTCTCTCTTTCAAATTTTTTCTCCCTCGTACTCTTCATACTCCAATCTCTCTCTCTCTCTCTCTCTCTCTCTCTTCCCACTCTTTCTCATTTCCACCCGCCTTCTCGCTTCCCTCCTCCTCATTACACTCTCTCTATCTGCCAACATCTCTTATTCTTTCCTTACTTCCTCCTCCCTTTTTCTCTCTTTCTCTTCCCCTTTCTCCCGTTCAACCTATTTTTCCCTTGTTCTCTTCATACCTCCTCTCTCTGTCTCCTTTCCAAACAATCTTTCTCTTCATATCTCCCTATCGCACGCACTCTGTCTCGCTTCCCCTCTCTCCCTCTCTCTCTCACGTATTCCCCCCTCTCTCTCTCTCTCTCTCTTCCTTCTCTCTTTCTCGCTTTCCCCTCTCCGTCTTCCCTCTCTCCCGCTTCTCCTCTCTCTCTTCCCCTCTCTCTTCCCGCTCTCTCTCTTCCCTCTCTCTCTCTCTCTCTGGCTTTCTCCTCTCTCTCTTCCTTCTCTCCTTTTCGCTTTCCCCTCTCCGTCTTCCCTCTCTCTCGCTTCCCCTTTCTCTCTCTCTTCTCTCTCTATCTGTCTCTCTCTGGATTTCTCCTCCCTCTCTCTCTCTCTCCCTCTTCCTTCTCTTTCTGGCTTTCCCCTCTCCGTCTTCCCTATTTCTCGCTTTCCCTTCTCTCTCTTCCCTCTCTAACTCTAGCTTTCCCCTCTCCCTCTCTTTCTTTCTCGCTTTCCCCTCTCCTTCTTCCCTCTTTCTCGCTTCCCCCCTCTCTCTTCCATCTATCTCTCTCTCGCTTCCCCTCACTCTTCCCTCTCTCTCGCTTTCCCTTCTCTCTATCGCTTCCCCCCTCTCTCTCTCTTTTCTACTTTCTCTTCACGCCTCTAAACCAAAAGCTACCGACGTATCCTTTTTAAATAAACAACAGTAAAAGTTTGATTTTCCAAGCCGTCTCAAGATCTGATCAATGGACATTAATATCGACCAGGGACACGCTACTCTTCTCCCCACTGAGGCGAGAGACAACGCAGCGGGTCTTGTCGGGTCGGGTTGGTTTGGGAGAGTTGGTTCGATGGCTGGGTAATTCTTTGTCAATACTTGATCAATAAAAACTGAATGAAAAAATTTCGTTCCTCGCTTGCCATTCCGCCATATCACATGACTTGAACAAGCAAACAAAACCGATCACTTTCCTGACTACTTCCGTTTCCGGTTAAGTCGCCATAACAACAACGGAAGAGAGAAAATATTTTCATTTTAACAGTGATGTCCTGGAATTGGATGACGTCTATGTTTTAAAAGTGTGTGATTCACGTTTTGAATTATCGGCGACAAACGAGATTTAGTAAACAGATTGCGTCATTCCCACCGTCAGTGAAGGTGGGGCAAAGCAAAAAGTCAATAATTAACCGAGGAAAAATAACATTCCCACTCAATAAGACACCCAACTGTCAGATTTCGAAAGGTTTAAATCCACGTGTCTGATTATTATTCTCTTTAAGCTTAGGGATTTTCAGTTAATTCTCTTTCGTCTATTCACTTTTCTGCTGCTTGTCCATTTCGTCCCCTGAACCTTGGCTTGAGTAAAGCGTTCAGTTCAAAATTCCGAACAGGTTACAAATACTGAAGAAGACTAGTGAATACAGCGGCTGAAACGTTGGGAAGATTAATGTGGAAAGTGTAGTGTACTAATATTAATAGAATGAAACGATTAACATGAGTGGTACAAAATAAAGAAGTTTTTATTTCCTTTTCTTTTACAACACAAGAACTTGGGAAAAATTCGAAAATAAAAATTGAATCGTTCGTGTATTGTTTTTCCCTTCTTTTTTTTTAAAGTCTCTGCGAGTTGTGGTGAAGTATCAACAGCCGGGTGGCGTTAAAAGCATTATCGCCAAGTTGAGAGTCGTAAGTTGATACTGTTCGTTCAGCAGTCAAAACAAGTGAACTGTTCTAAGATTTTTCTTGAACCTTCCTTGACGAGGAATTGCATCATTTCCTATAGAAAGACATATAACAATGATAATTCTTCATTTTTAGAATAACCAACTTTGGTTTAAGTGGATTGAATATAATGAGAAAAAAGGACGTTAGAAAAAATATGACTTCCTGAAAATGTAGAGAAATAAGAAAATTTCTATGACAACTGATTTTTCCCTGTTCGTGGAATTGGTATTTGGGAAGGGTTTAGAAATTTAGACAGCAAAAAGTATTATATCCAATACTAAAACGAAATAGTAAACAAATAGTATATAGATAGATAGATAGATAGATAGATAGATAGATAGATAGATAGATAGATATGAAAAGACTGAGATAGATAGATAGATAGATAGATATGAAAAGACTGAGATAGATAGATAGATAGATATATGAAAAAGATAGATAGATAGATATGAAAAAAGACTGAGATAGATAGATAGATAGATAGATATGAAAAGACTGATAGATAGATAGATAGATAATATGAAAGGACTGAGATAGATAGATAGATAGATAGATAGATAGATAGATAGATGAAAGGACTGAGATAGATAGATAGATAGATAGATAGATAGATATGAAAGAAAGAATAGATAGATAGATAGATAGATAGATAGATAGATAGATAGATAAGGAAGTTACCTCTTCAACGGCACTATTTATCATATTTTTAAATTTTCCATTTATTTATCAGTCTTTTCCACTCTTTCTCATTACTTATCTGTTGCTTAGTTTTAGACATAAACAGTTTCTGTTTTTGTCCATCAACTTTTTTCTTCAAAAAATAAAGTGCAATTATATTTGATTCAATTATATCTTCGCCATTATTTGCAAAGACTCCTTGTCACTTATCAGACAGCACTTCCTTCCGTTTTCATTAGAATCCACAGATTTTGATGTAAAAATCTTTACAACGAAATCTTGAATCTGTTTTTCATTAGAGAAAGTTGCCCCCCCCCCCATTAAAGCGTTAAAAAGAGTTTAAGATCAAAGGTGAATATGGCCGGTGAGTGTTAGAACAGACCAACCGAATTTTCCTGTGATTTCTGCTGTATTTGGACCTGCATTATTGTGGACCAGAACAACAATTTCTTACTGACGAGCACGGATCGCTTTTTGACTAAACCTGTATGGACATGTTGCAGCTGCTGGACATTTAAATGGCCATATATTCTTTCATTTTAAGAATTCTAACTTAATCTTCTTATGGCACATTACTGACAGAAATTCACTTACACATAAGTGAATTTCTGTCAGTTAGGTGCCATGCGTGATACACGCGTAGACGATCATATATATTTCGATACATGACTGACGAGGCAGATATTTTTCTCGCCGTTGCTTACCATTTCGTTCAGCGGCAGGCCAGTTGCCATCCAAGGCTATAGAACCTGGTTTGTCCTGCTATTTACCCATAGCTGGGGGGGAGAAGAAGAGGATTCATACCTTTCCCAAGAGTATTAGTATGTAATTGAATGTAATGGATTCGGGTGGAATTCGAACTCGGTTCTCCGATTCCTTAATCCGAGCCGCTATCCATTACTCCACTTCACTGAATCTAAATAGCCGAATATCTGAATATCTTGGTTTGATCAGCTGATAGGCAAAACAATGCTTATCCACAAAACCAACGCGGTAGTTGGCACAAAAAATGACTCCTCCGTCACTCTCACCAAGAAGAGTACGTGAGCATTTTGTCCACTTCGTAACAGTCACCAATCGGCCATAATAATTAGCTCTTGGATTGAACATAACAACTTCACTATAACGCCATGTGCAATAGTGGCTAGTACCGGAAGTATCCTTTCCTATTTCCGGTTTTACGCTAATTTTTCCTTTCCGGTTTGGCCATTGCCATCCAACGAGAAAATGTGTCACCACCAGCGTCCCTTTCAATGTATAATGATTTTCTAAGCGTCGGGATGCTTAAATGTGTTTCTAAGCGTAGCTTAAAAGTGGCACAAGGCTTAAAATAGGGGGCACCCAGTGAATATCGAACTCACTACTCAGTTGTTATTGTTCTAGCGAGACAAGCTTGTTAACCATTACACCACGTCGAGGTGTCCCCATCCTTTTCAATGTACATGTTCCATTTTGTGGTCAACTTTGACTTCTTTAGTTATCAAGATTTAGATATAGTTTATGGATCCAAATTTCACAGTTTCACCCTCCCTCCCTTAACTCCTATATCCCCTTTTATTCCCCTCTCTCTCCCTCTCTCTCTCTCTCTCCTTCTTCTTTCACTCCTAACTCTATTTCTCCCTTTATTTCTTTCTCTCCTCCTCCTTTCACTTCTCTCTTCACTTCTCCCTTCACTTCCCTCGCCTTCTCTCTTCTCCCTTCACTTCTCCCCCTTTCTCTCTCCTTCTCCCTTCACTTCTCTCGCCTTCTCTCTTCTCCCTTCACTTCTCCCCTTTCTCTCTCCTTCTCCCTTCACTTCTCTCCTTCTCTCTTCTCCCTTCACTTCTCCCCCTTTCTCTCTCCTTCTCCCTTCACTTCTCTCGCCTTCTCTCTTCTCCCTTCACTTCTCCCCCTTTCTCCTTCTCCCTTCACTTCTCTCGCCTTCTCTCTTCTCCCTTCACTTCTCTCTCCTCTTCCTACTCTCTCCCTCTCCCTTCTCTCACACACATTCTCGTCGCACATTTCAGAGTCTTCTGTTGATAATAGTTTTGTGAAAGAAGGAATAGATACTTAGGGGTTCATGCCTTATCAAGTTTATTGCTCAAAATGTATCCATTCTTTTTTTTTTCCTTCTTTCGCCACCCCCATCTCTCTCTCTCTCTCTCTTTCTGTGTGTGTGTGTGTGTGTCTCTCTCTCTCTCTCTCACTGTATCTCTCCTTACAAGGTGATCTGCTGATAGCAAAGCTATTTAGAGTGGAGAAAGTTGGACCGTTTGAGTTCATGCCTTTTTCATGCCGTTTTGAACGTAATGAATCCGTTCTTTTTTACATTTTTTCTCCCTCTCTCCATTTATGTTCCACCATCTATCTATCTATCTATCTATCTATCTATCTATCTATCTATCTATCTATCTATCTTCTCTCTTCTCTCTCTCTCTCTCTCTCTCTCTCTCTCTTACACCCACACACACACTCATTCGTTGCAGAGCAGTCTGTTGATGACAAAGCTATTTATGGAGAAAGAAGCTGGGGCTTTTGGGTTCATCCCTCTTTAAACATTTAATTTGAAACGAAATCATCCTGTCTCTCTCTCTCTCTCTCTCTCTCTTATATATATATATATATATATATATATATATATATACTCATTTTTCACACTCTCTTTTTTTCTCCCCATCTCTCTCTCTCTCTCTCACACTGTCTCTCTCACAAGTTTAAAAGTAGTTTGCTGATGTCAAAGTTATTTGTGGTGGAAGACATTTGAGTTCATGCCTTTTCAAGCATCTTGCCGAAATATAATTTGTTCTCTCTCTCTCTCTCTTCCACGAAATGAGACCGAAATCGGCAAGTCCGAAGTCCGTGGATTTTACACTCGTGTGTATCTGTATGCGTGTGCGTAAACGTGTGTACGTGTATGTGTTCGCGTGTGTGGGTGCGTGTTTATGTGTGTGTGCGTGTGTACGTGTATGTGTGCGCCTGTATGTTATGCGCATGTGTGTGCGTGTATGTGTGTTTATATTCGAGTATAATTCTCAGTTTCAAACCAATCCCCCCCCACTAAAAAAAAATAAATTAAGAGCCTACCTAAATACAGCGGATAGTCTTGTTCGCTTCAAATCAGTGTATATTGCTTCAGAAGTAAAAAAAATAAATTATTCACTTGTCACTAAAATACTGTTGTATAATATTATTCTAGCCTGGTTTAATAACGGTTTGAATGTTTTGTTAAAAGTTGCCATGTTTCGATATAAAATGGCATCAGAACAAATAATTGTCGATGTATCAGGTTCACTGATCCTCAATTTGTATTGACTGTCTAACTATAAACGGATTGCTACATGAGATCTGGTTTATATGACGTGAATTCTGGTGCATTGTTTGTTGTTGCATTCTTGTAGAATCTCTGGTCAACCATTGTAAATATACACCAGCGACCATTATCGGCTTTTTACCGACCGGAAAAAATCACCCGACTTTGCGTTTTGATTCCCGTCTGCGTCGGTGTGATCAAAAACTGGGAAAGGTCCGGTGCACGTTCGCAAGATTGAAACAGCGCTACAGTGAGAAGCGAAAACACTAATCCTGTTTCAAATATATTGGCTCATTTATACACGGGCTCGTAGCTGACACTGGAAACATTTTCACCGTTTCTACTGGTCTTCACTTCAACCAGCGAAAATTCTGATTGACTCTCTGTGCAACTCGGACTGTCTCTTTTTCTACATCGCTAGTGCCACTCACTCGTCACCTGCTAACGACCGGCTTCCTCCTCCTCTAATCATCACTTTGTCTCTCTGTATCTCGACGGACAGCTCGACCGCCTAACAAAACACGTTGGCCAGTAAATTACTGGAATTTAACGCGATTAAAGTTGGGGGGGGGCATATTTTTGTAAACAATACGCCCAGTATTAAAATAAATAAAACAAAAATAGTTAATATATGGGTAAAAGTTCAAATAACTTATCTCCAACTTCAAGTTTTGCAGATACAAGATAAATCTGCCGCTTTCAAAGATTAATGGTTGAAAAAGGTTTTGAGCAAGTGAAACCTGGGCGTCTTGGCAAAGATCATTCTTTCTTGAACCTTGTGTGCTACAGAATCACAAAGATGTGTACCAAATAACAGAAACCACATCACTTGAAGACTAGCAACAACGGCAGCAACTAAAATGGATAGTACAGTGTAACCCGGATATAAGAGACCCGGATATAAGAGAAACCCTGATATAAGAGAGATTTTCTCTGGTCCCAAATTAGAGCCTTACTTACCTAAACAAAATAGACCCAATCCGGATATAAGAGAAACCCGGATATAAGAGACTTCTTCTCCGGCCCCGACAACTCTCTTATATCCGGGTTACACTGTACATGTAACTCGATGAGAAAATAATAATGTCGACATTCCACACTACTCCAAACAAAAGGTTAGCAAAGAAACTCCCCATCTATACTGGAAAGAGCGATAACAGTTAATGGACTTGGAAAACATATTTTCCTTAAAAAAGGTTTGAAGAGAAAGATTTTGCAAATTTCAGCCGAAAGCAGTATTAATTGCTCGGTCAATAAATGCTAAATGTTTCCTTATAAAGAAACGTCTAATATTACCATTATCATTGAATTCATTAAAGCATATATTTTTTAACTGCTTTTAATGCCATACATAAAAAACGCTAATCCTTGATTCTAAACAATTTTTTGACACGGCTGCACAATAGCCCCCTTCGTGATTCGGGCAGTCTTGGTAACGACAATCTTGATTCACTTTTCTTCTTTCTGTCATCTTCCGACCAGGAAACGAAATGTCTTCCGGCCAGGTAACGAAATGTCTTCCGGCCAGGTAACGAAATGTTTTTGGTTTGTAATTAAAAGAGAAACATCAATAAAAGGAATTTTAACTTTTTACTTTATTAAACACATCGACGTGTACAACTTTTAACTTGTCAGTGGGTTGCTATCTCACCCCACTGGGGAACAAAATCCGAGACACAAAAAAATACATGTCTATATTGCATGGCCTGTAATACTTAATTCCCTGAAATCCCTTTCTACATCCAACATTCCTACGCTAGTTTTAGCCAATCAAAAACGACTTCCTTTGTTTTCCTGTGTCTGACCTCAAAGGTCAAAATGAGGAAGTCAGAGGAGAAATACATTTGTTTAAAAAATAATAGCCTGCTGGACTATTATTTGACACACAAATAGGACACACATACCTGACCCAGTCATACTTGCTGAAGAATGGAAAGTGACTATAATGTAAAACATGATAAGACACACTCAGAGGGAAACACATTTCAAATGTGTGTACGCACTTAGCACTTGTAAAACAACAATACTAAAAGGAAACCAACATGACAAAACTATGTGAAAATACCGTCAATATAATGGATCCTCATGTGGGGAATCAATAAAATATGATTTGATATCTGATAAATATTGAGAACTATAATTTCCTTCTTTCTTTTTTTCTCTTTCACTCTCCACACACACACATGTGTCTGTGTGTGTGTGTCTGTGTGTGTTTGTGCATAAATATATATATATATATATATATATATAGTGTGTATTTAAGCAGCATATTTTCATTTATACACGTTTCATTAAATAATATAGACAAGTGTTGTCTATTTATTTTATGTAAATTTTTTTCGTAACATCTGATAAATTTAATAACATTATCGTTAAACGAAGAAAGAAATTCACAATATTGATCCATATTTTTTTAATATAATCTAAGCTTTCGGCTTACTTAAGCCATTATTAAAGATGTAAATTACAAACATATTAAACAATATACAGACACGACAGTGATGATAGTCTGTCATTGTTTACATAGTTGATCACTAAGCAACGATAAACACGCGCATATAAGACTCTTGTGTGGTCATATGTGACGTCATGAGATGCGGTGCGATTTTCGCTGCTAGCGTCTTATTTAAAATTTACATAAAATAAATAAACAACACTTGTCTATATTATTTAATGAAACGTGTATATATATATATATATATATATATATATATATATATATATATATATATATATGTGTGTGTGTGTGATTTACGAACAAGCATTAAATCGCGTGCTAATACATCAGCCCATTCAGCAAGTCCCTGGTGTGGATTTGTTTGCAAAATCACCGTGCAGGATTGTTGTCTCATATGAAACATAAACATAAAAACTGAACTGAAAGACCCTCATATGTCGAAAATGACGGGAGAGTCCATTATATATATATATATATATATATATATATATATATAATGAAATGGGTTAAGTTCGAAATTATTTAATATTATAACGTATAAACGTATAAATATATATATATATATATATATATATATTCGTAGAAATTCAATTGAATTACTATGAATAATTATTGAAATCCCCAAAACTTTCTATCACTTATATATATATATATATATATATATATATATATATATATATATATATATATATATATGGAGAGAAAAATTACGCACGCAAATCATTTTTTTACAGATAGTAAATACGCGAACAACACAATTCATTCTAAATATATATGGGAAATTAAAAACAAAACTGAAATTACGCTAAATATATCATGGAAAATAAGGAAATCACCATCAGCCTCTAACAATAAATTCGAAAACTGTAAAATTTGTCTGGAAGCAAAAATAGTTATAATCACCTTTTTCCAGATCAACAGAATTTACTAAATAAACGATCTGAACTGATCTGAAAATGCTGACACGAAAACAAATTTTTATTAAGTTACTTAAAAATTTAAAACTAAAGACAATAACTTATATCTTACAAGCATGATAAATGCAAATATATACATTATATAAAACGCAGATAATTTAACGGAGTTTAGAGAAAACCAATAACTTAAACTAAACAAGATGGCCATAAATAATATAAATTTACTAATTTAAAAATATGGTCCCATCGCTACACAAGAATTACCATGTTTCAAAAACAGAAACTAAAACCTTAAAATCGCTTGAAAATCAAAACTGTATTAAAGATTTGAATTTAATTCTATAATTAAATTTAAGGTTTTTAGTTTCTGTTTTTGAAACATGGTAATTCTTGTGTAGCGATGGGATAATATTTTTAAATTAAAATTTATTATATATATATATATATATATATATATATATATGAAGAAATATAGTTTTAAGGTGTGCTATATTTATTGGATAAAGTGCTCAATATCAGAGAGATCGTATGTAAATATAAAAAGTGAACATTGAAGTCAATACTCAGAGGCGACAGGCTTTTTCATACTCGCAATAGTCAGGCCGCCCGGCCTGACGATTGCGTCTAGCTTCAGCATGAAACAGCCTGTCGCCTCTGAGTGTTGACTTCAATAAAATTCACTTTATATATATATATATATATATATATATATATATATATATATATTCATATACAGAAAAATAGATGAATCATATATATATAAAATAGATATATATATATATATATATATATATATATTATTTCAAGTATTGGCTGTTATCTTGTTTCAAGTTCGTAGTTTATTCCATGAAATTTGGGATGCCCCGTTTTGATTCTATATATTTTCGAAGGTCGACGGTCGCAAAATTCCCCGAGGGTAGTCCAGAGAATACACCGATCAAAACGTTATGAAGAAAATAAAGGCGATAATCCTAGTCTAGAAAATCACTGAACAGGTAAACACATAAATAATTCGGTTAACGAGAAACGTCATTTGAAAAAATATCAAATTCAGTATCCTTTTCTGTTCAGCCAGCAGTCATTTGTCCTTACATCAATGTTTCCAAGTAGCATTTCACTCTATAATCCAAGGACTGAACACACGACTCCAGGACAAATCTTTATTTCAGTAAATGAAAATATGTAACAATGCGTCAACCCAAGCAAACAAAAAAGAATATTCTTGCTTTTATTGCGTCTTCTACTATCCTGACCTATTCTCTTTAGAGGTTGCTAGTGTTCTTTGTTTAAAAATATAATTTATTTCTTTTCGATTCCTTTTTACTTTTTATCATTCTATCCTTCTTTTTACCTGGTTTTATTGCCTTCAAGCAAAACTTTGTATGAAATCACAAGCCTACTCTTATTTAAGCATTGTTTGATAATGTGACATTTAAAAAAAGTGTTGCCATAATTTTTAGAGCCGTGCATCTAAGCTGACACTGTCAACACTGTTATTACAAACGGGTAGATATCACAGCATGGACGATGTCGACAACCTTAAGTTGTCCTTTTTCTATCCCTGGTTTCATTTTGCTGACGGTGACTAGAATCTTTGGCGCCACTGGAGACACAGAAAAAATGTACAAAACACAGCCATATCTCACTCACCGTCCTTGAATGAAAACGAGGCTGTCGTACTGTGAAAAATCACCGAACAGACCAGAGTGATTTACAGCAGTTTTCGTTGTGGTGATTTTGCTCATCTCACAAGCCGTTGACTGCAAGGTCCTTCATAAATAGACGCACCAGTATTGGTGCTTTGTGAGAAATTAATTCAGTTTTGATAGACTCGCCAGAACATATTCATTATTGGGTTCTCTGAGAACGAAGTCCTGGACTAAAATTAGCTTTTCTTCTTCTTCTTCTTCTTCTTCTTCTTCTATGTGACGTTTCCCTTCAGAACGTTGGTGACCATGGCTCTCCACAATATCCTGTCCTTTTTGTAGTATTTAATAACATTTGTCTTTTGGTCATCTCTCCCAAAAGCTATTCCCCACCCTCCATTCACTCAACTTCTCCATGTAGGTTATGTGCTATTGTCCTCTGTCTCTCTTCAATTCAATCTGTCCTGTGAGTATCAAATTTTCCAAGCCCTCTTTCCTCATTATGTGTTTCAGACATTTCAGCTCTCTCTTCCTGATGTTAAGCATAAGTGTCCTTTTTGTTGCTCTAAAACTTCCTTATTGCTCACATGTTCAGTCCATGGTATTCTCAGCATCCTTCTGTAGAACCACATTTTTGTTGCTTTAAGTCTCTTCATCTGCTAGGAGATTATCCAGCATTCACTACCATATAAGAGGACTAATACTTCATAACAGTTCAATACTCTTTTACATTGTTTCTAACTATATTTTTCTGTTTCTTAATACTTTGCTTAGCTTCTGGAAGGCATCTTTCGCAATCCCAATGCGTCTTCGGATTTCAGTGTCGTACTTTCCATCCTCTGTTAATACGCTTCTAAATTGTTGTAGCTGCTTGATTTCGGGATCTCCAATTTCTAATTTGCATTTTGAACTCATCCTTTTCTTAACAACCATGCATTTAGTTTTCTTGCAATTGATGCTTAGTCCTTTCTTATCGCCTTCCTTCACTAACTTCTGTAGGAGTGCTTATGGTTTCTTTTCTCTGTCTGCTATCGACACTGTCTCATTTGCATATTGTATGTTGTTGAGATTGTAACAGCCAATAGTGAATCCTGGTTAGGACTTCTAATTCTCTCAAGTTGTTGTATAAAATTGAGAAAGGTCTGGTGAGAAAACACATATTATTATTATTATTATTATTATTATTATCATCATCATCATCATTCGATTTCTGCTATGGACACACTTACCAAGTCTGCGGAAAGACCTAAGGCAGGTCGTGGTGTGTTGTTATGGCCATTTCATGTTAATTTTTTTTTTTTTTTTTTTTTTTTTTTTTTTATCTCCGATGAAGTTGCTAGCGTTACATAGACAAAGTTCTCTTAGTGTGTGTGCTGTACTTAATAAGACAATTTTCTGTATGTCTCTTAAGTTTCCAGGATTCTTTCAATGTGTTGTTTTGTTCCATTTTTTTATTTCCAAGTGCACCTATTACCACTGGTATTATTCTTGTTTTCAATTTCCACATTTTTTTCATTTCAATTTCCAGGTCTTTGTATTTTGATAGTTTTTTTCAAATTCCTTGTTGCATTTCAATCCGCTGGACTATCAATTTAGGGATTTTTTTCTTTCTGGTTTTTGACAATAATGTCCGGCCTATTTGCGTTTTTTCTGTCTGTGTGGATCGTAATCCATATTTATGGTGACATCTTCTTTTCTTAACCGGCGCTGGCCGATTTCATTTCTGTTAATTTTTTCCAAAGTGTTTGCATTTAGTTTAATAACTTTGCTTAGGGAACCCAGATTAGATGGTCTATTGTTTCTTGGTATTTGTCACAGAACCTGTCCTGAAAATTCCTAGTGAAAAGACTCTGGTCTTGTAAGGATTTCAGATGTCGTTATGAGTTTCCATTTATCAACTTGTTTATTTGCTATCAGAGGTTTGTCTTGCACAGCTTGTCATCTGTTCAATTATTCATATCTTTTGCTGCAATTCTTGATTTTCAACAATGTCACTAAATGTAAATTTTTTGGCTTAGCCTTCTTTATTATTGAATATTTTTTTCTTTCTGTTTTTCATGTTTGTTTCACTTCTTTTCTTTCCATGTGTTAGATTTAGCTGTATCGATGCTTTGTCAAAACATTTATTATTTTTTCATTTTGAAACTTATTGGATTATTATTATTAATTCTGTTCTGATTCATTTCTGCTATAGACACTCTTATGTGAATTTTATTTATTGTTTAAGCTTCCTTTCTAAATCTTTTATTGTTACAGCAGGGTCTAAACTAATAGAGGAAGTTTGTTGCTAGTCCTCGTAAAAACTGTAGTTTAGGCATTTATTCCAAATTGAATTTCATTTTTTCCATTTTACAGTTTGCAGAAGACCTTCCAGCTCATTGTCATTCCTAGCATACAATTTTAAGTCATCCATGTAAAATAGATGGTTTTATTTTCTTTTGAGCTATTTTGCTATTTGAGAAATTTATATTATTATTATTATTATTATTATTATTATTATTATTATTCATTTCTATTATATTTAGATCTGTGTTTTTAATATATTTTACTCCTTTAAATTTTGCAACGTAGTTTTAGTTTAATAACATTTTGAACCCGAAAGTTTGTCTGACTGGGTCAACCGCCGATAAGTGAAATAGCGGTTGATGATTCCGCGGATAGTAAGATCCAAATTCTCTTCAACAATGTCACTATAGAGTTTACTTGTCATGTTTTAAATCCTTACTATTGCTAAAATGTTTTTATGTGTCTTTAAATACATTTTTTTTGCGATTATTATATTAATATGTTGTAATTCAGTCAGTTATGTGCCATGTGTGATACACGCCTTTCGATACATGACTGACGAGGCAATTTTTTTTCCCGCAGTAGGTTGCTATTTCTTTCTGCGGTAGATCAGTTGCCATCCAAGGCTATAGAACCCTGTTTGTCCTGCTATTTGTCCATAGCTGTGATGAGAAGAGGAGGATTCATATCTTTCCCAAGGGTATTCGCACGTAAGGAGGTGCGGTGGTGTACTGGATAGCGGCTCGGATTGACGAATCGGAGTGTCGAGTTCGAAATTAAGTCAAATCCATCACATTCACTTACGAGCTACATGTAGTGATTCTGGGGACTCACTTTATTACTTAATAAAAAAATAAAAAAAAAACGATTCGACATCTTATGCCCAGCAAAATCTTATATTAATACAAGTTTACAGATGCAGTCATAATTGATGCCATTTCATATTGGAATATTTAACGATCTTCTCCAATTGTTATATAATGTAATTTTGAGGCAGGGGTGTCATTTTGTTATTTAATAAAAAAAACATCCCACACTTTATGAAGCATAGAATCATATATTAATACTAGTTTTTTTTTAACCATTTCACATCAAAGAAAGCGATAAACCCACTAAGATGCAAGAGGTTATTCAGGATGGACAACAGTTGAGTCAAGGAAACAGAGAAAACGTTACTGAGGAGAAAGGATAATAAAATTCGTTTTTTACGCTTTATCAACCTTTTGCAGAAAATCTTTTTTAGATTGTAAAAATGTTTTGGAGATAGCAATGATATTTTACAACTTTTCACCCAAGCAAGGCAGGAGTGACATTAGTCCGCAAGGAGTTACAGAAAGTGGCAGCAAAAGCGTAAAATGGCGTGAAAGAGAAAAGGATGAAGAGAAGGACGGGGAATAGATCAAGACATCTTCAGATGTCGATTGACATTGCATTTAAATAGTTGCAGGTTATAGCTATCAGTGAACCAAGTAAGAAGCAGGGAGTTCCACAGACAGGAAGTGCGAGACATGAAGCTATTGGAGTAGAAGAGACGGCTACATTTAACGGTTTCGACAGTGAAAAGATGGGACTGAGATGCCAATCTAGTGGCACGTTTAAGTTCATGCAGTTTGGGAACTAGCAAAAATAGATCGTCGGAGCAGTTAGCGTGAAAGTATTTTTAGAAAAGACAGAGGGAAGCGACGGCTGGTCTGTGAGAGAGCGACTGTAAACGAGATGCCAGACCAGGACCAACCACATTGCATATCCGTCTCTGGATTTCGAGAGAGAAGGAAAAGAAAAGTACCGGGAACCCCTTCTTAAACAAGAAACAAGAGATGAGCCTCTGCGCTTGTTCAAGAGAAGGGGGAGAGGTGTTGACCGGGCAATAGGAATGCCTACCTACTCCTATTGATATGCTCTATTATTTAATCCATAGCTGGGGAGAGAAGAGGTGGATCAATAACTCACCTAAATGGTATTTGCGTGTAAGTGAATATAACGAACCAAACTCTCCGATTTCCTAATCCGAGCCGTTATTCATCACTCAACCCACGAATCCAAGCTTACAGCATCTAGTATTCCTAAGTGGTCACCCATCTAGGTACTGAACGAGCTCGACATTGCTTAACGTCGGTGATCGTACGAGAACCGGTCTTTCAACGTGATATGACCGCTAATGGTAATAAAAAGAACAATGAGAGAAAAAGACAGAAGAGAACGATTGACATTGGATTTAAAACTTTGAAGATTGTAGTTGACAGGAAATCAAGAAAAACTGTGAGATAATTTCATAGGCGAGAAGCACGAGAGAAGAAACTATTAGAATAGAACTTGCGGTTACATTTAGCCATTTCAGTAGTAAAAGGATGAAACTGAGCCGTTGTTTGTGGCTTTTTTAGGGACCAGAAATAAAGACACAGAGAGGAATTGAGTTAAATATATTAACAGAAAACAGTAATACAAACATATACAAACGAGAGTGATACAGAAAGAATGTTCGGTCCGATTGTCAGAGCTGACTGCTGGAAAATTCCCTCTCCTCAAAAGGCAGTACCTGCTCCTATTTATAGCTGGGAGAGTCCATGCGTGCGTGGGTAAATTACCATAACACTTTCTTTCATTCTTTCTTTTTTTCTTTCTTTCTTTCTTTCTTTTTTCTTAATTTCATTCTTTGCTTCTTTATTTCATTCTCTCTTTCTGTTGTGGCCTTGTTAGGGCCAGAATTAAAGACACAAGAGAGGTATAGAGTTAAACAAATATATTAACAGAAAACAGTAATACAAACATATACAAACGAGAGTATTACAGCAAGAATGTTCGGTCCGACTGTCAGAGCTGACTGCTTGAAACTTTACTCTCCAAAAGGCAGTACCTGCTCCTATTTATAGCTGGGAGAGTTTATGCGTACGTGAGTAAATTACCATAACAATCTAATACTGCACTTAAATTCATGCAATCGAGATTGCTATGAAAATATTTATAGAAAAGGCACAGGGAATCTACGTTACGTTGGTGGCAAAGTGTTTGAAACCGATATGTCAAGTCAGGACCGATAATATTGCAAATTCTTCTTTGGATAGTTTCAAGAATCTCGAGGATGGGGCAACAATATTCAATACACGGACAATGAACCAACTTTCTTAGCAGCAAGCTTATCAATTCACGCAATATAATCGTTCCAAATCATGTCAGTGGAAAACGGGGAAGGTGCAGTGAGTTACTCCCCCTGGAGATTAGCATCAGCCATATGGGTGGAATGCAAAATAGGTTCTGTAAGGCGATCAAAAGAGAACAGTTTAATTTTGGAGACGTTAAAACGAACAAGTCATTTCTTGCCCAAGTTAAAAGATTGAAGGTTGTTTTCCAAATCAGCTGCTAATTTGAGTTTATGGAATCTATAAGCTTAGCCATGCTGTTCAATATGGCCGTATATTTTGACAGGTAGTTCTCACGTGTGAATTTTTTAAATATATAAATATGCATAGTACCTGTAAAAAAAATTAATGGATTCTTTATGAATGAATCGGCACTTTTACCCCGGATCAGTGTTGCACCTGTGCAATTTGCTCAACTTGTTTTTAAGTAAACCGTTTAGTACCGTTTTTTGTCCGAGTGGAATATATTTTGCATGTGCATTTTTTAATACAAGCTGAGCATTCATTTTTAGTCTTTTATTGATAACATTCAAGGAAGAGATTCGAATACAAGTGCTTACACATAGTGTTAAAATAGGATTAATGTTAGTTTTGTATAAAAAAAATATGTTCCGCTAGTGGATCAATGAACACTACTAAAAGATTAAGAAACCCTTCAAGGGTACAAGCTGCATCAATAAGTCCGTAGCTTTTTTATATAAAGCATTTTAAACAACAAATATTTATTTTTCAATACAACCATTTTTGTAAAGGCACTTAATCCAACGCTTTCCCATTAATCATAACGATTAAACATTATACAGTAAACTATATATCAGGTTATAGACTTATTGATTCAGGTTCATGCTTCTTTCCACAACATTATGAGTTCAAAAAGTTTCTTTGTTTTTTTTTTTTAATTTTAATAATAAAATGCAAAAATGATACCATGGAATTTCTTATTAGTTTCAATCATTCAAATCCATTTGGCTGCAAATCTTTAATCTCAGAACTTTATTTACAGTCTAAATATTTTTTGTTAATCCATTTACCATTATCCTTTCAATGTTAATTCTTCTACGAGTGAAATATATTTTAGAACATTTTTTTAACTAGGTATTCATTTTTATTAATTCATTGATAATATTTGCGGACGAGACTAAAATAAAATATCTGCTCACACATTGTCGTAAAATACAATATTCTAAAAAATACACTATTTACATTATTCAAACTATTGTCCTCCGCATCTTTGTCGCCATATTTATCACAAGGTTTCGGCCGTTGTACGCTCCGGCCTTCTTCATGTGGAATTAACAGGAGATAACTGATACCCATTAAACATGGCACGTGGAACTAGAACAGTCTACCCCAGTGAGCGAAATAAAGGGTTCAGTTCGACATTCCAACCAACTGAAGAAGACCGGAGCGTACAATGGCCGAAACATTGTAATAAATATGGAGACAAAGATGAGGACAATAGTTCGAATAATGTAAATAGTGTACATAATACCTCATCTCAGAAATATAGACAGATACTGAAGGGCCGAAACGTTGTGATAAATATGGCGACAAAGATGAGGACAATAGTCCGAATAATGTAAATAGTGTACATAATACCTCATCTCAGAAATATAGACAGATAGTAAAAAATGTTTTTAAATATGTTCCACTAGTGAGACAATGGACGCTAGAAGGTCGTTGTTATCGTGGGTCGCTTATTTGCTTTGTTGCCACCAGGTTTTGACATTCGAATCAAAGCTAGTCTGTCCTGCCAGTTTATCGTCTCATCGTTTTACTCTTGGAGAATTTAAACCATTCATTTCTTTTTTTGTAAGACCAATTACCTAAAATCTGCTTTGAATTGTTAAATAAAAAATGCAATAAAACTAAGACACTATTTAATTAGAAAAGCTTTTGTTTTTACAAATAACATATATTATGGACACTATTGTCTTAAGAAAAAAATCATTTTTTTGTTGAATAATGAATTTATACAAGAATTGTTTTCATTTTTAAAAATTTTAATCAGAATAATTTATAAAGTTTTAAACTTTTTTAAATTTCTATGATACTTTGTCCCAATTAGATGATATTGTTATCAAATAAAAACTATATTTACGAATCATAAATTGAAAAGTTTACTACAATTCGTCGAACACCAATATTTTCAAAAGAATTTTAAAAATTTTATGTGTATAAACTTGCTGATTTTTGTAAATACAGATATCCATACATGACATTATCAGAAAATAATAGCAGTAATTATAGTAAAATTAAAACCAAATTACCTGACATTCAATAAAACATTACATTACGAAGAATTCAAATTTAAGATTACTGGCTAATTAAAAATTATATAAACAAAGGCACCCACGTTATATACCTCAAGGAAATTTTACAGACATGTCCACTATATAAAAAAATTAGTCTGTCAGTCAAGCTGTCAACACCTTAAATAAAAACCTATCACTGTGTTAATAAATGCATTTCTGTGATATTTTGAACTAAGTAATGTTTCAAATCAGATTAATTAAACTTTAGTTTACTTTAAATCAGTTAATATTCCTCAAATGAAATTTCAGAAAAGTATATTTTTTAAAGATTTTTTAATAAAGAGAATTATGTTGAATTATTATTTCATTTGAGGAATATTAATGGCTAAAAATGGCGCTAAAATCGGCAATTTTAGCAATTTCAAAACGAAAACTCCTTCCATTCAATTTAAATTAGTTTTGAAATACAGCAAAGTATTTCGCTTATTGGAAATAATCCATTAGCTTGAAATTAAAATGAAATTAAAAGTTTCAAGAAAGATCTTTCATTTTTAAAAATTAATTTTAAACCTTATCGCGTATATGTGGAGATATGTAGATGGCCGTTTTATTTTATATAAGTTCAAAATTCGTTACTTTACCTCTTTGCAATCTTTCGCTGTCTAAACGAAATGTGACTATTTTAAAAAATGTGACTAATTTAACGTCTTGTACGAATTGGATTGTAAAAAGCATTATCCTAGATTTATCATTAATTAAGTGAATTTATATTTACAGCATAAATGCGTGGATGCTTTAAATATTTTAATTCTGTTGCTGAATTAAAAAGCAGTAACTTGAGGCGCAGTTGTTATCAGGGTGGGCCCGAGACAAGCAAGATCATTGTCCTTTACGGCATCAGGTATTATTCGTATTATTCTTAAACGGCCCTGATCGAGTCAAATATAAAACATATGCTTCAATGGCGTCATGCCGGGTCAGTCGTCTTTTATGCATATCATTAATCATTGTATGATGTTTTTCAGCAGTTTTTGTACGTTCCGACGAATGATTTAGAGAACTCAGACTTTAGGTGAACGGATAGTGGACAGATAACGGATGAATAACCACCTTAATCTCTCAAGAGAGCAACTCTTTTCTGCGCATGCTCATTGACATGCACTCTAATAACAACCAATTCGTCTGGATCTGTTTGTCTCTATCTCTCAATCCCTCACACGAATGCGTATTTTCATTACTACTTTTTTTCTTTTTTTTTTTTTACTATTTTTTTCTTTCTTTTATTTATTGCGTAAATCGTTAGATAAATTAATTTACAATCTTCGGAAAACTCTTTATATTATTAATTGTTTTTAGTCTGTAAATCTTTTAGTCTGTATGCTTACATTTTTACGTTTAATGATATTTTTAATTAATCATTGTCGTAATTAATATAGTAAACAAACATACAATTATTGTGATAATATTGAAAACTGCAATTCATTTAAATCTTTACCACAAACGTTTTTTATGTAAAGGTATGTATAAGTTGATTCTCCTTAGATGTACTTTTTTCCAAGCAAACCGTCTTATTATATAAAATGCCCGTAGAAAAGGAAATGTGCCTGATATAGAGAAAATTCATACGTTTTAGTAAATGTCATTGCTCACAGTTTACAGGAGGAAAGAAACCACAAGCGTATTGACATCAAGAAGCTGCCATGTAATTTCAGTTGTCGGTGAGTCTTTTGATCTCTAGCCGCTTTGCTTCCCTGGTTGGGTAAAGGGAACTGCTTGGCGTAGTTTTATGCGGAGGAGCTGGAATTTTTTCTATTGACTAACCATGACTTATAAAGTTGCGTATTTCTGTTTTCAAGAGAAAAAAAATTATTTTTTAATTCACTCAAACATCAGTTGATTGAAACTTGTTTTTTTACATTACATGATCTATTTTCTACTACGTCCGCAAAATTTAAATCTTTTATTTTTTTTTACATTTTATTTTATGTTCTAATAAAACCTACTTATATATATATATATATATATATATATATATATATATATATATATATAAAAGAAGCGCAGTGGAGTAATGAATAGCTCTTGGATTTCAGATCCATTACATTCGCTTACGTTACGTGCTAATATCATTGGGAAAGGTGTGAATCCTCTTCTTCTCCCTCCAGCTATGGGTAAATAGCCTTGGATGGCAACTGGTCTAGGAGAAGGACAACTCTGAATTCAAAACCTGCGGAGGGTCATTTGGGGACCTTGCGGCACGTAGTGCATCAGGTCTCTGTATTCGACCCTTCAAAAAGTATGGATGGTTCTGCGCAAAACCTTCACCACGATAATCAAATCTCATGTGCTGGTGTCGGGCTGTCAGTTTCCTAGGAACTGATCTGCTTGACCCTCATACGTCGAATTCAACGGGAGAGTCGAGTATATATATATACACATATATATATATATATATATATATATATATATAGGCAGCATATAATTTACATTCAAAGAAATAATCACACATAGAATCAATCAGAAATATTAATGCGATTATTGGCGACATCCATCGCTAGTAGTATAATGTATGCATTAAAATACTGTTAATCCATAGAGTGAAGTGATCCTCGCATATAAAATTGATGTCTGTTGTTTTCAGTTTATGTGTTCTTAAAATACTAGTACTTACGAATAGTCTTCTATTCATCATCAGGCATGTGTTGTTTTTTTCCTTATAAAATCAAAAACTTGAAGACAAAATAATTGTTTGTCTTTGCACGTTCCGAGATCGTACACAACCGTCAATAATAGCAGATATTCAAAAAAACATCTTTCGGTCGACAAACAATTATTTCGTCTTCAAGTTTTTCATTTTATAAGGAAAAAACAACACATACATTATACTACTAGCTATGGATGTCGCCAATAATCGCATTAATATTTCTGATTGATTCTATGTGTGATTATTTCTTTGAATATATATAGATAGATAGCCTGAAGATTGCGTTGAAGTATGAAACAGACTGTCGGCGTTCGATATTGATGTCACTACCCTTTATATATATATATATATATATATATATATATATATATATATATATATTGGCGATTATAATAATACTTCCGGGACCGTAGTTGAATCTCCCAAGTTTTCGATTCCGTTTGAAATCATCGTCGGGGTGGGGAGGACTGGTGGCAAACAATTCGTTTCCTAATTCGCCAATATATAGTAGGCTTCTTGCTTTCGATCCTGCAATCGATTGATTATATATATATATATATATATATATATATATTACTTTTTATATTATAAAGAGGTAATCACACATTTAATCAGTTAGTAATATCAATGTAATTAATAGCGAATTCTCTTCGCTAACAGACTCAATATAAGTATTAACTTACTAATAATCCACTGAATGACGCGATCCTTATGTATAAAATTGTTGTCAGATGCAGCTGGTGTATTTTTAGAGCAGCAAATATTTTCGATAACTTTATGTTCTCATCGTCAGGTTGTATTTTTTTCATTTAGAAATACAATACATTTATTTCGTCTTGGAGTTTTATTTCTAAATGAAAAACAACAATTTTATACAGAAGGATCGAATCATTCAATGGATTGTTAGTAAGTTAGTGCTTTATTAAGTCTGTTAGCGAAGAGAATTCGCTATTAATTACATTAATATTGCTAATTGATTGATTGTAATAAATTCAATAAATTAAAAAAACGTTCAACTGACTCAAATGTTTTGCATCGAAAAGCTCACCAGACCAAGACGTTTGATAAATCTATGTTTCTGAGATGAGGTATTGTTACTATTTACACTATTTACAACATTGTTCAGTCTGTTGGCTTCATCTTTATTGTCATATTCACGGCATTTCGGCCGTTCTACGCTCCGGTCGTCTTCAGGTGATATACGCTGGAATTTCTTTATTTAGTCCACTGAGGCAGATTGTTCTAGTTTTCTGGATATGTCAATTTCATTTATTTCCCCTTCAGTAACTCAACTCTCCACGGCCGAAACGTCGTAAATATGACAATAAAGAAGAGGACAACAATTCGAACAATGTAAATAGTGTAAATAGTTACAATACCTCATCTCAAAAATATAGACAGATCCTGAAGGAAGTCGCGTCGTACATCGACCGAAACGTCGTGAATATGGCAATAAAAATGAGGACAACAGTACGAACAGTGTAAACAGTTATCAGGTCCCATACTCTTTCTGAGCGAACGAACGCTATCATTCCAATTTCAAATAGTTACAATTCAATATAAAAATATGTCTGATATTTGCCGAAAATAAATATATAGAATCTATAATTAATCAAGTAATTTAAAAATAAACAAATAAATAATAGATAAGTTTGTGTATTATTAATGATACAATATTTAGAAATTTGCAACAATGACGAAATTGTATGTGTAGAAAAAAAATTAACTGATTCTAAACTTAAACCTTACGATGTTTCGAACGAAACTCTAGCGTTTCAAATTTGAAAACTAGATTTAGCGTCCGTTTGCTCAGAAAGGCGATAAATATGATCTTTCTTAATAAGTTCAATAGGTTTATCAAATATCTGGCCCTGAGGAGACTTTCGATGGGAAAAAATTCAGCCTGCTAACCAGATAATTCGAGAATTTTCTTCATTTATTAAATATTATAATTCTAGTTATTGACTGAGCGCTTTCTCGTAGAAATTCTGCTATTTCACCATTCCTGGCAGAACGTCTATTATCACAGTGTGCGATATCTAATAGCAAAAGTGATGAAAACAAAAAGAAATTGGAAACAAGAAAAAACTTAGTCAATACTAAACAAACTCGAAGGACGAATTTACTCCATTGCCTGTAATAATTGTCACAAAAAATACATGAGAGAAAACTCAAGGAATCTAAATAAAAGATTACATGAACACAAAAGGGACATTTTACAAAATAATACGTCAAATGCGTTGATTGCACACTGTAACGAGACTGACCACAATGATGACATGAAAAATTTATTGTGATCAAAGCAGAAAACAATTCACTACGACGTAAATGCCTAGAGAGTGCCTTGATCTCAAGGTCATCTACAGTAAATTTGCGGCCTGGCTCTTACAACATCTTACCATTCCTGGTAGAACTTCTATTATCACAGTTTGGAATATCTAATAGCAAAAGTGATGGCAAGAAAAAGAAAAAGAATCTAAATGAAATCGGCTAGATTAAAAAAAAAAAAATTAAATTCCCAGCATCCCTCGTTCGTGCCCATGTGTAGTCCCACGAACATAACAAATTCAGTTCCATGAAGTCCTCAAAGACGAAACGCGTCACAAGAAAACTTTTTTTTTATTGTTCTTGATATATAAAAATATATATCGTTATCTCATACCGTCGACATTGAAAGATACCAAACTATCGAAGAATATTAAAAAAAAAAAAAAACTCGCCATGTTGACCAATACATTAAGAAACCGAAAAAAAAAATCTTACTGAAATTCATTAAAGGAAAAGTCACCCAACGATTCACTTATAAAATATTAAGAACACGCCATCACATATTTCCAATCTACGCATATGATTTCTTCATCAACTGAAGAACTATATGTTTTAGTGGACTCAGCAGTTTCAATCTGCTTGTCTGAATCATCTTCAAGAAGCGAGAGCAAGATCTAAAAGGTCAGCCAATCTAACAGTGATCTCATCCCACAATCCTTACCCTTGCTCCATATGCGGCCGCCTTTGTAAATCACTTGCGTGCCTTAAATGCCACTTAAGATTATCGCACAAAATTTCATAACTGAATCAATTAAGCTGTCAGATCCCCATACATTGAAACCGACGGGAGAGTCCATTATATATATATATAAATAAAAATAATTACAAATTCCATTCATAAATTAGATTCAAACTGATAAAGATGTTACCTTAACTGTCTTTTACAATATTAAAAGAGTACTATTGGTCGGGTAAACAAACTGTTATAGTTTAAAACTTTTTTTTTAATATGTTCTCTATGAATGTGTTAATAAATACAGTATTTAACTTATATTAAATCCCTAAATTATTTGTAAAAAAGTTAAATATTTAAATTGCTAGCAAGCATCAAATTAATTTCTTCGGGGTTTTTTGACATCTAAATTACTATCAAACATTAAATTCTATTTTTTATATAAATTGCTAAAACTTACCAACCATCTCCTAAATATGTAAAACCCATTTACAGCCTCTTTCTCTTTACTTCCTTCTCCCTCTTCTTTCTTTTTCCTTTTTCTTTTCTCTCTTCTCCCCTCCCATTTCAACATATCACTTCCGTTAAGCTAACCGTTTAAATAGGTCAAGGTCTGGTCACTCCTCCTCCCCCAATGCTAAGTATGATTGAGAGAGATATTAAATTAAACCCTCTCTAAACTCAACCATGTCTCTCTAACTACTCCTATTACACTCTCTGTTAAATTACAAAAACTTACACTACTCATCAATTTTCATTTCATTTTTCGTTTCATTTTTGGAAATGCTATCTGATGATCCGGAGTCCTTTAAAAGGGCTCTGGTGAAATAAATTATTATAATGGAACCTTAAAGTGGTCTGTTTTTCTTTAATATATATATTAAAGAAATGATATAGTAAAGGAAATGAATCCGTTGTTATATAATCCAAACTGATCCACAAAAAGAGCTAAATGTATTTATCATACAGAGCAAATAAATAGTAGTAAACCAAAAAATACAAAATTACTTCATATAGGGTATAGACCTATTTCAACCGATGAAAACTTATTCAAGCCTGATATCCAGACTGAGTCCATGTCGGAATTAGAAATCTAACGGTAACAACTGTCGAAAATTGATACGGAATTTACCCATTTCAATCTTACAGCCAGACGAACGGCAAGAGACAATGGTCAAGGGAGGGTGGAAGATATTAACCTTAAAGGGAAGAGGTTTTATAAAATTAAACGCAGACATTAACCTTATGACATTAAATTGGGATTATATGAAGAATGAAGTGTTTATTTGAAACTGAGGAATGTCTTTTAAGTAGAACTTGGTTATGATTTAACTTATCTTTTAAAGTAAAAATCATTTTTTCTAATGCATATTTTTCTTATATTTTTATTTATGAATATGTTTATCATTTAATATAACCTGTTGTTTTTATATAATTATTTTTTTAAATATAATTTTACTTAAATTTAATATAAATTATCTAAATATAATATATTTTTAACTAATTTTTAATTTATTTTAATATATCTTATTTTTAAATATATCTTGTCTTTGGAAGAGCAATTTTAAGTAGGAATTTGTATTTTTAAACTTAACCTTTTTTTATTTAAATTTAAAAAAAACAAACTTTTCGTTCCTCACTCATTTTCCAAGTTTTGGAGGGGGGTTTGCCTTGGATTCGTTTGAGAAAAGGTTATAGGAATCTCTTATTTTCAACCCATTCTGAAGAATTGGATGAGGATTTGCCTGGGATTCATTTCAGAAAAGGCTCTAAAAATCTCTTACTTTCAATCCATTCTGAAAGAATGGATGAGGATTTGCCCTGAATTCGTTTTAGAAAAGGCTCTAAGAATCTCTTACTTTCGAGCTATTCTGGAGGATTGGATGAGGATTTGCCTTTAATTCGATACAGAAAAACATATTAACAACTTTCGACATGAACTAAGAATTATAAAGCAAAAAAGACAATAAATATTAACGGCTTTTTTAAAAGTCACTTATTTTCATTACGAGAAACGTCAGCTTAGAGAAAAAGTTCTTATAATTTATTATTTAAACATACACACAAGAACAGACAATACTGATGTAGCCCAGAAAGGCTAAACGCATAATCAAATCTAGTTTCAAGTTTTCCACTTGTCAAATTTTTTCATATATATATATATATATATATATGAGAAAAGGCTAAAATGCCAACCAACCTCGCAACCAGGGTTTCGACCGCGAGGTATCCTCAGGCAAATGGAAGAATACACAAGCTGAAGAAAACTACTCCAATATACCAGAACACACGGTCGAAACCCGGGTTGCGAAGTTGGTTCTCATTTTAGTCTTTTCTTAAATATCTTTACTGTATATATTCGATTTTGAATTTTGTATTGAGCACTTTTTTGCTGTCTACACATTTTCGCCGCGGCGGCTTTTAGTCTTCCTTTCACATTTCTATCCGTATATATATATATATATATATAAATATTTATTTAAAAATTATAACATAAATATGTTATAAAATCACTTCAAAAATAGCCATTTTGTTTCAACACCTCCGGTGTCTTATCAAGTGATGATGTTGAATGTAAAATAAATGGTTTTAAAAGTTTCAAATTAATAAGTAATTATAATAATTAATAAGAATTTATTCCGTATACACCAATCATATACTTATATTAGGATATACATATCTTTAACATTTCTATCCATATATATATATTGCAAGAATCATTCATACAAAAAGTAGATTAGTCAAGGTAATGATCTAAAATGGCGAATTCACTTCGCAAAAAAAATTTTAAAGTTGCATTTACCTACGAACCACTCGATGAATGTTTTGATCCTTGTTTTTAATAACTACAATCTATATAAGGTTTTTTTTTTAATCTGCAAGTACTTTCAACTGTAAATTCAGTCATCCTCAGGCATGGAAATTATTTTGTTTTTAGTAAAATCCAGGTAGCATCAGAGATGAAAAATTAAAATCGAATCGATAGAGTTTTTTTTAGAAATATGTTATTGTTAAAGGATAAAAAATTTGGAGCGTGAAGTCGCAACGCTAAGGTTGAATTTTTTTTAAATTTAAGAGAATGCGTTTTTTTACTAATATGGTAATTTAATTAGAAAACAAACAACCGTAAGGGTCCATTAATTATATCTTATTTCCCCAGAAAGGCGTTTTTATCCTGGTTCCTCAAATCACATTTTCTAGCATAAAGAATGGTTGTAAATTTACGTATTATTTTTATAGTCTTTTGAGGGGCAGGGGTGGTGTAAGGTGATAGAGAGAATGGGGAGGAGGAAGATGACAGATATGATCGAAATTAGAGAAGGATGAGAGCGATAGGAATAAATTTAAATCTATTTTTATTAAAATACTTCAGAGTAAGGGAAGCAGTAAGGACCAGACATTAAAAAGTCATCTCGCAGGAAACTAGACAAAGAGAAGAAAAGATATAAGAAAGCAAATATGCAGGGGTGGTGAGGAAAAAAGTAGGGAAAGAAAAAAAGGAAGAATAAATTAACATATATGGGCATATTGCGGTTAGTTTAAAAAAACACAGATTGATATCTTTTGCAGTTAACGTTTGATATTAATTTAAATATTTAAAAATTATCAACAAAATAAAATAAGGAAAAAGTATTGTGAATATAAGATAAACAAAAATATTAATATTATTAATATTTTTGATAACAACAACAAAGGAGTAAAAAAAATTATAATTAAAATGTAAATTTTCAAATTTTAAATTTTAAATCTTAAATTCATAAATTAAAATAAAAATATAAAATAACCTAAAAAATTTTTAAATAGTATCGAAAAATTTATAAATATCGAAAAAACATATTGAAATATATATATATATATATATATATATATATATATATACATATTAGGATACATACCTCATTGTAAAACCCTTTTTTCATGTTTTGTGCTATGAATATTTTCATTAAAAATACAATATTTTAATATTAGAAAAACAGAAATGACTAATTTTGTAAGGCTTCCTGAAAATTTTTACCGTTTGACTACATGCGTTTGAAATATTTATTTAAAGAACTGACATCAGCTATAGATAAGAATCATGATTTTGTTTAAATAAAAAATAAATGCTAGAATTACAGTTATAGCTCTCAGCTATCTGAAGAGTTTAATCATTAAATCAATAATCTTTATTTAAAATGAAGGTTGGCATGTTATCATATTAGGATTTTATAATCTCTCTCTCTCTCTCTCTCTCTCTCATATATATATATATATATATCTTTTTTCGTTTTCATTTGACTCAAATGTTTCTCATTTGTTATTTTCTTTTCTAATCATTGCTTCCTACTCGCTTAAATGCCACCATCCTTGGCGGCCTTCGTATAGTCACATGAAAATAAACTTAGTTCGATTATGTTTTAAAAGACAAAATGCATTACACAAAAAATTTCCTACTTCTTTCCCCCACCAAAATTATAACTATATGCACACCATTTCCATTTAATATTGCAATAGATATATTATTATCATATATATAAAATTATATATATATATATATATATATATATATATAAATATATATCTTAAATAGTCTAAAGTGTGGTATATATATATATGGGATAAAGTGCTCAATATCAGAGATAGAGCGTGTGTAAATATAAAAGTGAACATTGAAGTCAACACTTAGAGGCGGCAGGCTGTTTCATGATAGACGCAATTGTCAGGCCACGTGTGTTGTTTTTTTCTTGGCTATTTAAATATATATATAAAAAACACATGTGGCCCGACGATTGCGTCTAGCATGAAACAGCCTGTCGCCTATATGTATATATATGTGTGCGCGTGTGTGTGTAAAGATTAATGGTTAGGGTTAAATCAGACCAGGAAACAGTAGTATTAAAAAGTGCTCAATACACATGTGAAAAAAATAAAATAAAATAACATGTAGAGCTTTAAACTTATAAAATAACATGTAGAGCTTTAAAATTAAATTAGGAAGTCAGATAGAATATGCAATCTTGGTTTCGACCTCACGGCCTCATCAGGCTAATTCTATTACCTGACGATCCAACGATTTATTTAAAAAAAAAAACACTAAGAATGCTACATTATTATTTTTTTAAAAATAAATAAATAAACAAACGCACGACAGTCAAATGCATAATGATGAGTGTAATAAAAAGAAGGGAAGTAAGGAGGGGGAAGAAGAAAAAGAAAGAGAAGTGGGGAGGACAATAAAGGAAGAGGAATTAAGAAGATGGAAGATAAGAATTGACATTGTATTTAAATTTCATTTGTTTCTCTCCAAGCAAGGCAATAAAGCCACTAAGACACACCTGTGAAAGAATATGAGAAAAAGAAAAAACATTATTAGGGAAAGAAAACAATAAAAGAACAGGAATTAAAAAGACAAGATAACGATTGGTATTGCATTTAAATTTTTGAAGATCAAAATTGACTAGAAAGCAAGATGCAGTAATATAGTTCCACAGGCAAGAAGTGCAAGAAAAGAAATTGTTAGCATAGAACTTATGATTACATCTAGCAATTTAACGGTAAAATGATGCAATATATATATATATATATATATATATATATATATATATAAAAGGTTAATGGTGAGAGTTGAATCAAACCAGGAAACAGTAGTATTAAAAAGTGCTCAATACATATGTGAGAAAAATAAAAGAAAAATAGCATGCAGAGCTTTAAACTTTAAAAATCAAGAGATCAGTTGCATAAGCTACATTGTTTTAATAAGGTAGCAGATTCAACTGATCTCCTGATTTTTAAAGCATATATATATATATATATATATATATATATATATATATAAATGTAAACTCTGCCTCCAGCAAAAGAGGATCCCCAGATGAGGTTATATTGTAGGCAGAACCTTGTCTCGGGAAACAGCTACCCGACCACGTTTTTTACGGGGTCTACGGGGAAATTTGGGCCGAGGCTTTGGGCTCAGATACACCACATTAAATTCAGCCCTGTGCCACATCTGACCACGTGAGGCAGTTTGTAGATAGCATGCAGTTGGGGATTCATTGTGAAATTCACTTGACTCACTTCTAGTAGTTGACGACTTCTTCTACGCGCCGCTGGCGAATCTTATATGCGATGTTTGTGTCCTAAGTATTATCGTTCATTACCAACCGTCTTCTGATTATTTTATTCAGTAACTTTCCCTAGATTAAAACATATATATATATATATATATATATATATATATATATATATATATATATATTCTTTACAATTGGAATTAAGACACATTTAGTTAATGACAATTTTCACCTATAATTTTAGTTTTAAAATTCGCAGGGGAAAATTGTTATCAACTAAAGTTATCTTAATTCCAATTTGAAAGAAAATTTTGCTCTGTTTCATGAAAATAAAAATTGAGTGCTATATTGTGAGTCAGTTTTAACATATTTCAAATTCTATGTTGTATTAATAGGACTCACCTGGATTATGCCAATGGATTACTACCTGCATATATATATATATATAGAGAGAGAGAGAAAGAGAGACAGACAGACAGACAGACCATTAAAAATTAATATTGCAGTAGACATATTGTTATGATGTGCATATAAATATATATTATATTATTTTATTATAAATAACTACCAGAATGGACTACAAACAATGCACCACTGACTCACATATATATATAGTCAAGAAAAAAAAACAACACTCAAGGCCTGATGATTGCATCTAGCATGAAACAGCCTGTCACTTCTGAGTGTTGACTTCAATGCTCATGTTTGTATTTTACATATGATCTACTTCTAATATTGAGCACTTTATCGTATATCTTAAAAATATATTTCTTCATATATATATATATATCACTTCTGAGGAAGCATTTTACAGTTCATTGGCAGTGTCGCTATTCAGGAATTGTTTATTTCTAGAAAAGGGCACCAATTAATTGAAGCCGTGGAATCATGTCCATAGATAGGAAGCCATTTGTGGAGCAATGTTTAGCATAGCTCATCTTGGAGCTTGGTTTAAAAGGATTCCCCACTACTCTATCCTTGTGCCAGACTTGTCTAAAGTTAGTAAGTAAATCATGATCATTAAAATTCTCACTGATTCATTGATTAATTTTTATTTGTTAGTTTTTTGCAGCCAATCAACTATTTGGTTAGAGGTATTTAAAACTGAAACAGATTTTGGATACTGAAAAAATAATTCCTTTACAAGGGAATATTGCATTAACAATTTCTTGAGATTCTTCCAGAAAAAAGTACTACTATTTAACCCATACTTCTGGAAGATAGATTCATAATATTTTCAAAGGTATTTGCACGTAGGTGAACACCATGAACACAAACTTTAATTTGAACAAAGCTCTCAGATTTCTCATGGCAAGCCAATGTACATTAGGTGAACTATGCATTCACCAATTCATACGAAAAACTCCAAACATGGTAAAAGTTAACTTTTGGGAAAATCAGCATTCAATAACACAGCAAGGATCACAGGTAGGGTGGGGGCTTGTTCAACCAAAATAACAGAGTCCTAGCACACAATCAGAAATTATTTAGATTTATTATTGCACCATGGCTTGTAAAGATCTCTCCTATTTATATATAATATTCCACTATTACGGAATGAGGCTAGGGACAAGGATTGGAAGTATATGGCATCTGGGTAAACATTAGCATACCAGATACATCACCATTGCTTATAAATCCATCTGCTATTTACATTTAATATTCCAGTATTATGGATTGACTCTAGGGACAATGACTGGGAGTCTATGGCATCTGCGTAAACATTAGCCTACCAGATACATGACCATTGCTTATAAATCCCTTTGCTATTTACATTTAATATTCCAGTATTATGGATTGAGGATAGGGATAAGGATTGGGAGTCTATGGCATCTGGTATAACATTAGCCTACCAGATATATCACCATTTATAAATCCCTTTGCTATTTACATTTAATATTCCAGTATTATGGATTGAGGATAGGGATAAGGATTGGGAGTCTATGGCATCTGGGTAAACATTAGCCTACCAGATATATCACCATTGCTTATAAATCCCTCTGCTATTTACATTTAATATTCCAGTATTATGGATTGAGGCTAGGGATAAGGATTGGGAGTCCTTGGCATCTGGGTAAACATTAGCCTGGGTACCAGATACATCACCATTGCTTATAAATCCCTCTGCTATTTACATTTAATATTCCAGTATTATGGATTGAGGCTAGGGATAAGGATTGGGAGTCTATGGCATCTGGGTAAACATTAGCCTACCAGATACATCACCATTGCTTATAAATCCTCTGCTATTTACATTTAATATTCCAGTATTATGGATTGAGGCTAGGGATAAGGATTGGGAGTCTATGGCATCTGGGTAAACATTAGCCTACCAGATACATCACCATTGCTTATAAATCCTCTGCTATTTACATTTAATATTCCAGTATTATGGATTGAGGCTAGGGATAAGGACTGGGAGTCTATGGCATCTGGGTAAACATTAGCCTACCAGATACATCACCATTGCTTATAAATCCCTCTGCTATTTACATTTAATATTCCAGTATTATGGATTGAGTCTAGGGACAATGACTGGGAGTCTATGGCATCTGCGTAAACATTAGCCTACCAGATACATCACCATTGCTTATAAATCCCTTTGCTATTTACATTTAATATTCCAGTATTATGGATTGAGGCTAGGATAAGGATTGGGAGGGCTCTATGGCATCTGGGTAAACATTAGCCTACCAGATACATCACCATTGCTTATAAATCCTTTGCTATTTACATTTAATTTCCAGTATTATGGATTGAGGCTAGGGATAAGGACTGGAGTCTATGGCATCTGGGTAAACATTAGCCTACCAGATACATCACCATTGCTTATAAATCCTTTTGCTATTTACATTTAATATTCCAGTATTATGGATTGAGGCTAGGGATAAGGACTGGGGAGTATGGCATCTGGGTAAACATTAGCCTAACATACATCACCATTGCTTATAAATCCTTTGCTATTTACATTTAATATTCCAGTATTATGGATTGAGGCTAGGGATAAGGACTGGGGAGTCTATGGCATCTGGGTAAACATTAGCCTACCAGATACATCACCATTGCTTATAAATCCTTTGCTATTTACATTTAATATTCAGTATTATGGATTGAGGCTAGGGATAAGGACTGGGAGTCTACCATCTGGGTAAACATTAGCCTACCAGATACATCACCATTGATAAATCCCTTTTGCTATTTACATTTAATATTCCAGTATTATGGATTGAGGCTAGGGATAAGGACTGAGGTCTATGGCATCTGGGTAAACATTAGCCTACATCAGATTCCATTTACCATATTATGGATTGAGGCTAGGGATATAAATCCTTAGCTACCAGATACATCACCATTTACAATTTAATTTATTTAATATTCCAGTATTATGGATTGAGCTAGGGATAAGGACTGGGAGTCTATGGCATCTGGGTAAACATTAGCCTACCAGATACATCACCATTGCTTATAAATCCCTCTACTATTTACATTTAATATTCCAGGCTATTATGGATTGAGGCTAGGAAACATTAAGGACTCACCATTGCTTATATGGCATTTAATATGGGTAAACATTAGGACTGGGACTATGGCATCTGATACATCACCATTCACCATTATAAATCCCTTTGCTATTTACATTTAATATTCCAGTATTATGGATTGAGGCTGGGAGGGCATCTGGGTGTTAAGGACTGGGAGATTGAGGCTGGGATAAGGACTGGGAGTCTATTAGCCTACAGATACATCACCATTTGCTATTTACATTTAAACATTATGGATTGAGGCTGGGATAGGACTGAGGTCTACCATTGGGTAAACTTATAAAGATCATCATTTTATAAATCCTTTGCTATTTACATTTAATATTCCAGTATTATGGATTGAGGCTAGGGATAAGGACTGGGAGTCTATGGCATCTGGGTAAACATTAGCCTACCAGATACATCACCATTGCTTATAAATCCCTTTGCTATTTACATTTAATATTCCAGTATTATGGATTGAGGCTAGGGATAAGGACTGGGATAAATCCTATGGCATCTGGGTAAACATTAGCCTACAATACATCACCATTGCTTATAAATCCCTTTGCTATTTACATTTAATATTCCAGTATTATGGATTGAGGCTAGGGATAAGGACTGGGGTCCTATGGCATCTGGGTAAACATTAGCCTACCAGATACATCACCATTGCTTATAAATCCCTCTGCTATTTACATTTAATATTCCAGTATTATGGATTGAGGCTAGGGATAAGGACTGAGAGTCTATGGCATCTGGGTAAACATTAGCCTACCAGATACATCACCATTGCTTATAAATCCCTTTGCTATTTACATTTAATATTCCAGTATTATGGATTGAGGCTAGGGATTGGACTGGCTATGGCATCTGGGTAAACATTAGCCTACCAGATACATCACCATTGCTTATAAATCCCTCTATTTACTATTTAATATTCCAGATTTAATTTGAGGCTAGGGATGGATTGGGAATATGGATTGAGGCTAGGGAAATCCCTCTGACATTTTAATATTCCAGGGAGTCTACTATCTGGGTAAACATTAGCCTACCAGATACATCACCATTGTTATAAATCCCTCTGCTATTTACATTTAATATTCCAGTATTATGGATTGAGGCTGGGGATAGGGACAATGATCTGGGTAGTTAACTATGGCATAAATCCTCTTGGCAATAAACATTAGCCTAAGGACTGGGGTCTATGGCATCTGGGTAGATTACAGATCATCACCATTGCTTATAAATCCTCTGCTATTTACATTTAATATTCCAGTATTATGGATTGAGGCTAGGGATATGGACTGGGAGTCTATGGCATCTGGGTAAACATTAGCCTACCAGATACATCACCATTGCTTATAAATCCTCTGCTATTTACATTTAATATTCCAGTATTATGGATTGAGGCTAGGGACAAGGAACTGGGAGTCTATGGCATCTGGGTAAACATTAGCCTACCAGATACATCACCATTGCTTATAAATCCCTCTGCTATTTATATTTAATATTCCAGTATTATGGATTGAGGCTAGGGATAAGGACTGGGAGTCTATGGCATCTGGGTAAACATTTAATACCAGATACATCACCATTGCTAAATCACTCTTGCTATTTATAATATTCCTGTATTATGGATTGAGGCTAGGGACAAGAACTGGGGTCTATGGCATCTGGGTAAACATTTACAGATACATCACCATTGCTTATAAATCCTTTGCTATTTACATTTAATATTCAGTATTATGGATTGAGGCTAGGGATAAGGACTGGGAGTCTATGGCATCTGGGTAAACATTAGCCTACCAGATACATCACCATTGCTTATAAATCCCTTTGCTATTTACATTTTAATATTCCAGTATTATGGATTGAGGCTAGGGATAAGAACTGGGAGTCTATGGCATCTGGGTAAACATTAGCCTACCAGATACATCACCAGATAAATCACCTATTTACATTTAATATTCTTATTAAATATAAGGACTACCATTTAATATTCCGGTATTATGGATTGAGGCTAGGGATAAGGACTGGGAGTCTATGGCATCTGGGTAAACATTAGCCTACCAGATACATCACCATTAGCTTAAAAATCCCTTATTTATTTAATATCCAGTATTATGGATTGAGGCTAGGGACAAGGACTGGGGTCTATGGCATCTGGGTAAACATTAGCCTACCAGATACATCACCATTGCTTATAAATCCTCTGCTATTTACTAGGATTTAATATTCCAGTATTATGGATTGAGGCTAGGGATAAGGACTGGGAGTCTATGGCATCTGGGTAAACATTAGCCTACCAGATACATCACCATTGCTTTTATAAATCCTCTGCTATTTACATTCAATATTCCTGTATTATGGATTGAGGCTAGGGACAAGAACTGGGAGTCTATGGCATCTGGGTAAACATTAGCCTACCAGATACATCACCATTGCTTATAAATCCCTTTGCTATTTACATTTAATATTCCAGTATTATGGATTGAGGCTAGGGATAAGGACTGGGAGTCTATGGCATCTGGGTAAACATTAGCCTACCAGATACATCACCATTGCTTATAAATCCTCTGCTATTTACATTTAATATTCCAGTATTATGGATTGAGGCTAGGGATAAGGACTGGGGGTCTATGGCATCTGGGTAAACATTAGCCTACCAGATACATCACCATTGTATAAATCCCTTTGCTATTTACATTTAATATTCCAGTATTATGGATTGAGGCTAGGGATAAGGACTGGGAGTCTATGGCATCTGGGTAAACATTAGCCTACCAGATACATCACCATTGCTTATAAATCCCTTTGCTATTTACATTTAATATTCCAGTATTATGGATTGAGGCTAGGGATAAGGACTGGAGTCTATGGCATCTGGGTAAACATTAGCCTACCAGATACATCACCATTGCTTATAAATCCCTCTGCTATTTATATTTAATATTCCAGTATTATGGATTGAGGCTAGGGATAAGGACTGGGAGTCTATGGCATCTGCGTAAACATTAGCCTACCAGATACATCACCATTGCTTTTATAAATCCCTCTGCTATTTACATTTAATATTCAGTATTATGGATTGAGGCTAGGGACAAGGACTGGGAGTCTATGGCATCTGGGTAAACATTAGCCTACCAGATACATCACCATTGCTTATAAATCCCTCTGCTATTTACATTTAATATTCCAGTATTATGGATTGAGGCTAGGGATAAGGACTGGGGTCTATGGCATCTGGGTAAACATTAGCCTACCAGATACATCACCATTGCTTATAAATCCCTTTGCTATTTACATTTAATATTCCAGTATTATGGATTGAGGCTAGGGACAAGGACTGGGAGTCTATGGCATCTGGGTAAACATTAGCCTACCAGATACATCACCATTGCTTATAAATCCCTCTGCTATTTACATTTAATATTCCAGTATTATGGATTGAGGCTAGGGATAAGGACTGGGAGTCTATGGCATCTGGTAAACATTAGCCTACCAGATACATCACCATTGCTTATAAATCCCTCTGCTATTTACATTTAATATTCCAGTATTATGGATTGAGGCTAGGGATAGGACTGAGGTCTATGGGATCTGGGCAAACATTATGGCATCTGGGTAAAATCATTATTTACTTTAATATTCCAGATACATCACCATTGCTTATAAATCACCATTGCTTATGCCTATTTTACATTTAATATTCAGTATTATGGATTGAGGCTAGGGATAAGGACTGGGAGTCTATGGCATCTGGGTAAACATTAGCCTACCAGATACATCACCATTGCTTATAAATCCTCTGCTATTTACATTTAATATTCAGTATTATGGATTGAGGCTAGGGATAAGGACTGGGAGTCTATGGCATCTGGGTAAACATTAGCCTACCAGATACATCACCATTGTATAAATCCCTTTGCTATTTACATTTAATATTCAGTATTATGGATTGAGGCTAGGGACAATGACTGAGGAGTCTATGGCATCTGGCATCACCATTGGTAAAACGTTACCAGATACATCACCATTGCTTATAAATCCCTTTGCTATTTACATTTAATATTCCAGTATTATGGATTGAGGCTAGGGATAAGGACTGGGGTCTATGGCATCTGGGTAAACATCACCATTGCTTATAAATCCTATTTACATTTAATATTCAGATTATGGATTGAGGCATCACCATCTGGGTAAACATTATAAATCCTCTGCTTATTTACATTTAATATTCCAGTATTATGGATTGAGGCTAGGGATAAGGACTGGGAGTCTATGGCATCTGGGTAAACATTAGCCTACCAGATACATCACCATTGCTTATAAATCCCTCTGCTATTTACATTTAATATTCCAGTATTATGGATTGAGTCTAGGGATAAGGACTGGGAGTCTATGGCATCTGCGTAAACATTAGCCTTCCAGATACATCACCATTGCTTATAAATCCCTCTGCTATTTACATTTAATATTCAGTATTATGGATTGAGGCTAGGGATAAGGACTGGGAGTCTATGGCATCTGGGTAAACATTAGCCTACCAGATACATCACCATTGCTTATAAATCCCTTTGCTATTTACATTTAATATTCCAGTATTATGGATTGAGGCTAGGGATAAGGAATGACTGGGAAACATTAGCCTATACATCATCTCTGCTATTTACATTTAATATTCCATTTATGGATTGAGGCTAGGGATACTGGATCACCATTGCGTTATAAATCCCTCTACTATTTACATTTAATCAGTATTATGGATTGAGGCTGCTATTTACATTTAATATTCCATTATTATGGATTGAGGCTAGGGACAAGGACTGGGAGTCTATGGCATCTGGGTAAACATTAGCCTACCAGATACATCACCATTGCTTATAAATCCTCTGCTATTTACATTTAATATTCCAGTATTATGGATTGAGGCTAGGGATAATGACTGGGAGTCTATGGCATCTGGGTAAACATTAGCCTACCAGATACATCACCATTGCTTATAAATCCCCTCTGCTATTTACATTTAATATTCCAGTATTATGGATTGAGGCTAGGGATAAGGACTGGGGAGTCTATGGCATCTGGGTAAACATTAGCCAGATACATCACCATTGCTTATAATAAATCCCTCTATTTTACATTTAATATTCAGTATTATGGATTGAGGCTAGGGATAAGGACTGGGAGTCTATGGCATCTGGGTAAACATTAGCCTACCAGATACATCACCATTGCTTATAAATCCCTCTGCTATTTACATTTAATATTCCTGTATTATGGATTGAGGCTAGGGATAAGGACTGGGAGTCTGGTCTATGGCATCTGGGTAAACATTAGCCTACCAGATACATCACCATTGTTATAAATCCCTCTGCTATTTACATTTAATATTCCAGTATTATGGATTGAGGCTAGGGATAAGGACTGAGGTCTATGGCATCTGGGTAAACATTAGCCTACCAGATACATCACCATTGTACCTTATAAATCCCTATTTACATTTAATATTCCTGTATTATGGATAGGGACACATCTGGGTAAACATTGCCTTACATCAAATAAAATCCCTCTGCTATTTACATTTAATATTCCAGTATTATGGATTGAGGCTAGGGACAAGGACTGGGAGTCTATGGCATCTGGGTAAACATTAGCCTACCCAGATACATCACCATTGCTTATAAATCCTATGGCATCTGCTATTTACATTTAATATTCCTAGTATTATGGGATTGAGGCTAGGGACAATGACTGGGAGTCTATGGCATCTGGGTAAACATTAGCCTACCAGATACATCACCATTGCTTATAAATCCCTCTGCTATTTACATTTAATATTCCAGTATTATGGATTGAGGCTAGGGATAAGGACTGGGAGTCTATGGCATCTGGGTAAACATTAGCCTACCAGATACATCACCATTGCTTATAAATCCTCTTGCTATTTACATTTAATATTCCAGTATTATGGATTGAGGCTAGGGATAAGGACTGGGAGTCTATGGCATCTGGGTAAACATTAGCCTACCAGATACATCACCATTGCTTATAAATCCCTCTGCTATTTACATTTAATATTCCAGTATTATGGATTGAGGCTAGGGACAAGGACTGGGAGTCTATGGCATCTGGGTAAACATTAGCCTACCAGATACATCACCATTGCTTATAAATCCCTCTGCTATTTATATTTAATATTCCAGTATTATGGATTGAGGCTAGGGATAAGGACTGGGAGTCTATGGCATCTGGGTAAACATTAGCCTACCAGATACATCACCATTGCTTATAAATCCCTTTGCTATTTACATTTAATATTCCAGTATTATGGATTGAGGCTAGGGATAAGGACTGAGGTCTATGGCATCTGGGTAAACATTAGCCTACCAGATACATCACCATTGCTTATAAATCCCTTTGCTATTTACATTTAATATTCCAGTATTATGGATTGAGGCTAGGGATAAGGACTGGGGTCTATGGCATCTGGGTAAACATTAGCCTACCAGATACATCACCATTGCTTATAAATCCCTCTGCTATTTACATTTAATATTCCAGTATTATGGATTGAGGCTAGGGGATAAGGACTGGGATACATCACCATTGTCCTATGGCATTTAATATTCCAAGTATTATGGATTGAGGGCTGGGTAAACTGGGGTCTACATTAGCCTACCAGATACATCACCATTGCTTATAAATCCCTTTGCTATTTACATTTTAATATTCCAGTATTATGGATTGAGGCTAGGGACAAGGACTGGGGAGTCTATGGCATCTGGGTAAACATTAGCCTACCAGATACATCACCATTGCTTATAAATCCTCTGCTATTTTACATTTAATATTCCAGTATTATGGATTGAGGCTAGGATAAGGACTGGGAGTCTATGGCATCTGGGTAAACATTAGCCTACCAGATACATCACCATTGCTTATAAATCCCTCTGCTATTTAATATTTAATATTCCAGTATTATGGATTGAGGCTAGGGATAAGGAAAATGGGAGTCTATGGCATCTGGGTAAACATTAGCCTACCAGATACATCACCATTGCTTATAAATCCCTCTGCTATTTACATTTAATATTCCAGTATTATGGATTGAGGCTAGGGATAAGGACTGGGGTCTATGGCATCTGGGTAAACATTAGCCTACCAGATACATCACCATTTGCTTATAAATCCCTCTGCTATTTATATTTAATATTCCAGTATTATGGATTGAGGCTAGGGATAAGGACTGGGAGTCTATGGCATCTGGGTAAACATTAGCCTACCAGATACATCACCATTGCTTATAAATCCCTTTGCTATTTACATTTAATATTCCAGGCTATTATGGATTGAGGCTAGGGATAAGGACATGGACCATCTATGGCATCTGGGTAAACATTATGCCTACCCTAGATACATCACCATTGCTTATAAATCCCTCTGCTATTTACATTTAATATTCCAGTATTATGGATTGAGGCTAGGGATAAGGACTGGGGAGTCTATGGCATCTGGGTAAACATTAGCCTACCAGATACATCACCATTGGGTAAACTTATAAATCCCCATCTGCTATTTACATTTAATATTCAGTATTATGGATTGAGGCTAGGGATAAGGACTGGGGTCTATGGCATCTGGGTAAACATTAGCCTACCAGATACATCACCATTGCTTATAAATCCCTCTGCTATTTACATTTAATATTCCAGTATTATGGATTGAGGCTAGGGATAAGGACTGGGGTCTATGGCATCTGGGTAAACATTAGCCTACCAGATACATCACCATTGCTTATAAATCCCTCTGCTATTTACATTTAATATTCCAGTATTATGGATTGAGGCTAGGGATAAGGACTGGGAGTCTATGGCATCTGGGTAAACATTAGCCTACCAGATACATCACCATTGCTTATAAATCCCTCTGCTATTTACATTTAATATTCCAGTATTATGGATTGAGGCTAGGGATAAGGACTGGGAGTCTATGGCATCTGGGTTAAACCATTATCACCATTGCTTATAAATCCTACTATTTAGATTACATCTAGGGATAAGGACTGATTGGCATCTGGGTAACATTAGCCTAAATACATCACCATTGCTATAAATCCTCTGCTATTTACATTTAATATTCATTATTATGGATTGAGGCTAGGGATAAGGACTGGGAGTCTATGGCATCTGGGTAAACATTAGCCTACCAGATACATCACCATTGTATAAATCCCTCTGCTATTTACATTTAATATTCCAGTATTATGGATTGAGGCTAGGGATAAGGACTGGGGTCTATGGCATCTGGGTAAACATTAGCCTACCAGATACATCACCATTGCTTATAAATCCTCTGCTATTTACATTTAATATTCCAGTATTATGGATTGAGGCTAGGGATAAGGACTGGGAGTCTATGGCATCTGGGTAAACATTAGCCTACCAGATACATCACCATTGCTTATAAATCCCTCTGCTATTTATTCATTTAATATTCCTGGGTATTACCATGGATTTACATTTAATATTCAGTATTATGGATTGACTAGGGATAAGGACTGGGAGTCTATGGCATCTGGGTAAACATTAGCCTACCAGATACATCACCATTGCTTATAAATCCCTCTGCTATTTACATTTAATATTCCAGTATTATGGATTGAGGCTAGGGATAAGGACTGGGAGTCTATGGCATCTGGGTAAACATTAGCCTACCAGATACATCACCATTGCTTTGCAATCCCTCTGCTATTTACATTTAATATTCCAGTATTATGGATTGAGGCTAGGGATAAGGACTGGGAGTCTATGGCATCTGGGTAAACATTAGCCTACCAGATACATCACCATTGCTTATAAATCCTCTGCTATTTACATTTAATATTCCAGTATTATGGATTGAGGCTGGGGATAAGGACTGGGAGTCTATTAGGATACATCTGGGTAAATTTACATTTATGGATTGAGGCTAGGGATAAGGACTGGGTCTATGGCATCTGGATACATCACCATCATTGCTTTATAAATCCTCTGCTATTTACATTTAATATTCCAGTATTATGGATTGAGGCTAGGGATAAGGACTGAGGGAGTCTATGGCATCTGGGTAAACATTAGCCTACCAGATACATCACCATTGGATTGAGGCTTATAAATCCTGGGTTTTAGCTATTTTGCTTATAAATCCCTTTGCTATTTAATATTTCCAGTATTATGGATTGAGGCTAGGGATAAGGACTGGGAGTCTATGGCATCTGGGTAAACATTAGCCTACCAGATACATCACCATTGCTTATAAATCCCTCTGCTATTTACATTTAATATTCCAGTATTATGGATTGAGGCTAGGGATAAGGACTGGGGTCTATGGCATCTGGGTAAACATTAGCCTACCAGATACATCACCATTGCTTATAAATCCCTCTGCTATTTACATTTAATATTCCAGTATTATGGATTGAGGCTAGGGATAAGGAATGGGGTCTATGGCATCTGGGTAATTACACCAGATACCTACCATTGCTTATAAATCCTCTCCATTTAATATTCCAGTATTATGGATTGAGGCTAGGATAAGGACTGGAGTCTATGGCATTTAAAATATTAGCCTACCAGATACATCACCATTAATATTTATATTTTAATATTCCAGTATTATTGATTGAGGCTAGGGATAAGGACTGAGGTCTATGGCATCTGGGTAAAACATTAGCCTACCAGATACATCACCATTGCTTATAAATCCCTCTGCTATTTACATTTAATATTCAGTATTATGGATTGAGGCTAGGGATAAGGACTGGGAGTCTATGGCATCTGGGTAAACATTAGCCTACCAGATACATCACCATTATAAATCCTTTGCTATTTACATTTAATATTCCAGTATTATGGATTGAGGCTAGGGGATAAGGACTGGGAGTCTATGGCATCTGGGTAAACATTAGCCTACCAGATACATCACCATTGCTTATAAATCCCTCTGCTATTTACATTTAATATTCCAGTATTATGGATTGAGGGCTAGGGATAAGGACTGGGAGTCTATGGCATCTGGGTAAACATTAGCCTACCAGATACATCACCATTGCTTATAAATCCTCTGCTATTTACATTTAATATTCCAGTATTATGGATTGAGGCTAGGGATAAGGACTGGGAGTCTATGGCATCTGGGTAAAACATTAGCCTACCAGATACATCACCATTTAATATTCCAGCTTTAAGGAAATCATCTCTGCTATTTACATTTAATATTCCAGTATTATGGATTGAGGCTAGGGACAAGGACAATGACTGGGTGTCAGCCTACCAGCATCTGGTTAAACCTTTGCTATTTACATTTAATATTCCACCAGGACTACATCACCATTGGGCTTATAATACATCCCATTGCTATTTTGCATTTAATATTCCAGTATTATGGATTGAGGCTAGGGATAAGGACTGGGGAGTCTATGGCATCTGGGTAAACATTAGCCTACCAGATACATCACCATTGCTTATAAATCCTCTTTGCTTTACATTTAATATTCCAGTATTATGGATTGAGGCTAGGGATAAGGAATGGGGGTCTATGGCATCTGGAGTACAAACCATTGTATAAATCCCTACCAGATACATCACCATTGGGTAAACATTATAAATCCACCATTGCTATTTACATTTTACATTTAATATTCCAGTATTATGGATTGAGGCTAGGGATAATGACTGGGTCTATGGCATCTGGGTAAACATTAGCCTACCAGATACATCACCATTGCTTATAAATCCCTTGCTATTTACATTTAATATTCCAGTATTATGGATTGAGGCTAGGGACAATGACTGGGAGTCTATGGCATCTGGGTAAACATTAGCCTACCAGATACATCACCATTGCTTATAAATCCTCTGCTATTTACATTTAATATTCCAGTATTATGGATTGAGGCTAGGGATAAGGACTGGGGGTCTATGGCATCTGGGTAAACATTAGCCTACCTCTACATTGTATAAATCCCTCTACTATTTTACATTTAATATTATTCCAGATACATCACCATTGCTTATAAATCCCTCTGCTATTTACATTTAATATTCCAGTATTATGGATTGAGGCTAGGGATAAGGACTGGGAGTCTATGGCATCTGGGTAAACATTAGCCTACCAGATACATCACCATTGTTATAAATCCCTCTGCTATTTACATTTAATATTCCAGTATTATGGATTGAGGCTAGGGATAAGGACTGGGAGTCTATGGCATCTGGGTAAACATTAGCCCTACCAGATACATCACCATTGCTTATAAATCCCTTTGCTATTTACATTTAATATTCAGTATTATGGATTGAGGCTAGGGATAAGGACTGGGGTCTATGGCATCTGGGTAAACATTAGCCTACCAGATACATCACCATTGCTTATAAATCCCTCTGCTATTTACATTTAATATTCAGTATTATTATTGAGGCTAGGGATAAGGACTGAGGGAGTCTATGGCATCTGGGTAAACATTAGCCTACCAGATACATCACCATTGCTTATAAATCCTCTGCTATTTATATTTCATTTCAGTATTATTATGGATTGAGGCTAGGGATAAGGACTGGGAGTCTATGGCATCTGGGTAAACATTAGCCTACCAGATACATCACCATTGCTTATAAATCCCTCTGCTATTTACATTTAATATTCCAGTATTATGGATTGAGGGGGATAAGGACTGGGATCTGGAAATATTAGCCTACCAGATACATCACCATTGCTTATAAATCCCTCTGCTATTTATATTTAATATTCAGTATTATGGATTGAGGCTAGGGATAAGGACTGGGAGTCTATGGCATCTGGGTAAACATTAGCCTACCAGATACATCACCATTGCTTATAAATCCTTTGCTATTTACATTTAATATTCCAGTATTATGGATTGAGGGAATAATGACTGATGGGACTGGGAGTCTATGGCATCTGGGTAAACATTAGCCTACCAGATACATCACCATTGCTTATAAATCCCTCTGCTATTTATATTTAATATTCCAGTATTATGGATTGAGGCTAGGGAATCAAGACACAAGTCTATGGCATCTGGGTAAACATTAGCCTACCAGATACATCACCATTGCTTATAAATCCCTCTGCTATTTATATTTAATATTCAGTATTATGGATTGAGGCTAGGGATAAGGACTGGGAGTCTATGGCATCTGGGTAAAACATTAGCCTACAGATACATCACCATTGCCCTTGCTATTTAAATTCCCTGACTGCTATGGCATCTGGGTAAACATTAGTCTAATATTCACAGTATTCCCTTTTCTGGATTGAGGCTAGGGATAAGGACTGAGAGTCTATGGCATCTGGGTGAAGCATTAGCCTACCATACATCACCATTGCCCCTTTGCTACCAGATACATCTGGGGACTATGGCATTGGGTAAACTTATAAATCATCACCATTCTCCTCTGCTATTTACATTTAATATTCCAGTATTATGGATTGAGGCTAGGCATCTGGGTATAAGGACTGGGAATCTATGGCATCTGGGTGGGTAAACATTAGCCTACCAGATACATCCCTTTGCTATTTATTTAATATTCCAGTATATGGGAAATCCCTCTGCTATTTTTATATTTTAATATTCCAGTATTATGGATTGAGGCTGGGGATAAACTGAGTCTATGGCATCTGGGTAAAACATTAGCCTACCAGATACATCACCATTGCTTATAAATCCTCTGCTATTTACATTTAATATTCCAGTATTATGGATTGAGGCTAGGGATAAGGGAATGGCATCTGGGAGTCTACATGGCCCTTTGCTATCTTTAATATTCAGTATTATGTTGAAACTGATTATGGCATCTGCCCTACCAGATACATCACCATTGCTTATAAATCCTCTGCTATTTACATTTAATATTCCAGTATTATGGATTTGAGGCTAGGGACAAGGATTGGGGAGTCTATGGCATCTGGGTAAACATTAGCCTACCAGATACATCACCATTGCTTATAAATCCTCTGCTATTTACATTTAATATTCCTTGTATTATGGATTGAGGCTAGGGAAGGACTGGGAGATCTATGGCATCTGGGTAAACATTACCATTGCTACCTCTCTCTTGATACATCACCACGCTTATAAAATCCTCTGCTATTTACATTTAATATTCAGTATTATGGATTGAGGCTAGGGATAAGGACAGAGTTCTATGGCATCTGGGTAAACATTAGCCCACCAGATACATCACCATTGCTTATAAATCCCTTTCTATTTACATTTAATATTCCAGTATTATGGGATTGAAATTAGATAGGGAGTCTATATATCTGGGAAATATTAGCCTACTAGATACATCACCATTGCTTATAAATCATTTACATTTAATATTCCTTATTATGGATTGACTAGATAAGGACTGGAGATTATATGGCATCTGGGTTAACATTAAACCTACCAGATACATCACCATTTTTACTCGTCCTTTGCTATTTACATTTAATACATTCCAGTATTTATGGATTGAGGCTAGGGGATAAGGACTGGGAGTCTATATCTGGTTAAACATTGGCCTACCAGATACATCACCATTGTTTATAAATCCCTCTGCTATTTATATTTTAATATTCCAGTATTATGGATTGAGGCTAGGAGAAGGACTGGGAGTCTATGGCATCTGGTAAACATTAATACCTACCAGATACATCACCATTGCTTATAAATAATTTTTCATTTACATTTAATATTCCAGTATTATGGATTGAGGGATAAGGACTGAAGAATCTGAGATTATACATCTTCGTCTTATAAATCCCTCTGCTATTTACGGTAAATGGATTGAGGTATTTAGGATTGAAGTTGGAGTCTATGGCACTAGAACATCACCATTACATGTCATTTATAAATCCCTTTACTATTTACATTTAATTTTGAATATTTGAGGCCAGGTATTGGGTAACATTAGGATACATCGCAGCTATTTACATTTAATGTTCCAGATTATGGATTGAGGTAGAATGGGACTAGTCTATGGCATCTAAAACATTAGCCTACCAGATACATCACCATTTAAGCTTATAAATCCCTTTGCTATTTACATTTAATATTCCAGTATTATTTGGGCTATTGAGGGTAAACATTAGCCTGCAGATACATCACCATTCTTAAATCCCTTTGCTATTTACATTTAATATTCCAGATTATGGATTGAGGCTGGGGATAAGGACATCTATGGCAAATATTAGCCTACCAGATACATCACCATTGCTTATAAATCCTCTGCTTTTATATTTAATATTCCAGTATTATGGATTTTCAGGCTAGATAAGGACTGAGGAGTCTATGGCATCTGGGTAAACATTAGCCTACCAGATACATCACCATTGCTTATAATCCTTTGCTATTTATTTAATATTCAGTATTATGATTGAGGCTAGATAAGGACACAGAGGTCTATGGCATCTGGGTGAACATTAGCCTACCAGATATCACCATTGCTTATAATCCCTTTGCTATTTACATTTAATATTCCAGTATTATGATTGAGGCTAGGGATAAGGACTGGGAGTCTAGCATCTGGGTAAACATTAGCTACCAGATACATCACCATTTATAAATCCTTGCTATTTACATTTAATATTCAGTATTATGGATTGAGGCTAGGGATAAGGATGAGAGTCTATGGCATCTGGGTAAACATTGTACCAGATACATCACCATTGCTTATAAATCCTTTGCTATTTACATTTAATATTCAGTATTATGATTGAGGCTAGGGATAAGGATTGAGTCTATGGCATCTGGGTAACATTAGCCTACCAGATACATCACCATTGCTTATAAATCCTCTGCTATTTATATTTAATATTCCAGTATTATGGATTGAGGCTAGGATAAGGACTGGGTCTATGGCATCTGGTAAACATTAGCCTACCAGATACATCACCATTGTTATAAATCCTTGCTTTACATTTAATATTCCAGTATTATGGATTGGAGGCTAGGGATAAGAACTGGGAGTTCATGGCATCTGCAGCATTAGCTACCAGATACATCACCATTGCTTATAAATCCCTTTGCTATTTACATTTAATATTCCATTATTATAGATTGGACTGGCTATATCTGGGTGAAACATTAGCTACCAGATACATCACCATTGAGTCCTTTGCTGTTACATTTAATATTCAGTATTATGGATGAGGCTAATAAGGGACTGATTAGGCATCTGGGTAAACATTAGCCTACCAGATACATCACCATTGCTTATAAATCCTTTACTATTTACATTTAATATTCCAGTATTATGGATTGAGGTTAGGGATAAGGACTGTAGTCTATGGCATCTGGGTAACATTAGCCTACAGATACATCACCATTGTTATAAAACCCTCTACTATTTACATTTAATATTCAGTATTATGGATTGAGGCTAGGGACAATGATTGGGAGTCATATATCTTGTAAACATTAGCCTACCAGATACATCACCATTGCTTATAAATCCCTCTGCTATTTACATTTTAATTCCAGTATTGTGGATTGAGTCTAGGGATAAGGACTGGAGTCTATGGCATCTGGGTAAACATTAGCTCACCATCACCATTGGCTTATCAACCTCTGCTTATTTATGTATAATATTCCTATTATGGATTATTTAGGATTTAATATTCATTAGTATCAGATTGATTGCTTATAACCTCTGGGACAAATATTCCAAAAGGAGGCTAGTAGGAGTCTATGGCATCTTGGTAAACATTAGCCTACAGATACATCACAATTGCTTATAAATCCCTCTGCTATTTATATTTAATATTCCAGTATTATTATGATTGAGGCTAGGGATAAGGACTGAGGTCTATGCATCTGGGTGGCATTACTAGCCAGATACATCACCATTGTTATAAATAACTCTGCTATTTATCTGATTTACTATGGATTGAGGCTGACAAGAACTTGAGTCTATAAGGACAGGAGTCTGGCATCTGGGTAAACATTAGCCTACCAGATACATCACCATTGCTTAAATCCTCTGTTTATATTTAATATTCCAGTATTATGGATTGAGGCTAGGGATAAGGACTGAAGGTCTATGGCATCTGGGTAAACATTAGCCTACCAGATGCATCACCCACGTTTATAAATCCCTCTGTATTTACATTTAATGTTCAGTATTATGGATTGAGGCTGGGATACAGGATTGGGAGTCTCTGGCATCTGGGTAATATTAGCCTACCAGATACATCACCATTGCTTATAAATCCCTCTGCTATTTATTTAATATTCCAGTATTTGTGATGGATTGAGGGTAACATTAGCCTACCAGATACATCACCATTAACCTCAAATCCTTTTGCTATTCCATTCAATATTCCAGTATTATGGATTGGGCTGGAGGACTGAGTCTATGGCATCTGGGTAAACATTAGCCTACCAGATACATCACCATTGGCTATAAATCCCTCCGCTATTTACATTTAATATTCCAGGATATTTGTCCTATGGCATTGAAACATTAGGATATCTAGATATTATTGTAGTTGAACTGGGAGTCTATGGCATCTTGGTAAACATTAGCCTACCAGATACATCACCATTGCTTATAAATCCTACACTGTTTACATTTTAATATTCCAGTATTATGGATTGAGGCTGGGGATAAGGACTGGGAGTCTATGGCATCTGGGTAACATTAACCCTACCAGATACATCCATTGCTTATAAATCCCTCTGCTATTTATATTTAATATTCCAGTATTATGCATTGAGCTAAAGGGATAAGGACTGGGATCTATGGCATCTGCAAACATTAGCCTACAGATACATCACCATTGTTTATAAATCCTCTGCTATTTACATTTAATATTCCAGTATTATGATTGCCCTAGGGATAAGGATCTATGAGTCTGGGTAAAAGGCCTACCAGTCACCATTGCTTATAAATCCCTCTGCTATTTATATTTAATATTCCAGTATTATGGATTGAGGCTAGGGATAAGGACTGAGAGTCTATGGCATCTGGGTAAACATTAGCCTGCCAGATACATCACCATTGCTTATAAATCCCTCGCTATTTTACATTTAATATTCCAACGTATTATGGATTGAGTCTAGGGACAAGGACTGGGAGTCTATGGCATCTGGGCAAAACATTACCCTACCAGATACATCACCATTGCTTATAAACCTTTGCTATTTACATTTAATATTCAGTATTGGTGGATTGAGGGCTAGGGATAAGGACTGGGAGTCTATGGCATCTGGGTAAACATTAGCCTTACAGATACATCACCATTGCTTATAAATCCCTCTGCTATTTACATTTAAATTCCAGTATTGCTATTCTATGGCATCTGGGTAAACATTAGCCTACTGGATACATCACCATTGCTTATAATATGGTATTGAGGAGGCTAGGATAAGGGACTGGAGTTCATGGCATCTGGGTAAACATTAGCCTACCAGATACATCATTGCTTATAAATCCTTTGCTATTTATATTTAATATTCCAGTATTATGGATTGAGGCTAGGGATAAGGACTGAGAGTCTATGGCATCTGGGTAAACATTAGCCTACCAGATACATCACCATTGCTTATAAATCCCCTGCTATTTAAGTTTAATATTCTGGTATTATGGATTGAGGTTAGGATAAGGACTGGGAGTCTATGGCATCTGGGTAAACATTAGCCTACTAGATACATCACCATTGCTTATAAATCCCTTTACTATTTATATTTAATATTCCAGTATTATGGATTGGGAGGCTAGGGATAAGGACTGAGGAGTCTGGTATCTGGGTAAACATTAAGCCTACCAGATACATCACATTAAGCTTATAAATCCTCTGCTATTTACATTTAATATTCCAGTATTATGGATTGAGGCTAGGATAAGGACTGGGGAGTCTATGGCATCTGGGTAAAACATTAGCCTACCAGATACATCACCATTGCTTATAAATCCTCTGCTATTTATATTTAATATTCCAGTATTATGGATTGAGGCTAAGATGGGGGAGTTCTATGGCACTGGGTAAACATTAGCCTACCAGATACATCACCAATAAGCTATAAATCCTTTACTATTTACATTTAATATTCCAGTATTATGGATTGAGGCTAGTCTATGTCTCTGCAAACATTAGCCTACCAGATACATCACCATTGCTTATAAATTCAGTATTATGGATTGAGGCTAGGGATAAGGACTCTTGCATCTGGGTGATTTACATACATTAATATTCCAGTATTTCATGGATTGGAGGCTAGGGATAAGGACTGAGTACCAGATACATGGCATCTTTGCTAAACATTAGCCTTGACCAATATTTTGGGATATACATCACCATTGTTTATAAATCCCTCTGCTATTTATATTTAATATTCCCAGTATTATATGGATTGAGGCTAGGATAAGGATGGGAGTCTATGGCATCTGGGCAAACATTAGCCCTCTACCAGATACATCACCATAAGGAATTTAGGAGTCTATGGCATAAATTAATACCCTCTGCCATTTTACATTTATTTATATTCCAGTATTATGGATTGAGGCTGAGGGATAAGGAATGGGAGTCTATGGCATCTGGGTAAACATTAGTCTACCAGATACATCACCATTGCTTATAAATCCCTCTGCTATTTATATTTTTTATTCCAGTATTATGGATTGAGGCTAGGATAAGGACTGGGTCTATGGCATCTGGGTAAACATTAGCCTACCAGATACATCACCATTGCTTATAAATCCCCTCTGCTATTTATATTTAATTTTCCAGTATTATGGATTGAGGCTAGGATAAGGACTGGGAGTCTATGGCATCTGGGTAAACATTAGCCTACCAGATACATCACCATTGCTTATAAATCCTCTGCTATTTACATTTAATATTCCAGTATTATGGATTGAGGCTAGGGATATGAGTCTGGGTCTGGGTGAAACATTAGCCAGATACATCACCATTGCTTATAAACATTTTACATTTAATATTCCTATTATGGATTGAGGCCAGGGATAAGACTGGGAGTCTATGGCATCTGGGTAAACATTAGCTCACCAGATACATCACCATTGCTTATAAATCCCTCTGCTATTTATATTTAATATTCCAGTATTATGGATTGAGGCTAGGGATAAGGACTGGAGTCTATGGCATCTGGGTAAACATTAGCCTACCAGATACATCACCATTGCTTTATAAATCCACTTTGCTATTTACATTTAATATTCCAGTATTATGGATTGAGGCTAGGATAATGACACTGGAGTTCATGGCATCTGGGTAAACATTAGCCTGCATCAGATACATCACCATTTATTTAATGCTTATAAATGGGAACCTTTCCTAAGCTTATTTACATTTAATATTCCAGTATTATGGATTGAGGCTAGGGATAAGGACTGGGAGTCTATGCATCTGGGTAAACATTAGCCTACTAGATACATCACCATTGCTTATAAATCCCTTTGCTATTTATATTTAATATTCCAGTATTATGGATTGAGGCCAGGGATAAGGACTGGGAGTCTATGGCATCTGGGTAAACATTAGCCTACCAGATACATCACCATTGCTTATAAAATCCTTTGCTATTTACATTTTAATATTCCAGTATTATGGATTGAGGCTAGGATATGAGTCTATGGCTGGAGTCATTATGGCTTATCCCTCTGCTATTTATATTTAATCATTCCAGGTAAACATTAGCCTACCAGATACATCACCATTGCTTATAAATCCCTTTTGCTATTTATATTTAATATTCCAGTATTATGGATTGAGGCTAGGGATAAGGATTGGGAGTCTATGGCATCTGGGTAAACATTAGCCTACCAGATACATCACCATTGCTTATAAATCCCTCTGTTATTTATATTTTAATATTCCAGTATTATGGATTGAGGCTAGGGATAAGGACTGAGTCTATGGCATCTTTATAAACATTAGCCTACCAGATACATCACCATTGCTTATAAATCCCTTGCTATTTACATTTAATATTCCAGTATTATGGATTGGAGGCTAGGATAAGGACTGGGAGTCTATGGCATCTGGGTAAACATTAGCCTACCAGATACATCACCATTGCTTATAAATCCTCTGCTATTTATATTTAATATTCCAGTATTATGGATTGAGGCTTAAGGGATGGGAGTCTAGTCTGGGTAAACATTAGCCTATCACCATTAAGCTTTGAATATTCCAGTATTATGGATTGAGGCTAGGACAAGGAGTTGGGAGTCTATGGCATCTGGGTAAACATTAGCCTACCAGATACATCACCATTGCTTATAAATCCTTTGCTATTTATATTTAATATTCCAGTATTATGGATTGAGGCTAAAAGGACTGGGAGTCTATGGCATCTGCAAACATTAGCCTACCAGATACATCATTTTATAAATATTCCAGATATTATGGATTTGGATGGACTGAGAGGCTAGGGACAGGATTGGGAGTCTTCATGGCATCTGAGGATAAACATTAGCCTACCAGATACATCACCATTGCTTATAAATCCCTCTGCTATTTACATTTAATATTCCAGTATTATGGATTGAGGCTAGGATAAGGACTGAGTCTATGGCATCTGGGTAAACATTAGCCTACCAGATACATCACCATTGCTTATAAATCCTTTGCTATTTACATTTAATATTCCAGTATTATGGATTGAGGCTAGATAAGGACTGGGAGTCTATGGCATCTGGGTAAACATTAGCCTACCAGATACATCACCATTGCTTATAAATCCTCTGCTATTTATATTTAATATTCCAGTATTATGGATTGAGGCTGGGGATAAGGATTGGGAGTCTATGGCATCTTTGGTAAACATTAGCCTACCAGATACATCACCATTGCTTATAAATCCTCTGCTATTTATATTTAATATTCCAGTATTATGGATTGAGGGCTAGGATAATGACTGGGAGTCTATGGCATCTGGGTAAACATTAGCCTACCAGATACATCACCATTGCTTATAAATCCCTCTGCTATTTATATTTAATATTCCAGTATTATGGATTGAGGCTAGGGATAATGACTGGGAGTCTATGGCATCTGGGTAAACATTAGCCTACCAGATACATCACCATTGCTTATAAATCCTCTGCTATTTACATTTAATATTCCAGTATTATGGATTGAGGCTAGGGATTGGATTGGGGAGTCTATGGCATCTGGGTAAACATTAGCCTACCAGATACATCATTGCTTATAAATCCCTCTGCTATTTATATTTAATGTTGGAAAACATTATGGATTGAGGCTAGGATAAGGATCACCATTATGGCATCTGGGATAAACATTAGCCTACCAGACACATCACCATTTTATAAATTATTACATTTAATATTCCAGTATTATGATTGAGGCTAGGGATAAGGACTGGGAGTCTATGGCATCTGCAAACATTAGCCTACCAGATACATCACCATTGCTTATAAATCCTTTCTATTTATATTTAATATTCCAGTATTATGGATTGAGGCTAGGGATAATGACTGGGAGTCTATGGCATCTGGGGTAAAACATTAGCCTACCAGATACATCACCATTGCTTATAAATCCCTCTGCTATTTTACATTTAATATTCCAGTTTATGGATTGAGGCTATATTCCAGTCTTGGCGTCTGGAAACATTAGCCTACCAGATACATCACCATTGCTTATAAATCCCTCTGCTATTTTATATTTAAATTCCAGTATTATGGATTGGAGGCTAGATAAGGATTGGGAGTCTATGGCATCTGGGTAAACATTAGCTAAAGATACATCACCATTGCTAAAACCCTTTGCTATTTACATTTAATATTCCAGTATTATGGATTGAGGCTAGGATAAGGACTGGGAGTCTATGGCATCTGGCTAAATATTACCCTACCAGATACATCACCATTGCTTATAAATCCCTCTGCTATTTATATTTAATATTCCAGTATTTGAGGCTTGGGATAATGACTGAGTCTATGGCATCTGGAGTAAACATTAGCCTACCAGATACATCACCATTGCTTATAAATCCCTTTGCTATTTACATTTAATATTCCAGTATTATGGATTGAGGCTAGGGATAAGGACTTGGGAGTCTATGGCATCTGGGTAAACATTAGCCTACCAGATACATCACCATTGCTTATAAATCCTTTATGGCATATTTATATTTAATATTCCAGTATTATGGATTGAGGCTAGGGATAAGGATTGGGAGTCTATGGTATCTGGGTAAACATTAGCCTACCAGATACATCACCATTGCTTATAAATCCTTTGCTATTTACATTTAATATTCCAGTATTATGGATTGAGTCTAGGGACAAGGACTGGGGAGTCTATGGCATCTGGGTAAACATTAGCCTACCAGATACATCACCATTGCTTATAAATCCTCTTGCTATTTACATTTAATATTCCAGTATTATGGATTGAGGCTAGGATAAGGATCAGGAGTCTATGGCATCTGGGTAAACATTAGCTACCAGATAAACATTAGCTATTTACATTTAATATTCCAGATTATGGATTGAGGCTAGGGATAAGGACTGCTATGGCATCTGGGTAAATTAGCCTACCTGATACATCATTTTATAAATCCCTCTGCTATTTAATATTCCAGTATTATGGATTGAGGCTAGGGATAAGGACTGGGAGTCTATGGCATCTGGGTAAAACATTAGCCTACCAGATACATCACCATTGCTTATAAATCCTTGCTATTTATATTTAATATTCCAGTATTATGGATTGAGGCTAGGGATAAGGACTGAGTCTATGGCATCTGGGTAAACATTAGCCTACCAGATACATCACCATTGCTTATAAATCCTCTTGCTATTTATTTTTAATATTCCAGTATTGGATTGAGGCTATAAGGATTGGGGTCTATGGCATTGGGTAAACATTAGCCTACCAGATACATCACCATTGCTTATAAAATCCTCTGCTGTTTACATTTAATATTCCAGTATTATGGATTGGGGCTGGGATAAGGACTGAGTCTATGGCATCTGGGTAAACATTAGCCTACCAGATACATCACCATTGCTTATAAATCCTCTGCTATTTACATTTAATATTCCAGTATTATGGATTGAGGCTAGGGATAAGGATGGGAGTCTATGGCATCTGGGTAAACATTAGCCTACCAGATACATCACCATTGCTTATAAATTATTTCTGCTATTTACATTTAATATTCCAGTATTATGGATTGGAGGCTAGGGACAATTATGGACTGGGAGTTTTTATGTTCAGTATTATGGATTGAGGCTAGGATGGACTGGGACTATGGCATCTGGGTAAACATAGCATCATCAAAATTTGCTTATAAATCCTCTGCTATTTATATTTAATATTCAGTATTATGGATTGAGGCAGGGACAAGGATTGGGAGTGTACTACATCACCATTGTTATCTTGGTTCAAATTCCTGTATTATATGGATTGAAGATAGGGACAAGAACTACCAGATACATCACCATTGCTTATAAATCCTCTGCTATTTATATTTAATATTCCAGTATTATGGATTGAGGCTAGGGACAGGACTGGAGTCTATGGCATCTGGGTAAACATTAGCCTACCAGATACATCACCATTGCTTATAAATCCCTCTGCTATTTACATTTAATATTCCAGTATTATGGATTGAGGCTAAAGATATGGGATTGGGAGTCTATTGGGTTTTCATCTTTTAATATTCCAGTATTATGGTTGAAACATTATGCTGGGTACCAGATACATCATCACCATTGCTTATAAATCCCTCTGCTATTTACATTTAATATTCCAGTATTATGGATTGAGGCTAGGACAAGGACTGGGAGTCTATGGCCTATCATCACCATTGCTTATAAACATTATTTACACCAGGACTGGGGTCTATTGGGTAAACATTATCTACCATCACCATTGGGATAAATCTTTGCTATTTATAAAAACATAGGGATAAGGACTTTACATACCATTTTTATACCCTTTAATATTCCAGTATTCCATGGATTGAGGCCAGGATAAGGACTGGGAGTCTATGGCATCTGGGTAAACATTAGCCTACCAGATACATCACCACTTGCTTATAAATCCCTCTGCTATTTATATTTAATATTCCAGTATTATGGATTGAGGCTAGACAAGGATTGGGGAGTCTATGGCATCTGAGTAAACATTAGCCCCACCAGATACATCACCATTGCTTATAAATCCCTCTGCTATTTATATTTAATATTCCAGTATTATGGATTGAGGCTAGGACAAGGATTGGGGAGTCTATGGCATCTGGGTAAACATTAGCCTACCAGATACATCACCATTGCTTATAAATCCTCTGCTATTTATATTTAATATTCCAGTATTATGGATTGAGGCTAGGATAAGGACTGGGAGTCTATGGTGGGTAAACATTAGCCTACCAGATACATCACCATTGCTTATAAATCCCTCTGCTATTTACATTTAATATTCCAGTATTATGGATTGAGGCTAGGGATAAGGACTGAGAGTCTATGGCATCTGAGTAAACATTAGCCTACCAGATACATCACCATTGCTTATAAATCCCTCTGCTATTTACATTTAATATTCCAGTATTATGGATTGAGGCTAGGATAAGGACTGGGGAGTCTATGGCATCTGGGTAAACATTAGCCTTACCAGATACATCACCATTGCTTATAAATCCCTTTGCTATTTATATTTAATATTCCAGTATTATGGATTGAGGCTAGGGATAAGGACTGGGAGTCTATGGCATCTGGGTAATATTAGTAAACATTGCTTATAAATCCTCTATTTATTTTAATATTCCAGATACATCACCATTCACCATTGCTTATAAATCCCTTGCTATTTACATTTAATATTCCAGTATTATGGATTGAGGCTAGGGATAAGGACTGGGAGTCTATGGCATCTGGGTAAACATTAGCCTCTACCAGATACATCACCATTGCTTATAAATCCTTTGCTATTTACATTTAATATTCCAGTATTATGGATTGAGGCTAGGGATAAGGACTGGGGAGTCTATGGCATCTGGGTAAACATTAGCCTACCAGATACATCACCATTGCTTTATAAATCCTCTGCTATTTATATTTAATATTCCAGTATTATGGATTGAGGCTAGGGATAAGGACTGGGAGTCTATGGCATCTGAGTAAACATTAGCCTACCAGATACATCACCATTGCTTATAAAATCCTCTGCTATTTACATTTAATATTCCAGTATTATGGATTGAGGCTAGGATAAGGACTGGGAGTCTATGGCATCTGGGTAAACATTAGCCTACCAGATACATCACCATTGCTTATAAATCCTCTGCTATTTACATTTAATATTCCAGTATTATGGATTGAGGCTAGGATAAGGACTGGGAGTCATCTGGGTAAACATTAGCCTACCAGATACATCACCATTGGCTATTTAATTTAATATTCCAGTATTATGGATTGAGGGCTAGATACAGTCATGGCATCCAACATTAGCCTACCAGATACATCACCATTGCTTATAAATCCCTTTGCTATTTACATTTAATATTCCAGTATTATGGATTGAGGCTAGGGATAAGGACTGAGAGTCTCATGGCATCTGGGTAAACATTAGCCTACCAGATACATCACCATTGCTTATAAATCCTCTGCTATTTACATTTAATATTCCAGTATTATGGATTGAGGCTAGGGATAAGGACTGGGAGTCTATGGCATCTGGGTAAACATTAGCCTACCAGATACATCACCATTGCTTATAAATAACTCTGCTATTTACATTTAATATTCCAGTATTATGGATTGAGGCTAGGGATAAGGACTGGGAGTTTGGCGTCTGGGTAAACATTAGCCTACCAGATACATCACCATTGCTTATAAATCCCTCTTGCTATTTACATTTAATATTCCAGTATTATGGATTGAGGCTAGGGATAAGGACTGGGAGTCTATGGATACATCTGGGTAAACATTAGCCTACCAGATACATCACCATTGCCTTTATAAATTGGAGGCTAGGGATGGACTCTATGGCATATTTACCATTTCCCTCTGCTATTTATTTATTCCAGTATTATGGATTGAGGCTAGGGATAAGGACTGGGAGTCTATGGCATCTGGAAACATTAGCCTACCAGATACATCACCATTGCTTATAAATCCCTTTGCTATTTACATTTAATATTCCAGTATTATGGATTGAGGCTATAAGGACTGGGAGTCTATGGCATCTGGGTAAACATTAGCCTACCAGATACATCACCATTGCTTATAAATCCTCTGCTATTTACATTTAATATTCCAGTATTATGGATTGAGGCTAGGATAAGGACTGGGAGTCTATGGCATCTGGGTAAACATTAGCCTACCAGATACAACATTATAAATCCAGATTTACATTTAATATTCCATATTATGGATTAGGGCTAGGGACAAATCCCTCTGCTCTGGGTAAACATTTATACATTTGCTTATAAATTCCAGTATTTAATATTCCAATATTATGATTGAGGCTAGGGATAAGGACTGGGAGTCTATGGCATCTGGGTAAACATTAGCCTACCAGATACATCACCATTGCTTATAAATCCCTCTGCTATTTATATTTAATATTCCAGTATTATGGATTGAGGCTAGGGATAAGGACTGGGAGTCTATGGCATCTGGGTAAACATTAGCCTACCAGATACATCACCATTGCTATTTACATTAAATTCCTCTGGGACAAGAACTATTTACATTTAATATTCCAGTATTATGGATTGAGGCTAGGGATAAGGACTATGGCATCTGAGTACATCACCGTTCTTATAAATCCCTCTGCTATTTACATTTTAATTTCCAGTATTATGGATTGATAGGGATAAGGACTGGAGTCTATGGCATCTTGGTAAACATTAGCCTACCAGATACATCACCATTGCTTATAAATCCCTCTGCTATTTACATTTAATATTCCAGTATTATGGATTGAGGCTAGGGATAAGGACTGGGAGTCTATGGCATCTGGGTAAACATTAGCCTACTAGATCACCATTGCTTATAAATCCCTCTGCTATTTACATTTAATATTCCAGTATTATAAATCTAGGGATAAGGACTGGGAGTCTATGGCATATTTAAACATTAGCCTATTTAATATTCCAGTATTATGGATTGAGGCTAGGGACAAGGACTGGGGGATGGCATCTGGGTAAACATTAGCATCTAGATACAAATCACCATTGCTTATAAATCCCTCTGCTATTTACATTTAATATTCCAGTATTATGGATTGAGGCTAGGGATAAACTGAGTCTATGGCATCTGGGTAAACATTAGCCTTTACATTTTGCTTATAAATCCAGTTTATTTAATATTCAGTATTATGGATTGAGGCTAGGGATAAGGACTGAGTCTATGGCATCTGAGTAAACATTAGCCTACCAGATACATCACCATTGCTTATAAATCCCTCTGCTATTTACATTTAATATTCCAGTATTATGGATTGAGGCTAGGATAAGGACTGGGGAGTCTATGGCATCTGGAGTAAACATTAGCCTACCAGATACATCACCATTGCTTATAAATCCCTCTGCTATTTACATTTAATATTCCAGTATTATGGATTGAGGCTAGGGATAAGACTGGGGAGTCTATGGCATCTGGGTAAACATTAGCCTACCAGATACATCACCATTGCTTATAAATCCTCTGCTATTTACATTTAATATTCCAGTATTATGGATTGAGGCTAGGGATAAGGACTGGGATGTCTGGGTAAACATTAGCCTACCAGATACATCACCATTGCTTATAAATCCTCTGCTATTTAAATATTCATATTAGGATTGAGGCTACTGGGAGTCATGGCATCTGGGTAAACATTAGGATTGACCAGATACATCATGTCTTGGTAGACATTGCTTATAAATAACTCTGCTATTTACATTCAATATTCCTGTATTATGGATTGAGGCTAGGGACAAGAACTGGGAGATTATGGCGTCTGGGTAAACATTAGCCTACCAGATACATCACCATTGCTTATAAATCCCTTTGCTATTTACATTTAATATTCCAGTATTATGGATTGAGGCTAGGGATAAGGACTGGGAGTCTATGGCATCTGGGTAAACATTAGCCTACCAGATACATCACCATTGCTTATAAATCCCTCTGCTATTTATATTTAATATTCCAGTATTATGGATTGAGGCTAGGGATAAGATAAGGCATCTGGGTAAACATTAGTCATCACCATTGCTTATAAATAAGTCTTTGCTATTTATATTTAATATTCCAGTATATGGATTGAGGCTGGGGACAAATCTGGGTACATTAGCCTATATTTAATATTCCAGATACATCACCATTGGGTAAACATTATAAATCCCTTGCTTATGCTATTTACATTTAATATTCCAGTATTATGGATTGAGGCTAGGGACAAGGACTGGGAGTCTATGGCATCTGGGTAAACATTAGCCTACCAGATAAATCCCTCTGCTATTTACCATTTATGGATTGAGGCTAATGGATGAGGTCCTCTGGGTAAACATTATTTCTTACATTTAATATTCCATTTATTTAATGGATTTGAGGCTAGGATAAGGACTGGGAAATTGTCTATGGCATCTGGGTAAACATTAGCCTACCAGATACATCACCATTGCTTATAAATCCCTCTGCTATTTACATTTAATATTCCAGTATTATGGATTGAGGCTAGGATAAGGACTGGGAGTCTATGGCATCTGGGTAAACATTAGCCTCCAGATACATCACCAGATAAATCCCTCTGCTATTTACATTTAATATTCCAGTATTATGGATTGAGGCTAGGGATAAGGACTGGGAATCTGGGTAAACATTAGCCTACCAGATACATCACCATTGCTTATTTTTGCTATTTACATTTAATATTCCAGTATTATGGATTGAGGCTAGGGATAAGGACTGGGAGTCTATGGCATCTGGGTAAACATTAGCCTACCAGATACATCACCATTGCTTATAAATCCTCTGCTATTTACATTTAATATTCCAGTATTATGGATTGAGGCTAGGGATAAGGAAAACATTGGAGTCTATTTACATTTAATATTCCAGTATTATGGATTGAGGCATCTGAGGGCATCTGGGTAAACATTAGCCTACCAGATACATCACCATTGCTTATAAATCCCTCTGCTATTTACATTTAATATTCCATTATGATTGATTATGGATTGGCATCTGGGTAAACATTAGCCTACCAGATACATCACCATTGCTTATAAATCCCTCTGCTATTTACATTTTAATATTCAGTATTATGGATTGAGGCTAGGGATAAGGACTGGGAGTCTATGGCATCTGGGTAAACATTAGCCTACCAGATATGTCACCATTGCTTATAAATCCCTCTGCTATTTACATTTAATATTCCAGTATTATGGATTGAGGCTAGATAAGGACTGAGGTCTATCATTAGCCTACCAGATACATCACCATTGCTTATAAATCCTCTGCTATTTACATTTAATATTCCAGTATTATGGATTGAGGCTAGGGATAAGGACTGGAGAGTCTATGGCATCTGGGTAAACATTAGCCTACCAGATACATCACCATTGCTTATAAATCCTCTGCTATTTACATTTAATATTCCAGTATTATGGATTGAGGCTAGGGATAAGGACTGGGAGTCTATGGCATCTGGGTAAACATTAGCCTACCAGATACATCACCATTGCTTATAAATCCTCTGCTATTTACATTTAATATTCCAGTATTATGGATTGAGGCTAGGGATAAGGACTGGGAGTCTATGGCATCTGGGTAAACATTAGCCTACCAGATACATCACATTGCTTATAAATCCCTCTGCTATTTACATTTAATATTCCAGTATTATGGATTGAGGCTAGGGATAAGGACTGGGAGTCTATGGCATCTGGGTAAACATTAGCCTACCAGATACATCACCATTGCTTATAAATCCTCTGCTATTTACATTTAATATTCCAGTATTATGGATTGAGGCTAGGGATAAGGACTGGGAGTCTATGGCATCTGGGTAAACATTAGCCTACCAGATACATCACCATTGCTTATAAATCCTCTGCTATTTACATTTAATTGATTCCAGTATTATGGATTGAGGATTGGATAGGGAGGACTGGGAGTCTATGGCATCTGGGTAAACATTAGCCTACCAGATACATCACCATTGCTTATAAATCCCTCTGCTATTTACATTTAATATTCCAGTATTATGGATTGAGGCTAGGGATAAGGACTGGAGTCTATGGCATCTGGGTAAACATTAGATACATCACCATTGCTTATACCTTTGCTATTTACATTTAATATTCTCAGATACATCACCATTGCTTATAAATCCCTCTGCTATTTACATTTTAGGTTAGGGATAAGGACTGGGAGTCTATGGCATCTTGGTAAACATTAGCCTACCAGATACATCACCATTGCTTATAAATCCCTCTGCTATTTACATTTAATATTCCAGTATTATGGATTGAGGCTAGGGATAATGACTGGGAGTCTATCTGGGTAAACATTAGCTGGGTTAAAATCCCTAGCCTTAATATTCCAGATACATCACCATTGCTTATAAATCCCTCACCATGCTATTTACTATTTAATTTATTCCAGTATTATGGATTGAGGCTAGGGATAAGGATTGGGAGTCTATGGCATCTGCAAACATTAGCCTACCAGATACATCACCATTGCTTATAAATCCCTCTGCTATTTACATTTAATATTCCAGTATTATGGATTGAGGCTAGGGATAAGGACTGGGAGTCTATGGCATCTGGGTAAACATTAGCCTACCAGATACATCACCATTGCTTATAAATCCTCTGCTATTTACATTTAATATTCCAGTATTATGGATTGAGGCTAGGGATAAGGACTGGGAGTCTATGGCATCTGGGAAAACATTAGCCTACCAGATACATCACCATTGCTTATAAATCCTTCTGCTATTTACATTTAATATTCCAGTATTATGGATTGAGGCTAGGATAAGGACTGGGAGTCTATGGCATCTGGGTAAACATTAGCCTACCAGATACATCACCATTGTTTATAAATCCCTTCTGCTATTTACATTTAATATTCCAGTATTATGGATTGAGGCTAGGGATAAGAACTGGGAGTCTATGGCATCTGGGTAAACATTAGCCTACCAGATACATCACCATTGCTTATAAATCCCTCTGCTATTTACATTTAATATTCCAGTATTATGGATTGAGGCTAGGGATAAGGACTGGGAGTCTATGGCATCTGGGTAAACATTAGCCTACCAGATACATCACCATTGCTTATAAATCCTCTGCTATTTACATTCAAATTCCAGTATTATGGATTGAGGCTAGGACAAGAACTGAGTTATATTTAAGATATTCCAAATCCCTCTTTGTTTATTTTAATGGATTGGAGGCTAGGGATAAGGACTGGGAGTCTATGGCATCTGGGTAAACATTAGCCTACCAGATACATCACCATTGCTTATAAATCCTCTGCTATTTACATTTAATATTCCAGTATTATGGATTGAGGCTAGGATAAGGACTGGGAGTCTATGGCATCTGGGTAAACATTAGCCTACCAGATACATCACCATTGCTTATAAATCCTCTGCTATTTACATTTAATATTCCAGTATTATGGATTGAGGCTAGGGACAAGGAACTGGGAGTCCCTATGGCATCTGGGTAAACATTAGCCTACCAGATACATCACCATTGCTTATAAATCCCTCTGCTATTTACATTTAATATTCCAGTATTATGGATTGAGGCTAGGATAAGGACTGGGAGTCTATGGCATCTGGGTAAACATTAGCCTACCAGATACATCACCATTGCTTATAAATCCTCTGCTATTTACATTTAATATTCCAGTATTATGGATTGAGGCTAGGATAAGGACTGGGAGTCTATGGCATCTGGGTAAACATTAGCCTACCAGATACATCACCATTGCTTATAAATCCTCTTTGGTATTATGGATTGAGGCTAGGGATAAGGACTGGGGTCTATGGCATGGGTAAACATTAGCCTACCAGATACATCACCATTGCTTATAAATCCCTCTGCTATTTACATTTAATATTCCAGTATTATGGATTGAGGCTAGGGATAATGACTGGGGTCTATGGCATCTGGGTAAACATTAGCCTACCAGATACATCACCATTGCTTATAAATCCTTTGCTATTTACATTTAATATTCCAGTATTATGGATTGAGGCTAGGGATAAGGACTGGGTAAGAGTCTATGGCATCTGGGTAAACATTAGCCTACCAGATACATCACCATTGCTTATAAATCCCTCTGCTATTTACATTTAATATTCCAGTATTATGGATTGAGGCTAGGGATAAGAACTGGGAGTCTATGGCATCTGGGTGCAAACATTAGCCTACCAGATACATCACCATTGCTTATAAATCCTCTGCTATTTACATTTAATATTCCAGTATTATGGATTGAGGCTAGGATAAGGACTGGGAGTCTATGGCATCTGGGTAAACATTAGCCTAACAGATACATCACCATTGCTTATAAATCCCTCTGCTATTTACATTTAATATTCCAGTATTATGGATTGAGGCTAGGGACAAGGACTGGGAGTCTATGGCATCTGGGTAAACATTAGCCTACCAGATACATCACCATAAATCCCTCTGCTTATAAATCCCTATTATGGATTGAGGCTCTGCTATTTATTTAAATATTCCAGTATTTTAATGGATTGAGGCTAGGGATAAGGACTGGGAGTCTATGGCATCTGGGTAAACATTAGCCTACCAGATATATCACCATTGCTTATAAATCCTCTCTATTTACATTTAATATTCCAGTATTATGGATTGAGGCTAGGGATAAGGACTGGGAGTCTATGGCATCTGGGTAAACATTAGCCTACCAGATACATCACCATTGCTTATTGCTTATTTAAATATTCCTGTGCTATTTAGGCATTCAATCTGAGTAAACATTCCAGTATTCATGGATTGAGGCATTTAATATTCCAGTATTATGGATTGAGGCAAGATACTGGGAGTCTATGGCATCTGGGTAAACATTAGCCTACCAGATACATCACCATTGCTTATAAATCCTCTGCTATTTACATTTAATATTCCAGTATTATGGATTGAGGCTAGGGATAAGGACTGGGAGAGTCTATGGCATCTGGGTAAACATTAGCCTACCAGATACATCACCATTGCTTATAAATCCCTCTGCTATTTACATTTAATATTCCAGTATTATGGATTGAGGCTAGGGATAAGGACTGGGAGTCTATGGCATCTGGGTAAACATTAGCCTACCAGATACATCACCATTGCTTATAAATCCCTCTGCTATTTACATTTAATATTCCAGTATTATGGATTGAGGCTAGGGATAAGGATCTGGGAGTACATATGGCATCTGGGTAAACATTAGCCTACCAGATACATCACCATTGCTTATAAATCACCATTTACATTTAATATTCCAGTATTATGGATTGAGTCTAGGATTTTGGGAGGTCTAAATTAGCCTACCACAGATACATCACCATTGCTTATAAATTTTATTTACATTTAATATTCCAGTATTATGGATTGAGGCTAGGGATAAGGACTGGGAGTCTATGGCATCTGGGTAAACATTAGCCTACCAGATACATCACCATTGCTTATAAATCCCTTTGCTATTTACATTTAATATTCCAGTATTATGGATTGAGGCTAGGGATAAGGACTGGGAGTCTATGGCATCTGGGTAAACATTAGCCTACCAGATACATCACCATTGCTTATAAATAACTCTGCTATTTACATTCAATATTCCTGTATTATGGATTGAGGCTAGGGTATTAGGACTGGGAGTTATGGCATCTGGGTAAAACATTAGCCTACCAGATACATCACCATTGCTTATAAATCCCTCTGCTATTTACATTTAATATTCCAGTATTATGGATTGAGGCTAGGGATAAGGACTGGGAGTCTATGGCATCTGGGTAAACATTAGCCTACCAGATACATCACCATTGCTTATAAATCCCTCTGCTATTTACATTTAATATTCCAGTATTATGGATTGAGGCTAGGGATAAGGACTGGAGTCTATGGCATCTGATTATACCAGATACATCACCATTGGTAAACATTTACATTTAATATTCCAGTATTATGGATTGAGGCTACCATTATGGCATCTAAACATAAATCCCATTGTTATGCTAAATCCCTTTGCTATTTACATTTAATATTCCAGTATTATGGATTGAGGCTAGGGATAAGGACTGGGAGTCTATGGCATCTGGGTAAACATTAGCCTACCAGATACATCACCATTGCTTATAAATCCCTTTGCTATTTACATTTAATATTCCAGTATTATGGATTGAGGCTAGGGATAAGGACTGGGAGTCTATGGCATCTGGGTAAACATTAGCCTACCAGATACATCACCATTGCTTATAAATCCCTTGCTATTTACATTTAATATTCCAGTATTATGGATTGAGGCTAGGATAAGGACTGGGAGTCTATGGCATCTGGGTAAACATTAGCCTACCAGATACATCACCATTGCTTATAAATCCCTCTGCTATTTACATTTAATATTCCAGTATTATGGATTGAGGCTAGGATAAGGACTGGGAGTCTATGGCATCTGGGTAAACATTAGCCTACCAGATACATCACCATTGCTTATAAATCCCTTTGCTATTTACATTTAATATTCCAGTATTATGGATTGAGGCTAGGGATAAGGACTGGGGAGTCTATGGCATCTGGGTAAACATTAGCCTACCAGATACATCACCATTGCTTATAAATCCCTCTGCTATTTATATTTAATATTCCAGTATTATGGATTGAGGCTAGGGATAAGGACTGGGAGATTATGGCATCTGGGTAAACATTAGTACCAGATACATCACCATTGCTTATAAATCCCTCTGCTATTTACATTTAATATTCCAGTATTATGGATTGAGAGGGATAAGGACATCTATGGCATCTGGGTTATTAGCCTAAGATACATCACCATTGCTATTTACTATTTATTTTAATATTCCAGTATTATGGATTGAGGCTAGGGATAAGGACTGGGTCTATGGCATCTGGGTGGCATAGCCTGGGATAAACCATTGCTTAAATCCCTCTGCTATTTATATTTAATATTCCTGTATTATGGATTGAGGCTAGGGATAGGACTGGGAGATTATGGCATCTGGGTAAACATTATAAATACATCACCATTGCTTATTTCTTGCATTTAATTTAATATCCAGTATTATGGATTGAGGCTAGGGACAATGGTCTATTGGAGTCTATGGCATCTGGGTAAACATTAGCCTTTATACAGATACATCACCATTGCTTATAAATCCCTCTGCTATTTACATTTAATATTCCAGTATTATGGATTGAGGCTAGGATAAGGATTGGAGTCTATGGCATCTGGGTAAACATTAGCCTACCAGATACATCACCATTGCTTATAAATCCCTCTGCTATTTACATTTAATATTCCAGTATTATGGATTGAGGCTAGGGACAAGAACTGAGTTTATGGCATCTGGGTAAACATTAGCCTACCAGATACATCACCATTGCTTATAAATCCCTCTGCTATTTACATTTAATATTCCAGTATTATGGATTGAGGCTAGGGATAAGGACTGAGTCTATGGCATCTGGGTAAACATTAGCCTACCAGATACATCACCATTGCTTATAAATCCCTCTGCTATTTATATTTAATATTCCAGTATTATGGATTGAGGCTAGGGATAAGGACTGGGAGTCTATGGCATCCTGGGTAAACATTAGCCTACCAGATACATCACCATTGCTTATAAATCCCTCTGCTATTTACATTTAATATTCCAGTATTATGGATTGAGGCTAGGGACAAGGATTGGGAGTCTATGGCATCTGGGTAAACATTAGCCTACCAGATACATCACCATTGCTCATAAATACCTTTGCTATTTACATTTAATATTCCAGTATTATGGATTGAGGCTAGGGATAAGGACTGGGAGTCTATGGCATCTGAGTAAACATTAGCCTACCAGATACATCACCATTGCTTATAAATCCCTCTGCTATTTACATTTAATATTCCAGTATTATGGATTGAGGCTAGGGATAAGGACTGGGAGTCTATGGCATCTGGGTAAACATTAGCCTACCAGATACATCACCATTGCTTATAAATCCCTTTGCTATTTACATTTAATATTCCAGTATTATGGATTGAGGCTAGGATAAGGACTGGGAGTCTATGGCATCTGGGTAAACATTAGCCTACCAGATACATCACCATTGCTTAAAAATCCTCTGCTATTTACATTTAATATTCCAGTATTATGGATTGAGGCTAGGGATAAGGACTGGAGTCTATGGCATCTGGGTAAGCTTGATTAGCCTACCAGATACATCACCATTGCTTATAAATAACTCTGCTATTTATTTTAATATTCCTGTATTATGGATTGAGGCTAGGGATAAGGACTGGGAGTCTATGGCATCTGGGTAAACATTAGCCTACCAGATACATCACCATTGCTATAAATCCCTCTGCTATTTATATTTAATATTCAGTATTATGGATTGAGGCTAGGATAAGGACTGGGTAAATATTAGTCTATGGCATCTGGGTAAATTCCATTAGCCTACCAGATACATCACCATTCCAGAAACATTAGCTACTTATAAATCCTCTGCTATTTACATTTAATATTCCAGTATTATGGATTGAGGCTAGGGACAGGACTGGGGAGATCTATGGCATCTGGGTAAACATTAGCCTACCAGATACATCACCATTGCTTATAAATCCCTCTGCTATTTACATTTAATATTCCAGTATTATGGATTGAGGCTAGGGATAAGGACTGAGGTCTATGGCATCTGGGTAAACATTAGCCTACCAGATACATCACCATTGCTTATAAATCCCTCTGCTATTTAATTTAATATTCATATTATGGATTGAGGCTAGGGATAAGGATCTATGGCATCTGGGTAAACATTAGCCTACCAGATACATCACCATTGCTTATAAATCCTCTGCTATTTACATTTAATATTCCAGTATTATGGATTGAGGCTAGGGATAAGGACTGGGAGTCTATATGGCATCTGGGTAAACATTAGCCTACCAGATACATCACCATTGTATAAATCCTCTGCTATTTACATTTAATATTCCAGTATTATGGATTGAGGCTAGGGATAAGGACTGGGGAGTCTATGGCATCTGGGTAAACATTAGCCTACCAGATACATCACCATTGCTTATAAATCCTCTGCTATTTACATTTAATATTCCAGTATTATGGATGGATTGAGGCTAGGGATAAGGACTGGGAGTATCTATGGATTAGCCAGGCATTTAATATTCCAGTATTATGGATTGAGGCTAGGGATAGACTGGGAGTCTATGGCATCTGGGTAAACATTAGCCTACCAGATACATCACCATTGCTTATAAATCCCTCTGCTATTTACATATTTAATTATGGATTGAGGCTAGGGATGGACTGGGGTCTATCTGGGTAAACATTAGCCTACCAGATACATCACCATTGCTTATAAATCCTCTGCTATTTACATTTAATATTCCAGTATTATGGATTGAGGCTAGGGATCTGGGTCTATGGCATCTGGGTAAACATTAGCCTACCAGATACATCACCATTGCTTATAAATCCCTCTGCTATTTACATTTAATATTCCAGTATTATGGATTGAGGCTAGGGATAAGGACTGGGAGTCTATGGCATCTGGGTAAACATTAGCCTACAGATACATCACCATTGCTTATAAATCCCTCTGCTATTTACATTTAATATTCCAGTATTATGGATTGAGGCTAGGGATAAGGACTGGAGTCTATGGCATCTGGGTAAACATTAGCCTACCAGATACATCACCATTGCTTATAAATCCCTCTGCTATTTACATTTAATATTCCAGTATTATGGATTGAGGCTAGGGATAAGGACTGGGAGGTCTATGGCATCTGGGTAAACATTAGCCTACCAGATACATCACCATTGCTTATAAATCCCTCTGCTATTTACATTTAATATTCCAGTATTATGGATTGAGGCTAGGGATAAGACTGGAGAAACATTAGTCTATGGCTATCTTTAATATTCAGGGATAAACATTAGCCTGGGTAAAACATTAGATACATCACCATTGCTTATAAATCCCTCTGCTATTTACATTTAATATTCCAGTATTATGGATTGAGGCTAGGGATAAGGACTGGGAGTTATATGGCATCTGGGTAAACATTAGCCTACCAGATACATCACCATTGCTTATAAATCCCTCTGCTATTTACATTTAATATTCCAGTATTATGGATTGAGGCTAGGGATAAGGACTGGGAGTCTATGGCATCTGGGTAAACATTAGCCTACCAGATACATCACCATTGCTTATAAATCCCTTTGCTATTTACATTTAATATTCCAGTATTATGGATTGAGGCTAGGGATAAGGACTGGGAGTCTATGGCATCTGGGTAAACATTAGCCTACAGATACATCACCATTGCTTATAAATCCTCTGCTATTTACATTTAATATTCCTGTATTATGGATTGAGGCTAGGGATAAGGACTGGGGTCTATGGCATCTGGGTAAACATTAGCCTACCAGATACATCACCATTGCTATAAATCCCTCTGCTATTTACATTTAATATTCCAGTATTATGGATTGAGGCTAGGGATAGGACTGGGAGTCTATGGCATCTGGGTAAATACATCACCATTGTATAAATCCCTCTGCTATTTATATTTAATATTCTACCAGATACATTAGCACCAGATACATCACCATTGCTTATAAATCCCTCTGCTATTTACATTTAATATTCCAGTATTATGGATTGAGGCTAGGGATAAGGACTGGGAGTCTATGGCATCTGGGTAAACATTAGCCTACCAGATACATCACCATTGCTTATAAATCCCTCTGCTATTTACATTTAATATTCCAGTATTATGGATTGAGGCTAGGGATAAGGACTGGGAGTCTATGGCATCTGGGTAAACATTAGCCTACCAGATACATCACCATTGCTTATAAATCCCTCTGCTATTTACATTTAATATTCAGTATTATGGATTGAGGCTAGGGACAAGGACTGGGAGTCTATGGCATCTGGGTAAACATTAAAGATATTTGCTTATAAATCCTCTGCCTACCAGATACATCACCATTGCTTATAAATCCCTCTGCTATTTCTGCATTTAATATTCCAGTATTATGGATTGAGGCTAGGGATAAGGACTGGGAGTCTATGGCATCTGGGTAAACATTAGCCATCACCATTGATTATAAATCCTCTTGCTATTTATATTTAATATTCCAGTATTATGGATTGAGGCTAGGGATTAATATCACCATTGTAAAATCCTCCACAGATATTCATTATGGATTGCTTATAAATCCCTCTGGCATTTAAACATTTAATATTCCCATTATCCCTACATTTTATTGAGGGATTGAGGCTAGGGATAAGGACTGGGGAGTCTATGGCATCTGGGTAAACATTAGCCTACCAGATACATCACCATTGCTTATAAATCCTCTGCTATTTACATTTAATATTCAGTATTATGGATTGAGGCTAGGGATAAGGACTGGGAGTCTATGGCATCTGGGTAAACATTAGCCTACCAGATACATCACCATTGCTTATAAATCCCTCTGCTATTTATATTTAATATTCCAGTATTATGGATTGAGGCTAGGGATAAGGACTGGGGTCTATGGCATCTGGGTAAACATTAACCTACCAGATACATCACCATTGCTTATAAATCCCTTTACTATTTATATTTAATATTCAGTATTATGGATTGAGGCTAGGGATAAGGACACTATGGCATCTGGGTAAACATTAGCCTACCAGATACATCACCATTGTATAAATCCCTCTGCTATTTACATTTAATATTCCAGTATTATGGATTGAGGCTAGGGATAAGGACTGGGGAGTCTATGGCATCTGGGTAAACATTAGCCTACCAGATACATCACCATTGCTTATAAATCCTCTGCTATTTACATTTAATATTCCAGTATTATGGATTGAGGCTAGGGATGACTTGGGTCTATGGCATCTGGGTAAATTAGCCTACCAGATACATCACCATTGCTTATAAATCCTCTGCTATTTACATTTAATTTCCAGTATTATGGATTGAGGCTAGGGATAAGGACTGGGAGTCTATGGCATCTGGGTAAACATTAGCCTACCAGATACATCACCATTGCTTATAAATCCTCTGCTATTTACATTTAATATTCAGTATTATGGATTGAGGCTAGGGATAAGGACTGGGAGTCTATGGCATCTGGGTAAACATTAGCCTACCAGATACATCACCATTGCTTATAAATCCTCTGCTATTTATATTTAATATTCAGTATTATGGATTGAGGCTAGGGATAAGGACTGGGAGTCTATGGCATCTGGGTAAAAACATTAGCCTACCAGATACATCACCATTGCTTATAAATCCCTCTGCTATTTACATTTAATATTCCAGTATTATGGATTGAGGCTAGGGATAAGGACTGGGAGTCTATGGCATCTGGTAAACATTAGCATCACCATTGGGTAAACATTAAGTCTACCAGATACATCACCATTGCTATAAATCCTCTGCTATTTACATTTAATATTCCAGTATTATGGATTGAGGCTAGGATAAGGACTGAGTCTATGGCATCTGGGTAAACATTAGCCTACCAGATACATCACCATTGCTTATAAATAACTCTGCTATTTACATTTAATATTCCAGTATTATGGATTGAGGCTAGGGACAAGAACTGGGAGTCTATGGCATCTGGGTAAACATTAGCCTACCAGATACATCACCATTGCTTATAAATCCTCTGTTTACATTTAATATTCCTTATTATGGATTGAGGCTATTTGGCATCTGGGTAAACATTTACAGATACATCACCATTGCTTATAAATCCCTCTGCTATTTACATTTAATATTCCAGTATTATGGATTGAGGCTAGGGATAAGGACTGGGAGTCTATGGCATCTGGGTAAACATTAGCCTACCAGATACATCACCATTGCTTATAAATCCCTCTGCTATTTACATTTAATATTCAGTATTATGGATTGAGGCTAGGGATAAGGACTGGGATCTATGGCATCTGGGTAAACATTAGCCTACCAGATACATCATTTGCTTATAAATAACTCTGCTATTTACATTTAATATTCCAGTATTATGGATTGAGGCTAGGGACAAGGACTGGGAGTCTATGGCATCTGGGTAAAACATTAGCCTACCAGATACATCACCATTGCTTATAAATCCTTTGCTGTTTAATTTAATATTCAGTATTATGGATTGAGGCTAGGGATAAGGACTGGGGTCTATGGCATCTGGGTAAACATTAGCCTAATACATCACCATTAATATAAATCCCTCTGCTATTTACATTTAATATTCCAGTATTATGGATTGAGGCTAGGGATAAGGACTGAGTCTATGGCATCTGGGTAAACATTAGCCTACCAGATACATCACCATTGCTTATAAATCCCTCTGCTATTTTTACATTTAATATTCCAGTATTATGGATTGAGGCTAGGGATAAGGACTGGGAGTCTATGGCATCTGGGTAAACATTAGCCTACCAGATACATCACCATTGCTTATAAATCCCTCTGCTATTTACATTTAATATTCAGTATTATGGATTGAGGCTAGGGATAAGGACTGAGGTCTATGGCATCTGGGTAAACATTAGCCTACCAGATACATCACCATTGCTTATAAATCCCTCTGCTATTTACATTTAATATTCCAGTATTATGGATTGAGGCTAGGATAAGGATGGGGTCTATGGCATCTGGGTAAACATTAGCCTACCAGATACATCACCATTGGTTACATTTAATATTCTATTATGGATTGAGGCTAGGGATAAGGACTGGGATTAGCCTTGGTAAACATTAGCCTACCAGATACATCACCTTACATCACCATTGGACTTATAAATCCTCTGCTATTTATATTTAATATTCCAGTATTATGGATTGAGGCTAGGGATAAGGACTGAGATCTATGGCATCTGGGTAAACATTAGCCTACCAGATACATCACCATTGCTTATAAATCCCTCTGCTATTTACATTTAATATTCCAGTATTATGGATTGAGGCTAGGGATAAGGACTGGAGTCTATGGCATCTGGGTAAACATTAGCCTACCAGATACATCACCATTGCTTATAAATCCCTCTGCTATTTATATTTAATATTCCCAGTATTATGGATTGAGGCTAGGGATAAGGACTGGGAGTCTATGGCATCTGGGTAAACATTAGCCTACCAGATACATCACCATTGGCTAGGGACAAGGACTGAGGAGTCTATGGCATCTGGGTAAACATTAGCCTACCAGATACATCACCATTGCTTATAAATCCCTCTGCTATTTACATTTAATATTCCAGTATTATGGATTGAGGCTAGGGATAAGGACTGGGAGTCTATGGCATCTTGGTAAACATTAGCCTACCAGATACATCACCATTGCTTATAAATCCCTCTGCTATTTACATTTAATATTCCAGTATTGGATGGGCTAGGGATTGATGGCTCTGGGATACATCACCATTGGATAAATCCTCTGGACTGGGATTGTCTATGGCATCTGGGTAAACATTAGCCTACCAGATACATCACCATTGCTTATAAATCCCTCTGCTATTTACATTTAATATTCCAGTATTATGGATTGAGGCTAGGGATAAGGACTGGGAGTCTATGGCATCTGGGTAAACATTAGCCTACCAGATACATCACCATTGCTTATAAATCCCTCTGCTATTTACATTTAATATTCAGTATTATGGATTGAGGCTAGGGATAAGGACTGGGGAGTCTATGGCATCTGGGTAAACATTAGCCTACCAGATACATCACCATTGCTCATAAATCCCTCTACTATTTACATTCAATATTCAGTATTATGGATTGAGGCTAGGGATAGAACTGGGGGTCTATGGCATCTGGGTAAAAACATTAGCCTACCAGATACATCACCATTGTATAAATCCCTTGCTATTTACATTTAATATTCCAGTATTATGGATTGAGGCTAGGGATAAGGACTGAGGTCTATGGCATCTGGGTAAACATTAGCCTACCAGATACATCACCATTGCTTATAAATCCCTCTGCTATTTACATTTAATATTCCCCTCTGCTAGTATTATGGATTGAGGCTAGGGATAAGGACTTTGGGAGTCTATGGCATCTGGGTAAACATTAGCCTACCAGATACATCACCATTGCTTATAAATCCCTCTGCTATTTACATTTAATATTCCAGTATTATGGATTGAGGCTAGGGATAAGGACTGAGGTCTATGTCTATGGCATCTTGGCTATTTTACATTTAAACATTATGGATTGAGGCTAGATACATCTATGGCCTGGGTAAACATTAGCCTACCAGATACATTATAAATCCCTCTGCTATTTACATTTAATATTCAGTATTATGGATTGAGGCTAGGGATAAGGACTGAGGAGATGGCATCTGGGTAAACATTAGCCTACCAGATACATCACCATTACCCTCTGCTATTTACATTTAATATTCAGTATTATGGATTGAGGCTAGGGATAAGGACTGGGGTCTATGGCATCTGGGTAAACATTAGCCTACCAGATACATCACCATTGCTTATAAATCCCTCTGCTATTTACATTTAATATTCCAGTATTATGGATTGAGGCTAGGGATAAGGGACTGGGAGTCTATGGCATCTGGGTAAACATTAGCCTACCAGATACATCACCATTGCTTATAAATCCCTTTGCTATTTACATTTAATATTCCAGTATTATGGATTGAGGCTAGGGATAAGGACTGGGAGTCTATGGCATCTGGGTAAACATTAGCCTACCAGATACATCACCATTGCTTATAAATCCCTCTGCTATTTATTTTAATATTCCAGTATTATGGATTGAGGCTAGGGATAAGGACTGGGGTCTATGGCATCTGGGTAAACATTAGCCTACCAGATACATCACCATTGCTTATAAATCCCTCTGCTATTTATATTTAATATTCCAGTATTATGGATTGAGGCTAGGGATAAGGACTGGGAGTCTATGGCATCTGGGTAAACATTAGCCTACCAGATACATCACCATTGCTTATAAATCCTCTGCTATTTACATTTATTTAATGGATTCCAGGACTGAGTCTATGGATTGAGGCTTAGGATACATCTTCATTGGCTATTTACATTTAATATTCCAGTATTATGGATTGAGGCTATGGCTGGGGTCTATGGGGTAAACATTAGCCTACCAGATACATCACCATTGCTTATAAATCCCTCTGCTATTTACATTTAATATTCCAGTATTATGGGATTGAGGCTAGGGATAAGGACTGGGAGTCTATGGCGTCTGGGTAAACATTAGCCTACCAGATACATCACCATTGCTTATAAATCCCTTCTGCTATTTATATTTAATATTCCAGTATTATGGATTGAGGCTAGGGATAAGGACTGGGAGTCTATGGCATCTGGGTAAACATTAGCCTACCAGATACATCACCATTGCTTATAAATCCCTTTGCTATTTACATTTAATATTCCAGTATTATGGATTGAGGCTAGGGATAAGGACTGGGAGTCTATGGCTTATCTGGGTAAATTCATTTATGGATTGAGGCTACCTGAGGATACATCACCATTGCTTATAAATCCCTCTGCTATTTACATTTAATATTCCAGTATTATGGATTGAGGCTAGGGATAAGGACTGGGGTCTATGGCATCTGGGTAAACATTAGCCTACCAGATACATCACCATTGTATAAATCCCTCTGCTATTTATTTAATATTCCAGTATTATGGATTGAGGCTAGGGATAAGGACTGGGAGTCTATAATCTGGGTAAACATTAGCCTACCAGATACATCACCATTGCTTATAAATCCCTGCTATTTACATTTATATTCAGTATTATGGATTGAGGCTATTTCTATGGCATCTGGGTAGGCCAATATAGACTGGGATTAGCCTACCAGATACATCACCATTGTTATAAATCCTCTGCTATTTATATTTAATATTCAAGTATTATGGATTGAGGCTAGGGATAAGGACTGGGGTCTATGGCATCTGGGTAAACATTAGCCTACCAGATACATCACCATTGCTTATAAATCCTCTGCTATTTACATTTAATATTCCAGTATTATGGATTGAGGCTAGGGATAAGGACTGGAGTCTATGGCATCTGGGTGAAACATTAGCCTACCAGATACATCACCATTGTTTATAAATCCTCTGCTATTTATATTTAATATTCAGTATTATGGATTGAGGCTAGGGATAAGGACTGAGGTCTATGGCATCTGGGTAAACATTAGCCTACCAGATACATCACCATTGCTTATAAATCCCTCTGCTATTTACATTTAATATTCAGTATTATGGATTGAGGCTAGGGATAAGGACTGAGAGTTCTGTCTATGGCATCTGGGTAAATTCCATTATGGATTGACCAGATACATCTATGGCATTGTTATAAATCCTCTGCTATTTATATTTAATATTCCAGTATTATGGATTGAGGCTAAGGGATGGACTGGGAGTCTATGGCATCTGGGTAAACATTAGCCTACCAGATACATCACCATTGCTTTATAAATCCTCTGCTATTTACATTTAATATTCCAGTATTATGGATTGAGGCTAGGGATAAGGACTGGGAGTCTATGGCATCTGGGTAAACATTAGCCTACCAGATACATCACCATTGTTATAAATCCCTCTGCTATTTAAATTTTCCCTAGGGATAAGGACTGGGAGTCTATGGCATCTGGGTAAACATTAGCCTACCAGATACATCACCATTGCTTATAAATCCCTCTGCTATTTATATTTAATTCAGTATTGGATTGAGGCTACTGACAAAGATGGGGCTGATATGGCTACCAGATACATCACCATTGATAATTCCCTCTGGACTATTATGGATTGAGGCTCTGGAGTCTGGGCATCTGGGTAAACATTAGCCTACCAGATACATCACCATTGTTATAAATCCCTCTGCTATTTACATTCAATATTCAGTATTATGGATTGAGGCTAGGGATAAGGACACAGGAGTCTATGGCATCTTGGTAAACATTAGCCTACCAGATACATCACCATTGTATAAATCCTCTGCTATTTACATTTAATATTCCAGTATTATGGATTGAGGCTAGGGATAAGGACTGGGAGTCTATGGCATCTGGGTAAACATTAGCCTACCAGATACATCACCATTGCTTATAAATCCCTCTGCTATTTATATTTAATATTCAATGTATTATGGATTGAGGCTAGGGACAAAACTGGGAGTCTATGGCATCTGGGTAAACATTAGCCTACCAGATACATCACCATTGCTTATAAATCCCTCTGCTATTTACATTTAATATTCCAGTATTATGGATTGAGGCTAGGGATAAGGACTGGGAGTCTATGGCATCTGGGTAACATTAGCCTACCAGATACATCACCATTGGGCCTCCCTCTGCTATTTTATATTTAATATTCAGTATTATGGATTGAGGCTAGGATAAGGATAAGAGTCCATGGGATCTTGGTAAACTAGCCTACCAGATACATCTGGGTTATAAATCCAGATACATCTTGCTATTTACATTTTAATATTTATTCAGTATTATGGATTGAGGCTAGGGATAAGAACTGGGTCTGGCATTGGGTATGGCATCACCATTGGTAAACATTAGCCTACCAGATACATCCTGGCATTGGAGTAAGCTTATAAATCCCTCTGCTATTTATTTATATTTAATATTCCAGTATTATGGATTGAGGCTAGGGATAAGGATTGGGAGTCTATGGCATCTGGGTAAACATTAGCCTACCAGATACATCACCATTGCTTATAAATCCCTCTGCTATTTACATTTAATATTCAGTATTATGGATTGAGGCTAGGATAAGGACTGGGGTCTATGGCATCTGGAGTGAATATTAGCCTGCCAGATACATCACCATTCCTTATAAATAACTCTGCTATTTACATTCAATATTCCTGTATTATGGATTGAGGCTAGGGACAAGAACTGGGAGATTATGGCATCTGTCTGGGTAAACATTAGCCTACCAGATACATCACCATTGCTTTATAAATCCTCTGCTATTCATTTAATATTCAGTATTATGGATTGAGGCTAGGGATAAGGACTGGGGAGTCTATGGCATCTTGGTAAACATTAGCCTACCAGATACATCACCTTATTGCCTTATAAATCCCAGTCTGCTATTTACATTTTAATATTCCAGTATTATGGATTGAGGCTAGGGATTCCAGTAGGATTGGGGTCTATGGCATCTTGAGTAAAATATTACCTACCAGATACATCACCATTGCTTATAAATCCTCTGCTGCCCCCATTTAATATTCCAGTATTATGGATTGAGGCTAGGGATAAGGATTGGGAGTCTATGGCATCTGAGTAAACATTAGCCTACCAGATACATCACCATTGTATAAATCCTCTGCTATTTACATTTAATATTCAGTATTATGGATTGAGGCTAGGGATAGGATTGTGTCTATGGCATCTGGGTAAAACATTAGCCTACAGATACATCACCATTGCTTATAAATCCCTCTGCTATTTATATTTAATATTCCAGTATTATGGATTGAGGCTAGGGATAAGGACTGGGAGTCTATGGCATCTGGGTAAACATTAGCCTGTAGATACATCAAATTTCCATTGCTTATAAATCCCTCTGCTTATTTTTACATTTAATATTCCAGTATTATGGATTGAGGCTAGGATAAGGACTGGGAGTCTATGGCATCTGGGTAAACATTAGCCTACCAGATACATCACCATTAAGCTTATAAATCCTGCTATTTATTTACAGTTAATATTCCAGTATTATGGATACATGAGGCTTAATTTAATATTCCTGTATTATGACTGAGGTTAGGACAAGAACTGGGAGTCTATGGCATCTGGGTAAACATTAGCCTACCAGATACATCACCATTGCTTATAAATCCCTCTGCTATTTACATTTAATATTCCAGTATTATGGATTGAGGCTAGGGATAAGGACTGAGAGTCTATGGCATCTGGGTAAACATTAGCCTACAGATACATCACCATTGTTATAAATCCCTCTATATTTACATTTAATATTCCAGTATTATGGATTGAGGCTAGGGATAAGGATTGGGAGTCTATGGCATCTTGGTAAACATTAGCCTACCAGATACATCACCATGTTATAAATAACCTGTATTTACTTATATTCCTGTATTATGGGATTGAGGCTATTAGTTCGTTTGGGTGAACGTATTCTACCAGATATATCACCATTGATAAATCCCTTTACTATTTATATTTAATATTCAGTACCGAGGCTAGGATAAGGATCTAAAATCTGGGTAAACATTTAATACCAGATACATCACCATTGCTTATAAATCCTCTGCTATTTACATTTAATATTCCAGTATTATGGATTGAGGCTAGGATAAGGACTGGGAGTCTATGGGTATCTGGGTAAAACATTAGCTTCACCAGATACATCACCATTGCTTATAAATAACTCTATATTTACATTTTAATATTCCAGTATTATGGATTGAGGCTGGATAAGGACTGGGAGTCTATGGCATCTGGGTAAACATTAGCCTACCAGATACATCACCATTGCTTATAAATCCTTTGCTATTTACATTTAATATTCCAGTATTATGGATTGAGGCTAGGATAAGGATTGGGAGTCTATGGCATCTGGGTAAACATTACTACCAGATAATATCTGTCATTGTAAATCCTCTGCTATTTACATTTAATATTCCAGTATTATGGATTGAGGCTAGGGATAAGGATTGGGAGTCTATGGCATCTTGGTAAACATTAGCCTACCAGATACATCACCATTGCTTATAAATCCCTCTGCTATTTATATTTAATATTCCAGTATTATGGATTGAGGCTAGGGATAAGGACTGGAGTTATGTCTGGGTAAACATTAGCCTGCAGATACATCTGCATTGCTTATAAATCCTCTGCTATTTACATTTAATATTCCTGTATTATGGATTGAGGCTAGATAAGGACAGTCTAGGCATCTTAGCCCACCAGATACATCACCATTGCTTATAAATCCTCCTATTTACATTTAATATTCCAGGGATTGAGGCTAGGGTAAACATTGTGTCTATATCTTGCAAACATACATGATACATTGCTTAAAATCCTCTGCTATTTATATTAATATTCAGTATTATGGATTGAGGCTAGGGATAAGACTGGGAGTTCTATGGCATCTTGGTAACATTAGCCTACCAGATACTTTATAAATCCTCTGCTATTTATATTTTAATATTCCAGTATTATGGATTGAGGCTAGGATAAGGATTGGGGAGTCTATACATCTGGGTAAACATTAGCCTACCACTAGATAACATCACCATTGCTTTATAAATCCCTCTGCTATTTACATTTTAATATTCCAGTATTATGATTGAGGCTAGGGATAAGGATTGAGGAGTCTATATCCAAAACATTAGCCTACCAGATACATCACCATTGCTTATAAATCCCTCTTGCTATTTACATTTAATATTGAGGCAGGGATATGGATTGAGTCTATGGCATCTGAGTGATTGCATTAGATACATCAACATTGGGCTATTTTTTAATATTCAGTATTATGGATTGGAGGCTAGGGATAAGAACTGGTCTATGTCTGGAAACATTAGCCTAGATACATCACCATTGCTTATAAATCCCTTTGCTATTTACATTTAATATTCCAGTATTATGGATTGAGGCTAGGGATAAGGATTGGGAGTCTATGGCATCTTGGTAAACATAGCCTACAGATACATCAAATTATTGTTATAAATCTCTGCTATTTACATTTAATATTCCTGTATTATGGATTGAGGCTAGGGATAAGAACTGGGAGATTATATGCCTGGGTAAACATTGGCCTAATTCAGATAATATCACCATTGCTTATAAATCCCTCTGCTATTTACATTTATTCCAGTATTATGATTGAGGCTAGGGATAAGGACTGGGGAGTCTATGGCATCTGGGATAAATCATTAGCCTACCAGATACATTTAATATTCCAGTATTATGGATTGAGGCTAGACAGACTAAATCCCTCTGCTATTTATAAATTGTTCAATATTCCAGTATTATGGATTGAGGCTAGGGAACAAGAACTGAGGAGATCTATGGCATCTGGGTAAACATTAGCCTACCAGATACATCACCATTGTTTATAAATCCCTCTGCTATTTACATTTAATATTCCAGTATTATGGATTGAGGCTAGATAAGAACTGGGAGTCTATGGCATCTGGGTAAAACATTAGCCTACCAGATACATCACCATTGTTTATAAATCCCTCTGCTATTTATATTTAATATTCCAGTATTATGGATTGAGGCTAGGATAAGGACTGGGAGTCTATGGCATCTGGGTAAACATTAGCCTACAGATACATCACCATTGCTTATAAATCCCTCTACTGTTTACATTTAATATTCAGTAATATTGAGGCTCATTAGCCTGGACATCCTGCATATAAATCCCTCTACTAAATTTAATATTCAGTTTATGGATTGAGGCTAGGGGACAAGGACTGGGTGTCTGTTGCATCTCTGGGTAAACATTATACCAGATACATCACCATTTATAAATCCCTCTGCTATTTACATTTAATATTCCAGTGGAGTTGAGGCTAGGGATAAGGACAGTCTATGGCATCTAAAACATTAGCCTACCAGATACATCACCATTGCTTATAAATCCCTCTGCTATTTACATTTAATATTCCAGTATTATGGATTGAGGCTAGGGATAAGGACTGAGTCTATGGCATCTGGGTAAACATTAGCCTACCAGATACATCACCATTGCTTATAAATCCCTCTGCTATTTATATTTAATATTCAGTATTATGGATTGAGGCTAGGGATAAGGACTGAAGTCCCTATGGCATCTGGGTAAAACATTAGCCTACCAGATACATCACCATTGTTATAAATCCTCTGCTATTTACATTTAATATTCCAGTATTATGGATTGAGGCTAGGGACAATGATTGGAGTCTATGGCATCTGGGTAAACATTAGCCTACCAGATACATCACCATTGGCTTATAAATCCCTCTGCTATTTACATTTAATATTCCAGTATTATGGATTGAGGCTAGGGATAAGGATTGGGGGTTGCTATGGCATCTGGGTAAACATTAGACTAACAGATACATCACCATTGCTTATAAATCCTCTATGGACATTTAATATTCAGTATTATGGGTTGAGGGCTGGGGATAAAGATTGGGAGTCTATGGCATCTTGGTAAACATTAGCCTACCAGATACATCACCATTGCTTATAAATAATTCATATTTTTACATTTAATATTCCAGTAATGGATTGAGGCCAAGGATTGGGAGTCTATGGTATCTTATTTACATTCAATTGTATTCATTTATATTTAATATTCCAGTATTATGGATTGAGGCTAGGGATAAGGACTGGGGTCAGTCTATGGCATCTGGGTAAACATTATTCTGACCAGGGTGACATATGTCACACCATTGCTTATAAATCCCTCTGCTATTTACATTCCTGTTCAGTATTCCATGGATTGAGGCTAGGGACAAATTTTCCAGTATTATGGATTGAGGCTGGGGATAAGGACTGAGGTCTATGGCATCTGGGTAAACATTAGCCTACCAGATACATCACCATTGCTATTTATAAATCCCTCTGGGTTTGGGTAACATTTAATATTCAGTATTATGGATTGAGGCTAGGGATAAGGACTGGGAGTCTATGGCATCTGGGTAAACATTAGTCTACAGATACATCACCATTGCTTATAAATCCTCTCTACTAAATTTATATTTTAATATTCAGTATTATGGATTGAGGCTGGGACAATGACTGGGAGTCTATGGCATCTGGGTAAACATTAATACCAGATATGTCACCATTGCTTATAAATCCCTCTGCTATTTACATTTAATATTCAGTATGGATTGAGGGCTAGGGACAAGGACTGGGGTTATGGCATCTGGGTAAACATTAACCTGCAGATATATCACCATTGCTTTAAATCCTTGCTATTTACATTTTAATATTCAGTATTATGGATTGAGGGGACAAGGACTGAGTCTATGGCATCTGGGTAAACATTAAACCTACAGATATGTCACCATTGTTATAAATCCTCTGCTATTTACATTAATATTTCAGTATTATGGATTGAGGCTGGGATAAGGACTGGGAGTCTATGGCATCTGGGTAAACATTAGCCTACCAGATACATCACCATTGTATAAATCCCTCTGCTATTTACATTTAATATTCAGTATTATGGATTGAGGGCTAGGGATAAGGACTGGGAGTCTATGGCATCTGGGTAAACATTAGCCTACCAGATACATCACCATTGTATAAATCCCTCTGCTATTTATGTTAATATTCCAATATTATGGATTGAGGCTAGGGATAAGGGACTGGGAGTCTATGGCATCTGGGTAAACATTAGCCTACCAGATACATCACCATTGCTTATAAATCCTCTGCTATTTACATTTAATATTCCAGTATTATGGATTGAGGCTAGGGATAAGGACTGGGAGTCTATGGCATCTGGGTAAACATTAACCTACAGATATATCACCATTGCTTATAAATCCCTCTGCTATTTACATTTAATATTCAGTATTATGGATTGAGGCTAGGGACAAGGACTGGGAGTCTATGGCATCTGGGTAAACATTAGCCTACCAGATACATCACCATTGTTTATAAATCCTCTGCTATTTATATTTAATATTCCAGTATTATGGATTGAGGCTAGGGATAAGGACTTGGGGAGTCTATGGCATCTTGGTAAACATTAGCCTACAGATACATCACCATTGCTTATAAATCCCTCTGCTATTTAATATTTAATATTCCAGTATTATAAGGACTGAGGCTCTGGGAGGGGATCACCATAATTTACATTTAATATTCCAGGACTGGAGTCTATGGCATCTGGGTAAACATTGGCCTACCAGATATGTCACCATTGCTTATAAATCCCTTTGCTATTTACATTTAATATTCCAGTATTATGGATTGAGGCTAGGGACAAGGATGGGAAGGACTGGGTAAACATTAGTCTATGGCATCCTGCTATTTACATTTAATATTCCAGTATTATGGATTGAGGCTGAGGACATGACTAGGCATCTGGGTAAATCCAGATATATCACCATTGACTTATAAATCCCTCTGCTATTTACATTTTAATATTCCAGTATTATGGATTGAGGCTAGGGATAATGAATGAGTCTATGGCATCTGGGTAAACATTAGCCTATGGCACCATTGTTATAAATCCCTCTTGCTATTTACATTTAATATTCCAGTATTATGGATTGAGGCTAGGGACAAGAACTGAGATACATCTGGGTTACCATTAGCCTACAGATACATCACCATTGTTATAAATCCCTCTGCTATTTACATTTAATATTCAGTATTATGGATTGAGGCTGGGGACAAGGACTGGGAGTCTATCATCTGGGTAAACATTAGCCTACCAGATACATCACCATTGCTTATAAATCCTCTGCTATTTACATTTAATATTCCAGTATTATGGATTGAGGCTAGGGATAAGGACTGGGAGTCTATGGCATCTGGGTAAACATTAGCCTACCAGATACATCACCATTGCTTATAAATCCTCTGCTATTTACATTTAATATTCCAGTATTATGGATTGAGGCTAGGGATAAGGACTGGGAGTCTATGGCATCTGGGTAAACATTAACCTACCAGATACATCACCATTGTATAAATCCTCTACTATTTACATTTAATATTCCAGTATTATGGATTGAGGCTAGGATAAGACTGGGAGTCTATGGCATCTTGGTAAACATTAGCCTACCAGATACATCACCATTGCTTATAAATCCTCTGCTATTTACATTCAATATTCCAGTATTATGGATTGAGGCTAGGGATAAGGACTGGGAGTCTATGGTATCTGGGTAAACATTAGCCTACCAGATACATCACCATTGCTTATAAATCCCTCTGCTATTTACATTTAATATTCCAGTATTATGGATTGAGGCTGGGACAAGGACTGAGGTCTATGGCATCTGGGTAAACATTAGCCTACCAGATACATCACCATTGCTTATAAATCCCTCTACTATTTACATTTAATATTCCAGTATTATGGATTGAGGCTAGGGATAAGGACTGGGAGTCTATGGCATCTGGGTAATATTCCATTTATGAATTGAGGCTACCAGATACATCACCATTGCTTATAAATCCCTCTGCTATTTATTTATTTAATGGATTCCTAGGGACAAGGACTGGTTGAGGCATCTGGGTAAACATTAGCCTGCAGATACATCACCATTGCTTATAAATCCCTCTGCTATTTATATTTTAATATTCAGTATTATGGATTGAGGCTAGGGATAAGGATTGGGAGTCTATGGCATCTGGGTAAACATTAGTCTACAGATACATCACCATTGCTTATAAATCCCTCTGCTATTTACATTCAATATTCCTGTATTATGGATTGAGGCTAGGGATAAGGACTGGAGAGATTATGGCATCTGGGTAAACATTAGCCTACCAGATACATCACCATTGCCTTATAAATCCCTCTGCTATTTACATTTAATATTCCAGTATTATGGATTGAGGCTAGGGATAAGGATTGGGAGTCTATGGCATCTGGGTAAACATTAGCCTACCAGATACATCACCATTGCTTATAAATCCCTCTGCTATTTACATTTAATATTCCAGTATTATGGATTGAGGCTAGGGATAAGGATTGGGAGTCTATGGCATCTTGGTAAACATTAGCCTACCAGATACATCACCATTGCTTATAAATCCCTCTGCTATTTACATTTAATATTCCAGTATTATGGATTGAGGCTAGGGATAAGGATTGGGAGTCTATGGCATCTGGGTAAACATTAGCCTACCAGATACATCACCATTGCTTATAAATCCTCTGCTATTTACATTTAATATTCAATATTATGGATTGAGGCTAGGGATAATGACTGGAGTCTATGCCATCTTAGTAAACATTAGTCTACAGATACATCACCATTGCTTATAAATCCCTCTGCTATTTACATTTAATATTCAGTATTATGGATTGAGGCTAGGGATAATGATACATTGGTAATAGGAGTCTATGCCATCTGGGTAAACATTAGCCTACAGATACATCACCATTGTATAAATCCTGCTGCTATTTTAATATTTAATATTCCAGTATTATGGATCTGGGTAAACATTAGGATACATCACCGGCTTATAAAGTTGTATTATGGATTGAGGCTGAGACTGAGGTCTTAGCATCTGGGTAAACATTAGCCTACCAGATACATCACCATTGCTTATAAATCCTTGCTATTTATTTTTAATATTCCAGTATTATGGATTGAGGCTAAAGGGATAAGGATTGGGTCTGTGCCATCTGGGTAAACATTAGCCTCCAGATACATCACCATTGCTTATAAATCCTCTGCCTTCTATTTAATATTCCAGTATTATAGATTGAGGCTAGGGATAAGACTAAGGTCTATGCCATCTGGGTAAACATTAGCCTACCAGATACATCACCATTGTATAAATCCCTCTACTATTTATATTTAATATTCAGTATTGTATGGATTGTGAGGCTAGGGATAAGGACTGAGGGTCTATGGCATCTGGGTAAACATTAGCCTACAGATACATCACCATTTGTATAATCCCTCTGCTATTTATTTAATATTCCAGTATTATGGATTGAGGCTAGGGATAGGACTGTGGAGTCTATGGCATCTGGGTAACATTAGCCTACCAGATACATCACCATTGTACATAAATCCCTCTATGTTATGTTTAATATTCAGTATTATGGATTGAGGCTAGGGATAAGGACTGAGGTCTATGGCATCTGGGTGGCGTTAGCCCTACCAGATACATCATCATTGTATAAATCCCTCTGCTATTTACATTTAATATTCCAGTATTGATAGGGATTGAGGCTATGCATCCTGGATAAAGCCTGATATCCTGTTGGCTATTTACTTTATTCAGTATTATGGATCTTGGATAAGGACATCTATTGCCATCTGGGTAAACATTAGCATCATCTTACATTGCTTATAAATCCCTCTGCTATTTATATTCAATATTCCTGTATTATGGATTGAGGCCCAGGGATAACCTTTGGGAGATTATGGCATCTGGGTAAACATTGGCCTACCAGATACATCACCATTGTATAAATCCCTTTGCTATTTATATTTAATATTCAGTATTATGGTTGAGGCTGAGGGATAAGGACTGGGGTCTATGGCATCTGGGTAAACATTGGCCTACAGATACATCACCATTGCTTATAAATCCTCTGCTGGCCCCATTTAATGTTCCAGTATTATGGATTGAGGATAGGGATAAGGACTGAGTCTCTAGCTCTGGAGTAACATTGGCCTGAATGCATCTACCATTCTTATAAATAACTCTGCTATTTACATTTAATATTCCCGTATTATGGTTGAGGCTAGGGATAAGGTTGGGGTCTATGGCGTCTCGTAAACATTAGCCTACAGATACATCACCATTGCTTATAAATCCCTGCTATTTACATTTAATTTTAGTATTATGGATTGAGGCTGGGGATAAGGACTGAGGTCTATGGCATCTGGGTAAACATTAGCCTACCAGATACATCACCATTGCTATAATCCCTTTGCTATTTATATTTAATATTCCAGTATTATGGATTGAGGCTAGGGATAAGGACCTTTGGGAGTCTATGGCATCTGGGTAATGTTTATTACCTGGATACATCACCATTGCTTATAAATCCCTCTGCTCTTTATATTTAATATTCAGTATTATGGATTGAGGCTAGGGACAAGGACTGAGGTCTATGGCATCTGGGTAAAACATTAGCCCTACCAAGATCCATCACCATTGCTTATAAATCCTCTGCTATTTATATTTAATATTCAGTATTATGGATTGGGAGGCTAGGGATAAGGGACTGGGGTCTATGGCATCTGGGTAAGCATTAGCCTACAGATACATCACCATTGTATAATCCCTCTGCTATTTACATTTAATATTCCAGTATGGATTGAGGCTAGGGATAAGGACTGGGAGTCTATGGCATCTAGGGTACATCACCATTGCTTATAAATCCTCACCACACATTTAATATTCAAATTAACATGGTTGAGGCAGGATAAGGATTGGGAGTCTATGCCATTGGGTAAACATTATACCATCCTTTGCTCTGCTATTTACATTTAATGTTCATTATTATGGATTGAGGCTAGGGATAAAGACACAGGAGTCTATGGCATCTGGGGCCAAACATTAGCCTACCAGATACATCACCATTGTATATAAATCCCTCTGCTATTTATTTAATATTCCAGTATTATGTTAGAGGCTGGGATAAGGTTGAAAGTCTATGCCATCTGGGTAAACATTAGCTTACCAGATCTATCACCATTGCTTGTAAATCCTCTGCTATTTATATTTAATATTCAGTATTATGGATTGAGGCTAGGGATAAGGACTGAGGAGTCTATGGCATCAGGGTAAACATTAGCCTACAGATACATCACCATTGCTTATAAATCCCTCTGCTGTATTTAATATTCAGTGACTATGGATTGGGGCTAGGGACAGGACACAGGGTCTATGGCATCTAGTGAAGCATTAGCCTACCAGATACATCACCATTGTATAATCCCTCTGCTATTTACATTTAATATTTAGTATTATGGATTGGAGCTAGGGATAAGGACTGAGTCCTGGCATCTGGTCAAACATTAGCCTACCAGATACATCATCATTAACTTATAAATCCTCTACTATTTACATTTAATATTCCAGTATTATGGATTGAGGCTAGGGATAAGTTGGAGTCTATACCCATCTTTAGGTGTGATAGCCTACCAGATACATCACCATTAACATAAATCCTCTGCTATTTACATTTAATGTTTAGTATTATGGATTGAGGCTAGGGATAAAGTTAAGGTCTATGCCATCTGGGCAACTGTTAGCCTACAGATACATCACCATTGCTTATAAATCCCTCTGCTATTTATATTTAATATTCGGCTATTATGGATTAGAGGCTAGGGATAAGGACTGAGGAGTCTATGGCATCTGGGTAAACATTAGCCTACCAGATACATCACCATTGCTATAAATCCCTTTGCTATTTACATTTAATATTCCAGTATTATGGATTGAGGCTAGGGATAAGGACTGGGAGTCTATGGCATCTGGGTAAACATTAGCCTACCAGATACATCACCATTGCTTATAAATCCCTCCTGCTATTTATATTTAATATTCCAGTATTATGGATTGAGGCTAGGGATAAGGACTGGGAGTCTATGGCATCTGGGTAAACATTAGCCTACCAGATACATCACCATTGCTTATAAATCCTCTGCTATTTACATTTAATATTCCAGTATTATGGATTGAGGCTAGGGATAAGGACTGGGAGTCTATGGCATCTGGGCCTAAGATACATTAGCCTTTAATATTCCAGTATTATGATACAGTCACCATTGGTAAACATTATAAGATCCCTCTGCTATTTATATTTAATATTCCAGTATTATGGATTGAGGCTAGGGATAAGGACTGGGGTCTATGGCATCTGGGTAAACATTAGCCTACCAGATACATCACCATTGCTTATAAATCCTCTGCTATTTACATTTAATATTCCAGTATTATGGATTGAGGCTAGGGATAAGGACTGGGAGTCTATGGCATCTGGGTAAACATTAGCCTACCAGATACATCACCATTGCTTATAAATCCTCTGCTATTTACATTTAATATTCCAGTATTATGGATTGAGGCTAGGGATAAGGACTGGGAGTCTATGGCATCTGGGTAAACATTAGCCTACCAGATACATCAGATAAATCCCCTCATCACCATTATGGATTGAGGCTAGGGATAAGGGACTTATAAATTAGCCCATCACCATTGCTTATAAATCCTCTGCTATTTACATTTAATATTCCAGTATTATGGATTGAGGCTAGGATAAGGACTGGGAGTCTATGGCATCTGGGTAAACATTAGCCTACCAGATACATCACCATTGCTTATAAATCCTCTGCTATTTATATTTAATATTCCAGTATTATGGATTGAGGCTAGGGATAAGGATTGGGAGTCTATGGCATCTGGTGAAGCATTAGCCTACCAGATACATCACCATTGCTTATAAATCCCTCTGCTATTTACGTTTAATATTCAGTATTATTATGGATTGAGGCTAGGGGATAAGGATTCCAAGTCCTGTGGCAGACAAGCATTAGCCCTGCCAGATACATCACCATTGCTTATAAATCCCTCTGCTATTTACATTTAATATTCCAGTGTATTATGGATTGAGGTACTTACGGATAAGAGTTGAGTCTATAGCATCTGGGTAAACATTAGCCTAGATCCCTCAACTTTTCATATAAATCCCTCTATTTACATTTAATATTCCAGTATTATGGGAGTGAGGCTAGCTACAAGTTGAAGTCTATGGCATCTGGGTAAACATTAGCCCACTATACATCAACTTTTCATATAAATCCCTTTGCTTTTACATTTAATATTCCAATGGTACTGGCATCTCGTAAACCATCACCATTATAAATCCCTCAACTTTTACATTTAATATTGGCATCTGGGTAAACATTAGCCCACTAGATCCCTCAACTTTTCATATAAACCTCCCCATTTATATTTAATATTCCAGTATTATGGAGTGAGGCTAGCTACAAGTACTGGTAGTCTATGGCATCTGGGTAAACATTAGCCCACTAGATCCCTCAACTTTTCATATAAACCTCCCCTATTTACATTTAATATTCCAGTATTATGGAGTGACAGTAGCTACAAGTACTGGTAGTCTATGGCATCTGGGTAAACATTAGCCCACCAGGTCCCTCAACTTTGCATATAAACCTCCCCCATTTACATTTAATATTCCAGTATTATGGAATGAGGCTAGCTACAAGTACTGGTAGTCTATGGCATCTGGCTAAACATTAGCCTACCAGATCCCTCAACTTTGCATATAAACCTCCCCTATTTACATTTAATATTCCAGTATTATGGAATGAGGCTAGCTACAAGTACTGGTAGTCTATGGCATCTGGCTAAACATTAGCCTACCAGATCCCTCAACTTTGCATATAAACCTCCCCTATTTACATTTAATATTATTATTGTTTTGTTCTACAGAGTACTGGATCTGTAGTCAACTTCTTGCTAAACATTAATTTATTTTACACCTATACTTTCTATAAACATCCCCAATTTACATTTAATATTCCACTTGTTCCTTGTTCTAGGAGAATGACTTTGTTGTCTCAAACTTCTTTTATCATTCTTTCTTTTTCTCCCTGTTGAGGTTTATGTCCTGTTCTTTTCAATGGAGATCAATTCTTATTTCATCTTCTTCCATATCTGAGTCCTTGAACTCAAGAGAGTTTAGAAGTTTATTTGGTTTTTGGACTCAGCTGTCGGACAAAAGACATACAAAAATATTTCTATATCATTCCCTCTAGCTTTGTTGAGTTTATTCACAGCTAAACTTTTCCCATTTTTCTATGGATCTTATTTGTATCTTCTTCCATATCTGAGTCAAACCACTATCATTTTTGTGTTGTGAGGAGAATAATTCCCCTACAACACATGGACTCACAAAATTCTGGTTCATTGTCATAAAAGTAATTCTATATCAAGAAGGACCCAATTTGCTGAAAACAAATTCACAGCTTAACATTTGTTTTACCAGCTTTAACATTAACAACTTATATTCCCCTGTATCAAAAAGGTAATAAACTTGTTGTCAAACCAATTCCTGTTTTTTCTGTTGTTTTTAATAATTCAATTACAACACATCATCACAAAATTCTGGTTCATTTCTATAATAGTGGGACATTTAGGGACCCAATATCTAGAAAATTCCACCTTAGTATTTGTTTTAATCATTTAACATTAACAACTTCAGGCCATCATCTTAATTTTTAATACTATGATTAGCTGAATACATTGTATTCTTTAAATTTAACACCATTTTATATTCATTTTCTATCATTAAATTATGACATTTGTGTATTTCTTTCTAGATTCTTTAATACAATTACTTTTCTTTTTGAAAATTCTTTAACCTTATATAAATTAAACATTTATAACATTTAAAATTCAGGTTAGATACTGTTTTTGATTGTCTATCACATCTCCATTGCCTAACATACCATTTTCTATCATTAAATTATAATCATTATTTCTTTCTAAAATCTTTGGAACAATTTACCTGTTTCTTCTTATTCTCTCAAAACCTTACTCCATGTAGGATCATATAGAGTTTTCTATCATTAAATTAGATACAAAATTATTTCTTTCTGAATCTCTTTGAATTTTACTCCAACTGTTTCATGTCTTCTTTATTCTTTCCTAAGACTTAGAAAAAAATTTTTGTAGTGTTTCAATGTCAAAGTTAGATAACAAGATGAACAATTTTTGGCAATCTAAAAAAAAAATTAGTTTTACAAAGATAATTAAACTTTTAGCATATCATTTGAATTCCTTTTTTGAATTCACTTGATAAAACAATTTTTGTTAAATTAAAAAATTTCCTGTAATATTCCTTTATAAATATTTTCCCAGAGTAAGGAAATAACCAGATGAACAATTTTCTGGAAAAAAAAAAAAAAAAAAAAAAAATCAAATATCATTTGAATATTATAAATAACAAACCACATATTTAAACAATACTTCTTTAGTAAAATTAATTAAATGCCTTTTTTATTTATAGATCTATTAATAGAAATCACTAGAAACCAATTTACAATTTTCTGGATTAAAAAAAAATTTGATTGTTTAACAAATATCATTTGAATATTATAACTAACTAAATGCACATATTTAATTTTTAAATTATAAAATTAATTAAATTCCTATATTTATAGATCTATTAATAGATATTCTGCTTTTTCTTGCATATACGTTTGTTTTAACACATAATTCCTTATGGGTCAATGCAAATTTTGTTTATATTTGATTTTTAATTTTTTGATGATATTTGTTAATGTTTATAATACATATTCTTTCACAATGGAATACATGGTAGATGATACTCAACTTTTGTGCATATACATGTTTGTGTGAATATAATTACTAGAGGTTGTGATATGTGTGTTTTGTGTTGTAGTTTTGTTGAAGTTATATTTTGGAATACACTTTGAGTTATGAAATTGTAGGATATTATAAGGATTAATGTCATGAAAGAGTTCTTTCATGTTGATTGATGTATTGTTGGTAATTTTATTATAAATATGCTTTGTCGGTAAATTTTTATATCTGAGAAAGTATTGCTGTTATTTTTACAATAAAAATGTATTTTCATAGTGTTTTGTTTTTGTTTGGGGGGGGGGTCACTATTTGTCCATAGCTGGGACCCTAACAGGTGCTACCACTCCAGGCCAGGTGTTTATCTTAAGGCAGAGAGATTTTATTAGGGAAAGAAGATAAACACCTACCACCCTACTTAACTCTTGCCTCTTGCCTAATGTCCAACTGAAACAGTGAAAAGGATTACTGGCAAGTTAAGGTTAGCTTCCTCACAGCCAACTCTTATTACATTCCACCTTATCATGAACTTCATTCCACACTGGGGTTGAAAAGACAGATGACCACTTTCGTTGTCTGCTGATATAGGCTATTCCTCTTATGAGGTAAAAGGATGTGTTTGATTACTATATAAGATTAATATATACACACATATTTATTTTAGGATATTACATCAAAAACATGTCAAAATTGCTACACAATTGCAGTCGTGTTTCAATGCATATCAATGCATTTCATCAGGTGATTGTAAATTACTGGCGAGTGAACAATTTTAGATTTAAAAACAAAATACAACAAAAGAAAAAAAAAGGATTATAAGGTTTGAGGGCTTTAATCTGATCAACCAATCAAATATGACCTATGGAATGTTTATCACTCAAACTGCCATTTGATTGATAAACTTTTTCCTAAAATTAACCCGCTTAGTAAAATAAGTTATAGCTGCATCAATAATCTTAACATTATAAAGTTACATAATAATAAAATTTTAAACCAATTTCATAATCTGAATCATAATACACATTCTAAGATAAATATTATTAATGATATTAGCTAATATAATTGTAGGAATTCTGACCAATGACAATTGCTGAACAAATGTTTAACTAAATCTCTTGTTTATCTTAGTACTATACCTCCAATAGAAAATATGATGGTTGAAAAAATTCTGTATTGGTAGTACTAAGAATTCTTTTAAGACTAGGTGGTATCAACATATCTTGTCCTTCATCAATACTACTTACAGAAATAATATATATAAATTTATAAAAGATGATTAGCGCTTGAATCATTTTTATGACTTTTACTGATTGCTTTGTCTATGAGTGTTATTGGTACCTTACAGATTGGGCTCTAAGATATGGATGCAGCCAGTACAGCAATGTCATGTCATCATTGGATAGTGGGCTTTCTTGTTTGAAACATTCTAGATGAAACCTTTATGTAGTCAATATTCATCTAGCACAATGGATCAGATTGGGCTCCATACCGAAGGTGAGTCTTCAAGCTGAAAGACATCAGTTGTGGATGCACTTGAAGTGGAGTGGGCTCTACCAGAGTGTACAAAGACACAGGATGTGTGAATGAATAACTCTTTGGCTTTCAACCCAGACATGTGGAAAGAAGGAGTTAGATCAGAGTTTCTCATCCATTTTTTTTTTACTTTAGGGTGCACTTGTATAATAACTAAAACTCTTGTGCTCATTTTAAATTATAATAATGAAAAATTAGTCATAAAATTTGAAAATAGGAAAATAATAAAAAAAAATTACATTTAAAGGTTGTCAATATTTAGTTTAGCATCCCCAAAGAACATTATCAGTACAGTTTTCATTTAAAGGGATTTATGAAGAATTTGCAATGTTTTTTTGGGTTTTTTTTGAGAGGCTGATAATGACTGATTTAAATCCCATGAAGAAGGCAAAGGAGAAAGGATTATCCACTCTTTATAGATTAAGGAATTTAGCATCCAGTTTAAAATATCAAATGACAAAAACTGACATGGTATGTCTAGCTTGAAGTGCTACCTTTCAGGGTCTGTTAGTGCATCTATGTGCACTGGCGCTGGCTGGGAAATATTAGGTTAGGGGCTCAGTTGTGTAGCAACCCTATGAATATACTGTGGTAGGTGCAGTATAGTATCTAACAGGTAACTAGATTATGTCCCCTGAAAGGAAGTCTCTGGGCTGTAGGGTAGGAAGCTGGATACTCAAAGAAGAGAACTGCTAGTCAATGTATGGTGTAGACCTGGTATATTTTAGTCAGAATATTTCATAACAGATACCTACCTACATTCTCTCTGACCCTGGTTATGAACTAATACCAAGGACTTACAGAAGTAGATTACATATACCCAATCATGGGACTGAGTATGATGATGACTTGTAGCTAGAAGAGCCAGTTCAATCTTAAAATGGAGTACTGCTGCTATATATGGTCAGGAGCTGCCCAGTCTTCACTTTCCTGTCTTGATAGAGTACAAAAGCATCCCCATATTCTTGTGGGTGACAAGTTATTTTCAAACCCATTCCCATAGAGAATATTTCCCAAGCCTTTCCCCATTTCCATTGAAAGCATTCAGATGATTAAGACCTGCCATGTCATGCCCATTGTAGCAAACCACCTTCGGTACCTTCATATTCCATTGGTAAGATCTAAGTTCCACCCAAGCAGGTTTTTCTAACAAACTGCTGCCTTGTGGAACTGACTTCCATGATTACAATCTATAAAATCTTAACCTGTTCAAGTCCAGGGTTAACATCATTATAAAAAAAAACTTAAATTCAACTCACCATAACAAAGACTTGCATTGTTTGTTCCAATATTTTCTGTCGTTTGATTAGTAGGGCATTGTTCACAATATGACTGACCACTCTGGCTTTGGTAGAATCCACGTGGACAATAGTCACAGGTAGTAGTTGAGTTAATATAATATGTACCAGGACCACACTGGACTGGGAAAAAGAAAATAGATTATTATAGTTAGAGAAAAGTAACACATAATAGATAACCACCATTTAAATTTAATATTCCAGTATTATGGATTGAGGCTAGGGATAAGGACTGGGAGTCTATGGCATCTGGGTAAACATTAGCCTACCAGATACATCACCATTGCTTATAAATCCCTCTGCTATTTACATTTAATATTCCAGTATTATGGATTGAGGCTAGGGATAAGGACTGGGAGTCTATGGCATCTGGGTAAACATTAGCCTACCAGATACATCACCATTGCTTATAAATCCTCTGCTATTTACATTTAATATTCCAGTATTATGGATTGAGGCTAGGGATAAGAACTGGGAGTCTATGGCATCTGGGTAAACATTAGCCTACCAGATACATCACCATTGTTATAAATCCCTCTGCTATTTACATTTAATATTCCAGTATTATGGATTGAGGACTAGGGCATCTGGGTAAACATTAGCCTACCAGATACATGAGTATTATGGTTGAGGCTATGGCATCTATGGCATCTGGTAAACATTAGCCTACCAGATACATCACCATTGCTTTTAAATCCTCTGCTATTTACATTTTAATATTCCTGTATTATGGATTGAGGCTAGGGACAATGAATGGCCTACTAGAGGATGGACTGAGGTCTATGGCATCTGGGTAAACATTAGCCTACCAGATACATCACCATTGCTTATAAATCCCTCTGCTATTTACATTTAATATTCCAGTATTATGGATTGAGGCTAGGGATAAGGACTGGGGGTGGGTCTGGGTCATTATGGCATCACCATTGGGTAAATTTTATATTTAATATTCCAGCCTGACCAGATACATCACCATTGCTTATAAATCCCTTTGCTATTTACATTTAATATTCCAGTATTATGGATTGAGGCTAGGGACAAGGACTGGGAGTCTATGGCATCTGGGTAAACATTAGCCTACCAGATACATCACCATTGGGACTTATAAATCCCTCTGCTATTTACATTTAATATTCCAGTATTATGGATTGAGGCTAGGGATAAGGACTGGGAGTCTATGGCATCTGGGTAAACATTAGCCTACCAGATATCACCATTGCTTATAAATCCTCTGCTATTTACATTTAATATTCCAGTATTATGGATTGAGGCTAGGATAAGGACTGGGGTCTATGGCATCTGGGTAAACATTAGCCTACCAGATACATCACCATTGCTTATAAATCCCTCTGCTATTTACATTTAATATTCCAGTATTATGGATTGAGGCTAGGGGACTGGGAATGGCATCTGGGCCTAGTCTCATGGCCCTTTGCTATTTACATTTAATATTCCAGTATTATGGATTGAAACATTATGGCATCTGGGTAAACATTAGCCTACCAGATACATCACCATTGCTTATAAATCCCTCTGCTATTTACATTTAATATTCCAGTATTATGGATTGAGGCTAGGGACAAGGACTGGGGAGTCTATGGCATCTGGGTAAACATTAGCCTACCAGATACATCACCATTGCTTATAAATCCTCTGCTATTTACATTTAATATTCCAGTATTATGGATTGAGGCTAGGGATAAGGACTGAGGTCTATAGCATCTGGGTAAACATTAGCCTACAGATACATCACCGTGTATAAATCCCTCTGCTATTTACGTTCAATATTCCTGTATTATGGATTGAGGCTAGGGACAAGAACTGGGAGATTATGGCATCTGGGTAAAGGCTATAAGGTTGGGAGCCTACCCTACCAGATACATCACCATTGCTTATAAATCCTCTGCTATTTACATTTTAATATTCCAGTATTATGGATTGAGGCTAGGGGACAAATGACTGGGAGTCTATTGCATCTGGGTAAATTTAATATTCATTTATGGATTGAGGCAGGGATAAGGACTGACTAGAGACATGTCACCATTGCTTATAAATCCCTCTGCTATTTACATTTAATATTCAGTATTATGGATTGAGGCTGAGGACAAGGACTGAGGTCTATGGCATCTGGGTAAACATTATTCTACCAGATATGTCACCATTGCTGCCTTTGCTATTTTACATTTAATATTCCAGTATTATGGATTGAGGCTATTTAACTGGGGATTATGGCATCTGGGTAAACATTATTCACCATTGTAGGGATTTACATTTAATATTCCAGTATTATGGTTGAGGCTAGGGACAATGACTGGGAGTCTATGGCATCTGGGTAAACATTAGCCTACCAGATACATCACCATTAAGCTTATAAATCCTCTGCTATTTACATTTAATATTCCAGTATTATGGATTGAGGCTAGGGATTGACTGGGAGTCTATGGCATCTGGGTACATTAGCCTACCAGATATGTCACCATTGTATAAATCCCTCTGCTATTTACATTTAATATTCCAGTATTATGGATTGAGGCTAGGGACAAGGACTGAGAAATTATGGCATCTGGGTAGGCATTAGCCTACTACAGATACATCACCATTGCTCCCTCTGCTATTTACATTTAATATTCCAGTATTATGGATTGAGGCTAGGGATGGGGAGTCTAGGCATCTGGGTAAACATTAGCCTCCAGATATGTCACCATTGCATCTGTATTATGGATTGAGGCTAGGGAACAAGAACTGGAGATTATGGCATCTTGGTAAACATTATTTCTTTCAGATACATCACCATTGCTTATAAATCCCTCTGCTATTTACATTTAATATTCCAGTATTATGGATTGAGGCTAGGGATAAGGACTGGGAGTCTATGGCATCTGGGTAAACATTAGTCTACCAGATACATCTGCATTGCTTATAAATCCCTCTGCTATTTACATTTAATATTCAGTATTATGGATTGAGGCTAGGGATAAGGACTGGGATGGCTATGGCATCTTGGTAAACATTAGTCTACCAGATACATCACCATTGCTTATAAATCCCTCTGCTATTTACATTTAATATTCCAGTATTATGGATTGAGGCTAGGGATAAGGACTGGGAGTCTATGGCATCTGGGTAAACATTAGCCTACCAGATATATCACCATTGCTTTTAAATCCCTCTGCTATTTACATTTAATATTCCAGTATTATGGATTGAGGCTAGGGACTGGGGTCTAATCTGGTGACTGGATACATCACCAGTCCCTATTTACATTTAATATTCAGTATTATGCATCTGGGGTCTAAACATTAGCCTACCAGATACATCACCATTGCTTATAAATCCTCTTACTATTTACATTTAATATTCCAGTATTATGGATTGAGGCTAGGGACAAGGACTGGGAGTCTATGGCATCTGGGTAAACATTAGCCTACCAGATACATCACCATTGTTATAAATCCTCTGCTATTTACATTTAATATTCCAGTATTATGGATTGAGGCTAGGGATAAGGACAGAGTCTATGGCATCTGGGTAAACATTAGCCTACCAGATACATCACCATTGCTTATAAATCCCTCTGCTATTTACATTTAATATTCCAGTATTATGGATTGAGGCTAGGGACAAGGACTGGGGAGTCTATGGCATCTGGGTAAACATTAGTCTACCAGATACATCACCATTGCTTATAAATCCCTTTGCTATTTACATTTAATATTCCAGTATTATGGATTGAGGCTAGGGACAAGGACTGGGGTCTATGGCATCTGGGTAAACATTAGCCTACCAGATACATCACCATTGCTTATAAATCCTCTACTATTTACATTTAATATTCCAGTATTATGGATTGAGGCTAGGGACAATGGCATCTGGGAGTCTATGGCATCTGGGTAAACATTAGCCTACCAGATACATCACCATTGCTTATAAATCCTCTGCTATTTACATTTAATATTCCTGTATTATGGATTGAGGCTAGGGACAAGGACTGGGAGTCTATGGCATCTGGGTAAACATTAGCCTACCAGATACATCACCATTGCTTATAAATCCCTCTGCTATTTACATTTAATATTCCAGTATTATGGATTGAGGCTAGGGATAAGGACTGAAGTCTATGGCATCTGGGTAAACATTAGCCTACCAGATATCACCATTGTTATAAATCCCTCTGCTATTTACATTTAATATTCCAGTATTATGGATTGAGGCTAGGGACAAGGACTGGGGTTCTATGGCATCTGGGTAAACATTAGCCTACCAGATACATCACCATTGCTTATAAATCCCTCTGCTATTTACATTTAATATTCCAGTATTATGGATTGAGGCTAGGGATAAGGACTGGGTCTATGGCATCTGGGTAAACATTAACCTACCAGATACATCACCATTGCTTATAAATCCCTCTGCTATTTACATTTAATATTCCAGTATTATGGATTGAGGCTAGGGATAAGGACTGGGGTCTATGGCATCTGGGTAAACATTAGCCTACCAGATACATCACCATTGTTATAAATCCCTCTGCTATTTACATTTAATATTCCAGTATTATGGATTGAGGCTAGGGATAAGGACTGGGAGATTATGGCATCTGGGTAAACATTAGCCTACCAGATACATCACCATTGCTTATAAATCCCTCTACTATTTACATTTAATATTCCAGTATTATGGATTGAGGCTAGGGATAAGGACTGAGGTCTATGGCATCTGGGTAAACATTAGCCTACCAGATACATCACCATTGCTTATAAATCCCTCTGCTATTTACATTTAATATTCCAGTATTATGGATTGAGGCTAGGGATAAGGACTGGGAGTCTATGGCATCTGGGTAAACATTAGCCTACCAGATACATCACCATTGTATAAATCCCTCTGCTATTTACATTTAATATTCCAGTATTATGGATTGAGGCTAGGGACAAGGCATCTGGGGTAGCTATGGCATCTGGGTAAACATTAGCATTAGCCTACCAGATATGTCACCATTGCTTATAAATCCCTCTGCTATTTACATTTAATATTCCAGTATTATGGATTGAGGCTAGGGATAAGGACTGGGATCTATGGCATCTGGGTAAACATTAGCCTACCAGATACATCACCATTGCTTATAAATCCTCTGCTATTTACATTTAATATTCCAGTATTATGGATTGAGGCTAAAGATAAGGACTGGGAGTCTATGGCATCTGGGTAAACATTAGCCTACAGATACATCACCATTGCTTATAAATCCCTCTGCTATTTACATTTAATATTCCAGTATTATGGATTGAGGCTAGGGATAAGGACTGGGAGTCTATGGCATCTGGGTAAACATTAGCCTACCAGATACATCACCATTGCTTAAATCCCTCTGCTATTTATTTTAATATTCAGTATTATAAAGAGGCTGAGGATAAGGACTGAGGTCTATGGCATCTGGAAACATTAGCCTACAGATACATCACCATTGCTATAAATCCCTCTGCTATTTACATTTAATATTCAGTATTATGGATTGAGAGGCCAGATAAACATTAGCACCATCACCTTATAAATCCCTCTACTATTTACATTTAATATTCCAGTATTATGGATTGAGGCTAGGGACAAGGACTGAGAGTCTATGGCATCTGGGTAAACATTAGCCTACCAGATACATCACCATTGCTTATAAATCCCTCTGCTATTTACATTTAATATTCCAGTATTATGGATTGAGGCTAGGGATAAGGACTGGGAACTATGGCATCTGGGTAAACATTAGCCTACCAGATACATCACCATTGCTTATAAATCCTCTGCTATTTACATTTAATATTCCAGTATTATGGATTGAGGCTAGGGACAATGACTGGGAGTCTATGGCATCTGGGTAAACATTAGCCTACCAGATATGTCACCATTGCTTATAAATCCCTCTGCTATTTACATTTAATATTCAGTATTATGGATTGAGGCTAGGGATAAGGACTGGGAGTCTATGGCATCTGGGTAAACATTAGCCTACCAGATACATCACCATTGCTTATAAATCCCTCTGCTATTTACATTTAATATTCCAGTATTATGGATTGAGGCTAGGGATAAGGACTGAGGTCTATATCTTGGTAAACATTAGCCTACCAGATACATCACCATTGCTTATAAATCCCTGCTATTTAAGTATTATGGATTGAGGCTAGGGATAAGGACTGAAATGGCATCTGGGTAAACATATTCACCATTGTATAAATCCCTCTGCTATTTACATTTAATATTCCAGTATTATGGATTGAGGCTAGGGATAATGACTGGGACTATGGCATCTTGGTAAACATACCTACCAGATACATCACCATTGCTTATAAATCCCTCTGCTATTTACATTTAATATTCCAGTATTATGGATTGAGGCTAGGGATAAGGACTGGGGTCTATGGCATCTGGGTAAACATTAGCCTACCAGATACATCACCATTGTTATAAATCCCTCTACTATTTACATTTAATATTCCAGTATTATGGATTGAGGCTAGGGACAAGGACTGGGAGTCTATGGCATCTGGTAAACATTAGCCTACCAGATACATCACCATTGTATAAATCCCTCTGCTATTTACATTTAATATTCCAGTATTATGGATTGAGGCTAGGGACAAGGACTGGGGAGATATGGCATCTGGGTAAACATTAGCCTACCAGATACATCACCATTGCTTATAAATCCTCTGCTATTTACATTTAATATTCCAGTATTATGGATTGAGGCTAGGGATAAGGACTGGGAGATTATGGCATCTGGGTAAACATTAGCCTACAGATACATCACCATTGCTTATAAATCCCTCTGCTATTTACATTTAATATTCCAGTATTATGGATTGAGGCTAGGGATAAGGACTGGGAGTCTATGGCATCTGGGTAAACATTAGCCTACCAGATACATCACCATTGCTTATAAATCCTCTGCTATTTACATTTAATATTCCAGTATTATGGATTGAGGCTAGGGACAAGGACTGGGGGTCTATGGCATCTGGGTAAACATTAGCCTACCAGATACATCACCATTGCTTATAAATCCCTCTGCTATTTACATTTAATATTCCAGTATTATGGATTGAGGCTAGGGGACAAGGACTGGGAGTCTATGGCATCTGGGTAAACATTAGCCTACCAGATACATCACCATTGCTTATAAATCCCTCTGCTATTTACATTTAATATTCCAGTATTATGGATTGAGGGATAAGGAGGGATCTATGGCATCTGGGTAAACATTAGCCTACCAGATACATCACCATTGCTTATAAATCTTTGCTATTTACATTTAATATTCCAGTATTATGGATTGAGGCTAGGGATAAGGACTGGGAGTCCTGGCATCTGGGTAAATCCTACAGATACATCACCATTGCTTATAAATCCCTCTGCTATTTACATTTAATATTCCAGTATTATGGATTGAGGCTAGGGATAGGACAAGTCTATGGCATCTGGGTAAACATTAGCCTACCAGATACATCACCATTGCTTATAAATCCTTTGCTATTTACATTTAATATTCTATTATGGATTGAGGCTAGGGATAAGGACTGGGAGTCTATGGCATCTGGGTAAACATTAGCATACTCACCATTGGCTATTTACATTTAATATTCATATTATGGATTGAGGCTAGGGACCTATGGCATCTGGGTGAAGAGCCTACCAGATACATCACCATTGCTTATAAATCCCTCTGCTATTTACATTTAATATTCCAGTATTATGGATTGAGGCTAGGGATAAGGACTGGGAGTCTATGGCATCTGGGTAAACATTAGCCTACCAGATACATCACCATTGCTTATAAATCCCTTTGCTATTTACATTTAATATTCCAGTATTATGGATTGAGGCTAGGGATAAGGACTGGAGTCTATGGCATCTGGGTAAACATTAGCCTACCAGATACATCACCATTGCTTATAAATCCCTCTGCTATTTACATTTAATATTCCAGTATTATGGATTGAGGCTAGGGATAGGGACTGGGGTCTATGGCATCTGGGTAAACATTAGCCTACCAGATACATCACCATTGCTTATAAATCCCTCTGCTATTTACATTTAATATTCCAGTATTATGGATTGAGGCTAGGGATAAGGACTGGGGTCTATGGCATCTGGGTAAACATTAGCCTACCAGATACATCACCATTGCTTATAAATCCCTCTGCTATTTACATTTAATATTCCAGTATTATGGATTGAGGCTAGGGATAAGGACTGGGTCTATGGCATCTGGGTAAACATTAGCCTACCAGATACATCACCATTGCTTATAAATCCTCTGCTATTTACATTTAATATTCCAGTATTATGGATTGAGGCTAGGGATAAGGATTGGGGAGTCTATGGCATCTTGGTAAACATTAGCCTTACATCATTGCTTATAAATCCCTCTGCTATTTATATTTAATATTCAGTATTATGGATTGAGGCTAGGGATAAGGACTGGGAGTCTATGGCATCTGAGTAAACATTAGCCTACCAGATACATCACCATTGCTTATAAATCCCTCTGCTATTTATATTTAATATTCCAGTATTATGGATTGAGGCTAGGGACAAGGATTGGGAGTCTATGGCATCTGGGTAAACATTAGCCTACCAGATACATCACCATTGCTTATAAATCCCTCTGCTATTTACATTTAATATTCCAGTATTATGGATTGAGGCTAGGGATAAGGACTGGGAGTCTATGGCATCTGAGTAAACATTAGCCTACCAGATACATCACCATTGCTTATAAATCCCTCTGCTATTTACATTTAATATTCCAGTATTATGGATTGAGGCTAGGGACAAAACATTAGGACTGAGGTGTCTATGGCATCTGGGTAAACATTAGCCTACCAGATACATCACCATTGCTTATAAATCCCTCTGCTATTTACATTTAATATTCAGTATTATGGATTGAGGCTAGGGATAAGGACTGGGGTCTATGGCATCTGGGTAAACATTAGCCTACCAGATACATCACCATTGCTTATAAATCCCTCTGCTATTTACATTTAATATTCAGTATTATGGATTGAGGCTAGGGATAAGGACTGGGGTCTATGGCATCTGGGTAAACATTAGCCTACCAGATACATCACCATTGGATTTACATTTAATATTCCAGTATTATGGATTGAGGCTAGGGATAAGAACACAGGAGATTATGGCATCTGGGTAAACATTAGCCTACCAGATACATCACCATTGCTTAAAATCCTCTACTATTTACATTTAATATTCCAGTATTATGGGATTGAGGCTAGGGATAAATCCTCTGCTATTTACATTTAATATTCCAGTATTATGGATTGAGGCTGGGATAAGGAGTCTATGGCATCTGGGTAAACATTAGCCTACCAGATACATCACCATTGTATAAATCCCTCTGCTATTTACATTTAATATTCAGTATTATGGATTGAGGCTAGGGATAAGGACTGGGAGTCTATGGCATCTTGGTAAACATTAGCCTACCAGATACATCACCATTGCTTATAAATCCCTCTGCTATTTACATTTAATATTCAGTATTATGGATTGAGGCTAGGGATAGGGACTGGGGATCTGGGTAAACATTAGCTATGGCATCTTGGGTATAAATCCCTCTGCTATTTACATTTAATATTCTATGGATTGAGGCTAGGGATAAGGACTGAGGTCATGGCATCTGGGTAAACATTATAAATCACCATTGCTTATAAATTTATTTACATTTAATATTCCAGTATTATGGATTGAGGCTAGGGATAAGGACTGGGAGTCTATGGCATCTGGGTAAACATTAGCCTACCAGATACATCACCATTGCTTATAAATCCCTTTGCTATTTACATTTAATATTCAGTATTATGGATTGAGGCTAGGGACTGAAGTCTATGGCATCTGGGTAAACATTAGCCTACCAGATACATCACCATTCTTATAAATCCCTCTATTTACATTTAATATTCCATATTATGTAAATAAGAACTGGGAGTCATGGCGTCTGGAGGTAAACCTACCAGATACATCACCATTGTTATAAATCCCTCTGCTATTTATATTTAATATTCAGTATTATGGATTGAGGCTAGGGATAAGGACTGGGAGTCTATGGCATCTGGGTAAACATTAGCCTACCAGATACATCACCATTGCTTATAAATCCCTTTGCTATTTACATTTAATATTCCAGTATTATGGATTGAGGCTAGGGATAAGGACTGGGAGTCTATGGCATCTGGGTAAACATTAGCCTACCAGATACATCACCATTCCCTCTGCTATTTATATAAATCCTCTTATGCTATTGAGGTCTATGGCATTTAATATTCATCACCATTGTATTATGGATTGAGGCTAGGGATTGAAGGACTGGGGTCTATGGCATCTGGGTAAACATTAGCCTACCAGATACATCACCATTGCTTATAAATCCTCTGCTATTTACATTTAATATTCAGTATTATGGATTGAGGCTAGGGATAAGGACTGGGGTCTATGGCATCTGGGTAACATTAGCCTACCAGATACATCACCATTGGATTTACATTTAATATTCAGTATTATGGATTGAGGCTAGGGATAAGGACTTGGAGGTCTATGGCATCTGGGTAAACATTAGCCTACCAGATACATCACCATTGCTTATAAATCCCTCTGCTATTTACATTTAATATTCCAGTATTATGGATTGAGGCTAGGGATAAGGACTGGGGTCTATGGCATCTGGGTAAACATTAGCCTACCAGATACATCACCATTGCTTATAAATCCTCTGCTATTTACATTTAATATTCCAGTATTATGGATTGAGGCTAGGGATAAGGACTGGGAGTCTATGGCATCTGGGTAAACATTAGCCTACAGATACATCACCATTGCTTATAAATCCCTCTGCTATTTACATTTAATATTCAGTATTATGGATTGAGGCTAGGGATAAGGACTGGGAGTCTATGGCATCTGGGTAAACATTAGCCTACCAGATACATCACCATTTCAGTATTATGGATTGAGGCTTATAAATCCTCTGCTATTTACATTTAATATTCCAGTATTATGGATTGAGGCTAGGGATAAGGACAATCTGGGTAAACATTAGCCTACCAGATACATCACCATTGCTGCCCTCTGCTATTTACATTTAATATTCCAGTATTATGGATTGAGGCTAGGGATAAGGACTGGGGAGTCTATGGCATCTGGGTAAACATTAGCCTACCAGATACATCACCATTGCTTATAAATCCCTCTGCTATTTACATTTAATATTCCCTGTATTATGGATTGAGGCTAGGGATAAGGACTGGGGTCTATGGCATCTGGGTAAACATTAGCCTACCAGATACATCACCATTGTTATAAATCCCTCTGCTATTTACATTTAATATTCCTAGTATTATGGATTGAGGCTAGGGATAAGGACTGAGAGTCTATGGCATCTGGGTAAACATTAGCCTACCAGATACATCACCATTGCTTATAAATCCCTCTGCTATTTACATTTAATATTCAGTATTATGGATTGAGGCTAGGGATAAGGACTGGGGAGTCTATGGCATCTGGGTAAACATTAGCCTACCAGATACATCACCATTGCTTATAAATCCCTCTGCTATTTACATTTAATATTCAGTATTATGGATTGAGGCTAGGGATAAGGACTGGGGTCTATGGCATCTGGGTAAACATTAGCCTACCAGATACATCACCATTGTTATAAATCCCTCTGCTATTTACATTTAATATTCCAGTATTATGGATTGAGGCTAGGGATAAGGACTGGGAGTCTATGGCATCTGGGTAAACATTAGCCTACCAGATACATCACCATTGTATAAATCCCTCTGCTATTTACATTTAATATTCAGTATTATGGATTGAGGCTAGGGATAAGGACTGGGGTCTATGGCATCTGGGTAAACATTAGCCTACCAGATACATCACCATTGCTTATAAATCCCTCTGCTATTTACATTTAATATTCCAGTATTATGGATTGAGGCTAGGGATAAGGACTGAGTCTATGGCATCTGGGTAAACATTAGCCTACCAGATACATCACCATTGTATAAATCCCTCTGCTATTTACATTTAATATTCAGTATTATGGATTGAGGCTAGGGATAAGGACTGGGGTCTATGGCATCTGGGTAAACATTAGCCTACCAGATACATCACCATTGCTTATAAATCCCTCTGCTATTTACATTTAATATTCAGTATTATGGATTGAGGCTAGGGATAAGGACTGGGAGTCTATGGCATCTGGGTAAACATTAGCCTACCAGATACATCACCATTGCTTATAAATCCCTCTGCTATTTATAAATATTCAGTATTATGGATTGAGGCTAGGGATACTGGGTGTCTATTCTGGGTAAACATTAGCCTACCAGATACATCACCATTGCTTATAAATCCCTCTGCTATTTACATTTAATATTCCTGTATTATGGATTGAGGCTAGGGATAAGGACTGGGGTCTATGGCATCTGGGTAAACATTAGCCTACCAGATACATCACCATTGCTTATAAATCCCTCTGCTATTTACATTTAATATTCAGTATTATGGATTGAGGCTAGGGATAAGGACTGAGGAGTCTATGGCATCTTGGTAAACATTAGCCTACCAGATACATCACCATTGCTTATAAATCCCTCTGCTATTTATATTTAATATTCAGTATTATGGATTGAGGCTAGGGATAAGGACTGGGGAGTCTATGGCATCTGGGTAAACATTAGCCTACCATATACATCACCATTTTACTTTAATATTCAGTAAATTGAGGCCTTTGCTATTTACATTTTAATATTTTACATTTAATATTCCAGTATTATGGATTGAGGCTAGGGATAAGGACTGGGAGTCTATGGCATCTGGGTAAACATTAGCCTACCAGATACATCACCATTGTATAAATCCTCTGCTATTTACATTTAATATTCCAGTATTATGGATTGGGAGGCTAGGGATAAGGACTGGGAGGCTAGGGATAAGGACTATGGCATCTGGGTAAACATTAGCCTACCAGATACATCACCATTGCTTATAAATCCCTCTGCTATTTACATTTAATATTCCAGTATTATGGATTGAGGCTAGGGACAAGGACTGGGAGTCTATGGCATCTGGGTAAACATTAGCCTACCAGATACATCACCATTGCTTATAAATCCTCTGCTATTTACATTTAATATTCCAGTATTATGGATTGAGGCTAGGGATAAGGACTGGGATAAGGAGTCTATGGCATCTGGGTAAACATTAGCCTACCAGATACATCACCATTGCTTATAAATCCTCTGCTATTTACATTTAATATTCAGTATTATGGATTGAGGCTAGGGATAAGGACTGGGAGTCTATGGCATCTGGGTAAACATTAGCCTACCAGATACATCACCATTGTATAAATCCCTCTGCTATTTACATTTAATATTCCAGTATTATGGATTGAGGCTAGGGATAAGGACTGGGAGTCTATGGCATCTGGGTAAACATTAGCCTACCAGATACATCACCATTGCTTATAAATCCCTCTGCTATTTACATTTAATATTCAGTATTATGGATTGAGGCTAGGGATAAGGACTGAGGTCTATGGCATCTGGGTAAACATTAGCCTACCAGATACATCACCATTGTATAAATCCCTCTGCTATTTACATTTAATATTCAGTATTATGGATTGAGGCTGATAAGGACTGGGAGCTAAGGACTGAGATCTATGGCATCTGGGTAAACATTAGCCTACCAGATACATCACCATTGTTATAAATCCCTCTGCTATTTACATTTAATATTCCAGTATTATGGATTGAGGCTAGGGATAAGGACTGGGACTGGCATCTGGGTAAACATTAGCCTACCAGATACATCACCATTGTTATAAATCCCTCTGCTATTTACATTTAATATTCAGTATTATGGATTGAGGCTAGGGATAAGGACTGGGATCTATGGCATCTGGGTAAACATTAGCCTACCAGATACATCACCATTGTTATAAATCCCTCTGCTATTTAAATATTCCAGTATTATGGATTGAGGCTAGGGATAAGGACTGGGGTCTATGGCATCTGGGTAAACATTAGCCTACCAGATACATCACCATTGCTTATAAATCCCTCTGCTATTTACATTTAATATTCCAGTATTATGGATTGAGGCTAGGGATAAGGACTGGGTCTATGGCATCTGGGTAAACATTAGCCTACCAGATACATCACCATTGCTTATAAATCCCTCTGCTATTTACATTTAATATTCCAGTATTATGGATTGAGGCTAGGGATAAGGACTGGGAGTCTATGGCATCTGGGTAAACATTAGCCTACCAGATACATCACCATTGCTTATAAATCCCTCTGCTATTTACATTTAATATTCAATATTCCTGAGTATTAGGATTGAGGCTAGGGATAAGGACTGAGGTCTATGGCATCTGGGTAAACATTAGCCTACCAGATACATCACCATTGTATAAATCCCTCTGCTATTTACATTTAATATTCCAGTATTATGGATTGAGGCTAGGGATAAGGACTGGGGTCTATGGCATCTGGGTAAACATTAGCCTACCAGATACATCACCATTGCTTATAAATCCCTCTGCTATTTACATTTAATATTCCAGTATTATGGATTGAGGCTAGGGATAAGGACTGGGAGTCTATGGCATCTGGGTAAACATTAGCCTACCAGATACATCACCATTGTATAAATACCTCTGCTATTTACATTTAATATTCAGTATTATGGATTGAGGCTAGGGATAAGGACTGGGGTCTATGGCATCTGGGTAAACATTTACATTCACCATTGTATAAATCCCTCTGCTATTTACATTTAATATTCCAGTATTATGGATTGAGGCTAGGGATAAGGACTGGGGTCTATGGCATCTGGGTAAACATTAGCCTACCAGATACATCACCATTGCTTATAAATCCCTCTGCTATTTACATTTAATATTCAGTATTATGGATTGAGGCTAGGGATAAGGACTGGGGTCTATGGCATCTGGGTAAACATTAGCCTACCAGATACATCACCATTGTATAAATCCCTCTGCTATTTACATTTAATATTCAGTATTATGGATTGAGGCTAGGGATAAGGACTGGGAGTCTATGGCATCTGGGTAAATCATTAGCCTACCAGATACATCACCATTGTATAAATCCTCTGCTATTTACATTTAATATTCCAGTATTATGGATTGAGGCTAGGGATAAGGACTGGGGTCTATGGCATCTGGGTAAACATTAGCCTACAGATACATCACCATTGCTTATAAATCCCTCTGCTATTTATATTTAATATTCCAGTATTATTATGGTTGAGGCTAGGGATAAGGACTGAGGTCTATGGCATCTGGGTAAACATTAGCCTACCAGATACATCACCATTGCTTATAAATCCCTCTGCTATTTACATTTAATATTCAGTATTATGGATTGAGGCTAGGGATAAGGACTGGGGTCTATGGCATCTGGGTAAACATTAGCCTACCAGATACATCACCATTGCTTATAAATCCCTCTGCTATTTATATTTAATATTCCAGTATTATGGATTGAGGCTAGGGATAAGGACTGGGAGTCTATGGCATCTGGGTAAACATTAGCCTACCAGATACATCACCATTGCTTATAAATCCCTCTGCTATTTACATTTAATATTCAGTATTATGGATTGAGGCTAGGGATCTTGGTAAACATTAGCCTGCAGATCTCATTGCATCCCTCTGCTATTTACATAAACATTATGGATTGAGGCCAAGATACATCATCATTGCTCATAAATACATCTGCTATTTTTGCATTTAATAATTTCCAGTATTATGGATTGAGGCTAGGGATAAGGACTGGGAGTCTATGGCATCTGGGTAAACATTAGCCTACCAGATACATCACCATTGCTTATAAATCCTCTGCTATTTACATTTAATATTCAGTATTATGGATTGAGGCTAGGGATAAGGACTGGGGATCTATGGCATCTGGGTAAACATTAGCCTACCAGATACATCACCATTGTATAAATCCTCTGCTATTTACATTTAATATTCCAGTATTATGGATTGAGGCTAGGGATCTATGGCATCCCTTTGCTATAAACATTATGCCTTGACCTAGATACATCACCATTGCTTAGCCTAAATCCCTCCTGCTATTTACATTTAATATTCCAGTATTATGGATTGAGGCTAGGGATAAGGACTGGGAGTCTATGGCATCTGGGTAAACATTAGCCTACCAGATACATCACCATTGTTATAAATCCCTCTGCTATTTACATTTAATATTCCAGTATTATGGATTGAGGCTAGGGATAAGGACTGGAGTCTCTGGCATCTGGGTAAACATTAGCCTACCAGATACATCACCATTGCTTATAAATCCCTCTGCTATTTACATTTAATATTCCAGTATTATGGATTGAGGCTAGGGATAAGGACTGGGAGTCTATGGCATCTGGGTAAACATTAGCCTACCAGATACATCACCATTGTTATAAATCCTCTGCTATTTATATTTAATTTCCAATTATTTGAGGCTAGTATTATGGATTGAGGCTAGGGATAGGGATAAGGACTGGGAGTCTATGGCATCTGGGTAAACATTAGCCTACCAGATACATCACCATTGTATAAATCCCTTTGCTATTTACATTTAATATTCCAGTATTATGGATTGAGGCTAGGGATAAGGACTGGGGTCTATGGCATCTGGGTAAACATTAGCCTACCAGATACATCACCATTGCTTATAAATCCCTCTGCTATTTACATTTAATATTCCAGTATTATGGATTGAGGCTAGGGATAAGGACTGGGGTCTATGGCATCTGGGTAAACATTAGCCTACCAGATACATCACCATTGTTATAAATCCCTCTGCTATTTACATTTAATATTCCAGTATTATGGATTGAGGCTAGGGATAAGGACTGGGTCTATGGCATCTGGGTAAACATTAGCCTACCAGATACATCACCATTGCTTATAAATCCCTCTGCTATTTACATTTAATATTCCAGTATTATGGATTGAGGCTAGGGATAAGGACTTATGGCATCTTGTCTATGGCATCTGGGTAAACATTAGCCTACCAGATACATCACCATTGCTTATAAATCCTCTGCTATTTATATTTAATATTCCAGTATTATGGATTGAGGCTAGGGATAAGGATTGGGGTCTATGGCATCTGGGTAAACATTAGCCTACCAGATACATCACCATTGCTTATAAATCCCTCTGCTATTTACATTTAATATTCCAGTATTATGGATTGAGGCTAGGGATAAGGACTGGGAGTCTATGGCATCTGGGTAAACATTAGCCTACCATAACACCATTATAAATCCCTCTGCTATTTAGATATTATGGATTGAGGCTATCACCATCTGGGTAAACATTAGCCTGGATACATCACCATTGCTTATAAATTACTATTTAATATTCCAGTATTATGGATTGAGGCTAGGGATAAGGACTGGGTGTCTATGGCATCTGGGTAAAATAACATTAGCCTACCAGATACATCACCATTGTTATAAATCCCTCTGCTATTTACATTTAATATTCAGTATTATGGATTGAGGCTAGGGATAAGGACTGGGGTCTATGGCATCTGGGTAAACATTAGCCTACAGATATCACCATTGTTATAAATCCCTCTATATTTACATTTAATATTCCTGTATGGATTGAGGCTAGGGATAAGGACTGGGGTCTGGCATCTGGGTAAACATTAGCCTACAGATACATCACCATTTTATAAATCCCTCTGCTATTTACATTTTAATATTCCAGTATTATGGATTGAGGCTAGGGATAAGGACTGGGGTCTATGGCATCTGGGTAAACATTAGCCTACCAGATACATCTACCATTCTGAGTAAACTTATAAATCCCTCTGCTAAATTTATATTTAATATTCAGTATTATGGATTGAGGCTGGGGATAAGGACTGGGGTCTATGGCATCTGGGTAAACATTAGCCTACCATATACATCACCATTGCTTATAAATCCCTCTGCTATTTACATTTAATATTCCAGTATTATGGATTGAGGCTAGGGATAAGGACTGGGGGTCTATGGCATCTGGGTAAACATTAGCCTACCAGATACATCACCATTGCTTATAAATCCCTTTGCTATTTACATTTAATATTCCAGTATTATGGATTGAGGCTAGGGATAAGGACTGGGGTCTATGGCATCTGGGTAAACATTAGCCTACCAGATACATCACCATTGCTTAAAATCCCTCTGCTATTTATATTTAATATTCAGTATTATGGATTGAGGCTAGGGATAAGGACTGAGGTCTATGGCATCTGGGTAAACATTAGCCTACCAGATACATCACCATTGTTATAAATCCCTCTGCTATTTATATTTAATATTCAGTATTATGGATTGAGGCTAGGGATAAGGACTGAGGTCTATGGCATCTGGGTAAACATTAGCCTACCAGATACATCACCATTGCTTTATAAATCCTCTGCTATTTACATTTAATATTCCAGTATTATGGATTGAGGCTAGGGATAAGGACTGGGGTCTATGGCATCTGGGTAAACATTAGCCTACAGATACATCACCATTGCTTATAAATCCCTCTGCTATTTACATTTAATATTCCAGTATTATGGATTGAGGCTAGGGATAAGGACTGGGGTCTATGGCATCTGGGTAAACATTAGCCTACCAGATACATCACCATTGCTTATAAATCCCTCTGCTATTTACATTTAATATTCAGTATTATGGATTGAGGCTAGGGATAAGGACTGGGGTCTCTATGGCATCTGGGTAAACATTAGCCTACCAGATACATCACCATTGCTTATAAATCCCTTGCTATTTATTTAATATTCCAGTATTATGGATTGAGGCTAGGGATAAGGACTGGGTGTCTATGGCATCTGGGTAAACATTAGCCTACCAGATACATCACCATTGTTATAAATCCCTCTGCTATTTACATTTAATATTCCAGTATTATGGATTGAGGCTAGGGATAAGGACTGAGGTGTCTATGGCATCTGGGTAAACATTAGCCTACCAGATACATCACCATTGCTTATAAATCCCTCTGCTATTTATATTTAATATTCAGTATTATGGATTGAGGCTAGGGATAAGGACTGGGAGTCTATGGCATCTGGGTAAACATTAGCCTACCAGATACATCACCATTGTCCCTCTGCTATTTAAAATCCCTCTGGGATAAGGACTGGGGTCTATTCTGGGTAAACATTTAATATCACCATTGTATAAATCCCTCTGCTATTTATTAATGGATTGGATTGGGCTAGGGATAAGGACTGGGGTCTATGGCATCTGGGTAAACATTAGCCTACCAGATACATCACCATTGCTTATAAATCCTCTGCTATTTACATTTAATATTCCAGTATTATGGATTGAGGCTAGGGATAAGGACTGAGGTCTATGGCATCTGGGTAAACATTAGCCTACCAGATACATCACCATTGGATTGAGGCTTGGGGTAAATCCCTCTGCTATTTACATTTAATATTCAGTATTATGGATTGAGGCTAGGGATAAGGACTGGGGTCTATGGCATCTGGGTAAACATTAGCCTACCAGATACATCACCAAATCCTCTGCTATTTATATTTAATATTCCTAGGGATAAGGACTGAGTCTATGGCATCTGGAGTAAACATTAGCCTACCAGATACATCACCATTGCTTATAAATCCTATTTACATTTTGCTTATTCCTAGTTTAATATTCATGGATTGAGGCTAGGGATAAGGACTGGAGTCTATGGCATCTGGGTAAACATTAGCCTACCAGATACATCACCATTGTATAAATCCCTCTGCTATTTATATTTAATATTCCAGTATTATGGATTGAGGCTAGGGATAATGACTGGGGTCTATGGCATCTGGGTAAACATTAGCCTACAGATACATCACCATTGCTTATAAATCCCTCTGCTATTTACATTTAATATTCCAGTATTATGGATTGAGGCTAGGGATAAGGACTGGGAGTCTATGGCATCTGGTAAACATTAGCCTACCAGATACATCACCATTGCTTATAAATCCCTCTGCTATTTACATTTAATATTCAGTATTATGGATTGAGGCTAGGGATAAGGACTGGGGTCTATGGCATCTGGGTAAACATTAGCCTACCATACATCACCATTGCTTATAAATCCCTCTGCTATTTATATTTAATATTCAGTATTATGGATTGAGGCTAGGGATAAGGACTGAATCTATGGCATCTGGGTAAACATTAGCCTACCAGATACATCACCATTGTATAAATCCTCTGCTATTTACATTTAATATTCCAGTATTATGGACTAGGGATAAGGACTGGGAGTCTATGGCATCTGGGTAAACATTAGCCTACCAGATACATCACCATTGCTTATAAATCCTCTGCTATTTACATTTAATATTCAGTATTATGGATTGAGGCTAGGGATAAGGACTGGGGTCTATGGCATCTGGGTAAACATTAGCCTACCAGATACATCACCATTGCTTATAAATCCTCTGCTATTTACATTTAATATTCCAGTATTATGGATTGAGGCTAGGGATAAGGACTTGGAGTCTATGGCATCTGGGTAAACATTAGCCTACCAGATACATCACCATTGCTTATAAATCCCTCTGCTATTTACATTTAATATTCAGTATTATGGATTGAGGCTAGGGATAAGGACTGGGGTCTATGGCATCTGGGTAAAACATTAGCATCATCACCATTGCTTAAAATCCCTCTGCTATTTAGCCTATTATGGATTGAGGAGGCCAGATACTGGGTATCACCATTGCTTATAAATCCCTCTGCTATTTACATTTAATATTCCAGTATTATGGATTGAGGCTAGGGATAAGGACTGGGGTCTATGGCATCTGGGTAAACATTAGCCTACCAGATACATCACCATTGTTATAAATCCCTCTGCTATTTACATTTAATATTCAGTATTATGGATTGAGGCTAGGGATAAGGACTGGGAGTCTATGGCATCTGGGTAAACATTAGCCTACCAGATACATCACCATTGCTTATAAATCCCTCTGCTATTTACATTTTAATATTCAGTATTATGGATTGAGGCTAGGGATAAGGACTGGGAGTCTATGGCATCTGGGTAAACATTAGCCTACCAGATACATCACCATTGCTTATAAATCCCTCTGCTATTTACATTTAATATTCCAGTATTATGGATTGAGGCTGGGATAAGGACTGGGAGTCTATGGCATCTGGGTAAACATTAGCCTACCAGATACATCACCATTGCTTATAAATCCTCTGCTATTTACATTTAATATTCAGTATTATGGATTGAGGCTAGGGATAAGGACTGGGAGTCTATGGCATCTGGTAAACATTAGCCTACCAGATACATCACCATTGCTTATAAATCCCTCTGCTATTTATTTTAATATTCCATTATTATGGATTGAGGCTAGGGATAAGGACTGGGAGTCTATGGCATCTGGGTAAACATTAGCCTACCAGATACATCACCATTGCTTATAAATCCCTCTGCTATTTATTTTTAATATTCAGTATTATGGATTGAGGCTAGGGATAAGGACTGGGGTCTTATGGCATCTGGGTAAACATTAATATTCCTACCAGATACATCACCATTGTTATAAATCCTCTGCTATTTACATTTAATATTCCAGTATTATGGATTGAGGCTAGGGGATAAGGACTGGGTAAACTATACCATCTCACCATTGTAAACATTAGCCTACCAGATATGTCTGGGTCCATTGGGTAAACTTATAAATCCCATCTGCCTATTTACATTTAATATTCAGTATTATGGATTGAGGCTAGGGATAAGGACTGGGTCTATGGCATCTGGGTAAACATTAGCCTACCAGATACATCACCATTGTATAAAATCCTCTGCTATTTACATTTAATATTCCAGTATTATGGATTGGGATAAGGACTGGGAGTCTATGGCATCTGGGTAAACATTAGCCTACCAGATACATCACCATTGGGCTATTTACATTTAATATTCCAGTATTATGGATTGAGGCTAGGGATAAGGACTGGGGTCTATGGCATCTGGGTAATCTACCAGATACATCACCATTGCTTATAAATCCTCTGCTATTTACATTTAATATTCCAGTATTATGGATTGAGGCTAGGGATAAGGACTGGGGTCTATGGCATCTGGGTAAACATTAGCCTACCAGATACATCACCATCACCCTTGCTATTTATAAATCCCTCTGCTATTTGGGTAAATATTAGCCTACCAGATATTTAATATTCAGTATTATGGATTGAGGCTAGGGATAAGGACTGGGAGTCTATGGCATCTGGGTAAACATTAGCCTACCAGATACATCACCATTGCTTATAAATCCTCTGCTATTTACATTTAATATTCCAGTATTATGGATTGAGGCTAGGGATAAGGACTGAGGGTCTATGGCATCTGGGTAAACATTAGCCTACCAGATACATCACCATTGCTTATAAATCCCTCTGCTATTTACATTTAATATTCCAGTATTATGGATTGAGGCTAGGGATAAGGACTGGGTCTATGGCATCTGGGTAACATTAGCCTACCAGATACATCACCATTGCTTATAAATCCCTCTGCTATTTACATTTAATATTCCAGTATTATGGATTGAGGCTAGGGATAAGGACTGGGGTCTATGGCATCTGGGTAAACATTAGCCTACCAGATACATCACCATTGCTTATAAATCCCTCTGCTATTTACATTTAATATTCCAGTATTATGGATTGAGGCTAGGGATAAGGACTGGGGGAGTCTATGGCATCTGGGTAAACATTAGCCTACCAGATACATCACCATTGCTTATAAATCCCTCTGCTATTTACATTTAATATTCCAGTATTATGGATTGAGGCTAGGGATAAGGACTGGGAGTCTATGGCATCTGGGTAAACATTAGCCTACCAGATACATCACCATTGGGTAAACTTATAAATCCCTCTGCTATTTACATTTAATATTCCAGTATTATGGATTGAGGCTGGGGATAAGGACTGGGAGTCTATGGCATCTGGGTAAAACATTAGCCTACCAGATACATCACCATTGCTTATAAATCCCTCTGCTATTTACATTTAATATTCCAGTATTATGGATTGAGGCTAGGGATAAGGACTGGGGAGTCTATGGCATCTGGGTAAACATTAGCCTACCAGATACATCACCATTGCTTATAAATCCCTCTGCTATTTATATTTAATATTCCAGTATTATGGATTGAGGCTAGGGACAAGGACTGGGAGATTATGGCATCTGGGTAAACATTAGCCTACCAGATACATCACCATTGCTTATAAATCCCTCTGCTATTTACATTTAATATTCAGTATTATGGATTGAGGCTAGGGATAAGGACTGGGTCTATGGCATCTGGGTAAACATTAGCCTACCAGATACATCACCATTGCTTATAAATCCCTCTGCTATTTACATTTAATATTCCAGTATTATGGATTGAGGCTAGGGATGGGGTCTATGGCACTGGGTAAACATTAGCCCAGATACATATGGCATCTGGGTAAACATTATGCCATACCAGATACATCACCATTGCTTATAAATCCTCTGCTATTTACATTTAATATTCCAGTATTATGGATTGAGGCTAGGGATAAGGACTGGGAGTCTATGGCATCTGGGTAAACATTAGCCTACCAGATACATCACCATTGCTTATAAATCCTCTGCTATTTACATTTAATATTCCAGTATTATGGATTGAGGCTAGGGATAAGGACTGGGAGTCTATGGCATCTGGGTAAACATTAGCCTACCAGATACATCACCATTGCTTATAAATCCCTCTGCTATTTACATTTAATATTCCAGTATTATGGATTGAGGCTAGGGATAAGGACTGGGAGTCTATGGCATCTGGGTAAACATTAGCCTACCAGATACATCACCATTGCTTATAAATCCCTCTGCTATTTACATTTAATATTCAGTATTATGGATTGAGGCTAGGGACAAGGACTGGGGTCTATGGCATCTGGGTAAACATTAGCCTACCAGATACATCACCATTGCTTATAAATCCCTCTGCTATTTACATTTAATATTCCAGTATTATGGATTGAGGCTAGGGATAAGGACTGGGAGTCTATGGCATCTGGGTAAACATTAGCCTACCAGATACATCACCATTGTATATAAATCCTCTGCTATTTATATTTAATATTCCAGTATTATGGATTGAGGCTAGGGATATGGACATGGGGTAAATGGCATCTGGGTATTAGCCTACCAGATACATCACCATTGCTTATAAATCCCTCTGCTATTTACATTTAATATTCCAGTATTATGGATTGAGGCTAGGGATAAGGACTGGGAGTCTATGGCATCTGGGTAAACATTAGCCTACCAGATACATCACCATTGCTTATAAATCCCTCTGCTATTTACATTTAATATTCCAGTATTATGGATTGAGGCTAATGGCATCCATTAGCCTGAGATACATCACCATTGCTATAAATCCTCTGCTATTTACATTTAATATTCCAGTATTATGGATTGAGGCTAGGGATAAGGACTGGGGTCTATGGCATCTGGGTAAACATTAGCCTACCAGATACATCACCATTGTTATAAATCCCTCTGCTATTTACATTTAATATTCAGTATTATGGAAATCCTATGGCTCTGGCTATTTACATTTAAAATATTCCAATATTCCAGTATTATGGATTGAGGCTAGGGATAAGGACTGGGGTCTATGGCATCTGGGTAAACATTAGCCTACCAGATACATCACCATTGCTTATAAATCCTCTGCTATTTACATTTAATATTCCAGTATTATGGATTGAGGCTAGGGACAAGGACTGGGGTCTATGGCATCTGGGTAAACATTAGTATTATGGATACAGATACATCACCATGCTTTATAAATAACTCTGCTATTATTATAAATCCCTCTGCTATTTACATTTAATATTCCAGTATTATGGATTGAGGCTAGGGATAAGGACTGGGAGTCTATGGCATCTGGGTAAACATTATGGATTGAGGCTACCAGATATCTGGGTATCACCATTGCTTATAAATCCCTCTGCTATTTACATTTAATATTCCAGTATTATGGATTGAGGCTAGGGATAAGGACTGGGAGTCTATGGCATCTGGGTAAACATTAGCCTACCAGATACATCACCATTGCTTATAAATCCCTCTGCTATTTACATTTAATATTCCAGTATTATGGATTGAGGCTAGGGATAAGGACTGGGAGTCTATGGCATCTGGGTAAACATTAGCCTACCAGATACATCACCATTGCTTATAAATCCCTCTGCTATTTACATTTAATATTCCAGTATTATGGATTGAGGCTAGGGATAAGGACTGGGGTCTATGGCATCTGGGTAAACATTAGCCTACCAGATACATCACCATTGCTTATAAATCCCTCTGCTATTTACATTTAATATTCCAGTATTATGGATTGAGGCTAGGGATAAGGACTGGGAGGTCTATGGCATCTGGGTAAACATTAGCCTACCAGATACATCACCATTGCTTATAAATCCCTCTGCTATTTACATTTAATATTCCAGTATTATGGATTGAGGCTAGGGACAAGGACTGGGAGTCTATGGCATCTTGGTAAACATTAGCCTACCAGATACATCACCATTGCTTATAAATCCCTCTGCTATTTACATTTAATATTCCAGTATTATGGATTGAGGCTAGGGATAATGACTGGGAATCTATGGCATCTGGGTAAACATTAGCCTACCAGATACATCACCATTGCTTATAAATCCCTCTGCTATTTACATTTAATATTCAGTATTATGGATTGAGGCTAGGGATAAGGACTGGGGTCTATGGCATCTGGGTGGCATTAGCCTACCAGATACATCACCATTGTTATAAATCCCTCTGCTATTTACATTTAATATTCCTGTATTATGGATTGAGGCTAGGGATAAGGACTGGGGATCTATGGCATCTGGGTATTGCATTAGCCTACCAGATACATCACCATTGCTTATAAATCCTCTGCTATTTACATTTAATATTCCAGTATTATGGATTGAGGCTAGGGATAAGGACTGGGGAGTCTATGGCATCTGGGTAAACATTAGCCTACCAGATACATCACCATTGCTTATAAATCCCTCTGCTATTTACATTTAATATTCCAGTATTATGGATTGAGGCTAGGGATAAGGACTGGGAGTCTATGGCATCTGGGTAAACATTAGCCTACCAGATACATCACCATTGCTTATAAATCCCTCTGCTATTTACATTTAATATTCCAGTATTATGGATTGAGGCTAGGGACAAGGATTGGGAGTCTATGGCATCTGGGTAAACATTAGCCTACTATTTACATTTAGATATTATGGATCACCATTGCTCTATAAATCCCTCTGCTATTTACTATTTAATATTCCAGTATTATGGATTGAGGCTAGGGATAAGGACTGGGAGTCTATGGCATCTGGGTAAACATTAGCCTACCAGATACATCACCATTGCTTATAAATCCCTCTGCTATTTACATTTAATATTCAGTATTATGGATTGAGGCTAGGGACAATGACTGGGGGATCTATGGCATCTGGGTAAACATTAGCCTACCAGATACATCACCATTGCTTATAAATCCCTCTGCTATTTACATTTAATATTCCAGTATTATGGATTGAGGCTAGGGATAAGGACTGGGAGTCTATGGCATCTGGGTAAACATTAGCCTACCAGATACATCACCATTGCTTATAAATCCTCTGCTATTTACATTTAATATTCCAGTATTATGGATTGAGGCTAGGGATAAGGACTGGGATACATCTATGGCATCTTCCAGTAAACATTAGCCTACCAGATACATCACCATTGCTTATAAATCCCTCTGCTATTTACATTTAATATTCAGTATTATGGATTGAGGCTAGGGATAAGGACTGGGGTCTATGGCATCTGGGTAAACATTAGCCTACCAGATACATCACCATTGCTTATAAATCCCTCTGCTATTTACATTTAATATTCCAGTATTATGGATTGAGGCTAGGGATAAGGACTGGGGTCTATGGCATCTGGGTAAACATTAGCCTACCAGATACATCACCATTGCTTATAAATCCCTCTGCTATTTACATTTAATATTCCAGTATTATGGATTGAGGGGATAGGGACAATGGCACTGGGAGTCTATGGCATCTGGGTAAACATTAGCCTACCAGATACATCACCATTGCTTATAAATCCTCTGCTATTTATATTTAATATTCCAGTATTATGGATTGAGGCTAGGGATAAGGACTGGGTCTATGGCATCTGGGTAAACATTAGCCTACCAGATACATCACCATTGCTTATAAATCCCTCTGCTATTCATATTTAATATTCCAGTATTGTGGATTGAGGCTAGGGATAAGAACTGGGAGTCTATGGCATCTGGGTAAACATTAGCCTACCAGATACATCACCATTGCTTATAAATCCCTCTGCTATTTACATTTAATATTCCAGTATTATGGATTGAGGCTAGGGACAAGGACTGGGAGTCTATGGCATCTGGGTAAACATTAGCCTACCAGATACATCACCATTGCTTATAAATCCTCTGCTATTTACATTTAATATTCCAGTATTATGGATTGAGGCTAGGGATAAGGACTGGGAGTCTATGGCATCTGGGTAAACATTAGCCTACCAGATACATCACCATTGATAAATCCCTCTGCTATTTACATTCAATATTCCAGTATTATGGATTGAGGCTAGGGATAAGGACTGGGAAATCTGGGTAAACATTAGCCTCTACATCACCATTGCTAAATCCCTCTGCTATTTACATTTAATATTCCAGTATTATGGATTGAGGCTAGGGACAAGGACTGGGAGTCTATGGCATCTGGGTAAACATTAGCCTACCAGATACATCACCATTGCTTATAAATCCCTCTGCTATTTACATTTAATATTCCAGTATTATGGATTGAGGCTAGGGATAAGGACTGGGAGTCTATGGCATCTGGGTAAACATTAGCCTACCAGATACATCACCATTGCTTATAAATCCCTCTGCTATTTACATTTAATATTCCAGTATTATGGATTGAGGCTAGGGATAAGGACTGGGGTCTATGGCATCTGGGTAAACATTAGCCTACCAGATACATCACCATTGCTCTATAAATCCTCTGCTATTTATATTTAATATTCCAGTATTATGGATTGAGGCTAGGGATAAGGACTGGGAGTCTATGGCATCTGGGTAAACATTAGCCTACATCACCATTGCTTATACCAGATATGTCACCATTGCTTATAAATCCCTCTGCTATTTACATTTAATATTCCATATTATGGATTGAGGCTAGGGATAAGGACTGGGAGTCTATGGCATCTGGGTAAACATTAGCCTACCAGATACATCACCATTGCTTATAAATCCCTCTGCTATTTACATTTAATATTCAGTATTATGGATTGAGGCTAGGGATAAGGACTGGGAGTCTATGGCATCTGGGTAAACATTAGCCTACCAGATACATCACCATTGCTTATAAATCCCTTTGCTATTTACATTTAATATTCCAGTATTATGGATTGAGGCTAGGGATAAGGACTGAGTCTATGGCATCTGGGTAAACATTAGCCTACCAGATACATCACCATTGCTTATAAATCCCTCTGCTATTTACATTTAATATTCCAGTATTATGGATTGAGGCTAGGGATAAGGACTGGGAGTCTATGGCATCTGGGTAAACATTAGCCTACCAGATACATCACCATTGCTTATAAATCCTCTGCTATTTACATTTAATATTCCAGTATTATGGATTGAGGCTAGGGACAATGACTGGGAGATTATGGCATCTGGGTAAACATTAGCCTACCAGATACATCACCATTGCTTATAAATCCCTCTGCTATTTACATTTAATATTCCAGTATTATGGATTGAGGCTAGGGATAAGGACTGGGAGTCTATGGCATCTGGGTAAACATTAGCCTACCAGATACATCACCATTGCTTATAAATCCCTCTGCTATTTACATTTAATATTCCAGTATTATGGATTGAGGCTAGGGATAAGGACTGATTCTATGGCATCTGGGTAAACATTAGCCTACCAGATACATCACCATTGCTTATAAATCCCTCTGCTATTTACATTTAATATTCCAGTATTATGGATTGAGGCTAGGGACAAGGATTCTATGGCATCTGGGTAAACATTAGCCTACAGATACATCACCATTGCTTATAAATCCTCTGCTATTTACATTTAATATTCCAGTATTATGGATTGAGGCTAGGGATAAGGACTGGGAGTCTATGGCATCTGGGTAAACATTAGCCTACCAGATACATCACCATTGCTTATAAATCCCTCTGCTATTTACATTTAATATTCAGTATTATGGATTGAGGCTAGGGATAAGGACTGGGAGTCTATGGCATCTGGGTAAACATTAGATACCACCATTGCTTACCAATCCTCTGATACATTTAATATTCACCATTGGCATCTGGGTATTAAAGATACATCACCATTGCTTATAAATCCTCTGCTATTTACATTTAATATTCCAGTATTATGGATTGAGGCTAGGGATAAGGACTGGGAGTCTATGGCATCTGGGTAAACATTAGCCTACCAGATACATCACCATTGCTTATAAATCCCTACTCACTATTTAAATCCCTTTGCTTTAATATTCCAGTATTATGGATTGAGGCTAGGGATAAGGACTGGGGAGTCTATGGCATCTGGGTAAACATTAGCCTACCAGATACATCACCATTGCTTATAAATCCCTCTGCTATTTACATTTAATATTCCAGTATTATGGATTGAGGCTAGGGATAAGGACTGGGAGTCTATGGCATCTGGGTAAACATTAGCCTACCAGATACATCACCATTGCTTATAAATCCCTCTGCTATTTACATTTAATATTCCAGTATTATGGATTGAGGCTAGGGACAATGACTGGGAGTCTATGGCATCTGGGTAAACATTAGCCTACCAGATACATCACCATTGCTTATAAATCCCTCTGCTATTTACATTTAATATTCCAGTATTATGGATTGAGGCTAGGGACAAGGACTGGGAGTCTATGGCATCTGGGTAAACATTAGCCTACCAGATACATCACCATTGCTTATAAATCCCTCTGCTATTTACATTTAATATTCCAGTATTATGGATTGAGGCTAGGGATAAGGACTGGGAGTCTATGGCATCTGGGTAAACATTAGCCTACCAGATACATCACCATTGCTTATAAATCCTCTGCTATTTACATTTAATATTCCAGTATTATGGATTGAGGCTAGGGACAAGGACTGGGAGGTCTATGGCATCTGGGTAAACATTAGCCTACCAGATACATCACCATTGCTTATAAATCCCTCTGCTATTTACATTTAATATTCCAGTATTATGGATTGAGGCTAGGGACAATGACTGGGATTATGGCATCTGGGTAAACATTAGCCTACCAGATTCACCATTGTATAAATCCCTCTGCTATTTACATTTAATATTCCAGTATTATGGATTGAGGCTAGGGACTGGGAGGGATGAGGACCATTGTTTAAATCCCTGCTATTTACGACAATATTCCAAAGGAGTCTATGGCATCTGGGGTAAACATTAGCCTACCAGATACATCACCATTGCTTATAAATCCCTCTGCTATTTACATTTAATATTCCAGTATTATGGATTGAGGCTAGGGACAAGGACTGGGAGTCTATGGCATCTGGGTAAACATTAGCCTACCAGATACATCACCATTGCTTATAAATCCTCTGCTATTTACATTTAATATTCCAGTATTATGGATTGAGGCTAGGGATAAGGACTGGGAGTCTATGGCATCTGGGTAAACATTAGCCTACCAGATACATCACCATTGCTTATAAATCCTCTGCTATTTACATTTAATATTCAGTATTATGGATTGAGGCTAGGGATAAGGACTGGGAGTCTATGGCATCTGGGTAAACATTAGCCTACCAGATACATCACCATTGCTTATAAATCCCTCTGCTATTTACATTTAATATTCCAGTATTATGGATTGAGGCTAGGGACCAGATACATCACCATTGGGAAATCCCTCTGTCTATGGCATCTGGGTAAACATTAGCCTACTGGGTAAACAGATACATCACCATTGCTTATAAATCCTCTGCTATTTACATTTAATATTCCAGTATTATGGATTGAGGCTAGGGATAAGGACTGGGAGTCTATGGCATCTGGGTAAACATTAGCCTACCAGATACATCACCATTGCTTATAAATCCCTCTGCTATTTACATTTAATATTCCAGTATTATGGATTGAGGCTAGGGATAAGGACTGGGGTCTATGGCATCTGGGTAAACATTAGCCTACCAGATACATCACCATTGCTTATAAATCCCTCTGCTATTTACATTTAATATTCCAGTATTATGGATTGAGGCTAGGGATAAGGACTGGGGTCTATGGCATCTGGGTAAACATTAGCCTACAGATACATCACCATTGCTTATAAATCCCTCTGCTATTTACATTTAATATTCCAGTATTATGGATTGAGGCTATAAGGACTAAGGGTCTATGGCATCTGGGAGTTATGGCATCTGGGTAAACATTAGCCTAATATTCCAGATACATCACCATTGCTTATAAATCCCTCTGCTCATTTATATTTTTAATTTATTCCAGTATTATGGATTGAGGCTAGGGATAAGGACTGGGAGTCTATGGCATCTGGGTAAACATTAGCCTACCAGATACATCACCATTGCTTATAAATCCCCTCTGCTATTTATTCATTTAATATTCCAGTATTATGGATTGAGGCTAGGGATAATGACTGGGATAAGGAGTCTATGGCATCTGGGTAAACATTAGCCTACCAGATAAATCCCCATTTTACATTTATAAATGGATTGCTATTTAATTTAATATTCCAGTATTATGGATTGATTATGGATAGGCTAAGGATAAGGGAGTCTATGGCATCTGGGTAAACATTAGCCTACCAGATACATCACCATTGCTTATAAATCCTCTGCTATTTATATTTAATATTCCAGTATTATGGATTGAGGCTAGGGATAAGGACTGGGAGTCTATGGCATCTGGGTAAACATTAGCCTACCAGATACATCACCATTGCTTATAAATCCCTCTGCTATTTATATTTAATATTCAGTATTATGGATTGAGGCTAGGGATAAGGACTGGGAGTCTATGGCATCTGGGTAAACATTAGCCTACCAGATACATCACCATTGTATAAATCCCTCTGCTATTTACATTTAATATTCCAGTATTATGGATTGAGGCTAGGGACAAGGACTGGGAGTCTATGGCATCTGGGTAAACATTAGCCTACCAGATACATCACCATTGCTTATAAATCCCTCTGCTATTTACATTTAATATTCCAGTATTATGGATTGAGGCTAGGGATAAGGACTGGGAGTCTATGGCATCTGGGTAAACATTAGCCTACCAGATACATCACCATTGCTATAAATCCTCTGCTAAACATTTAATATTCAGTATTATGGATTGAGGCTAGGGATAAGGACTGGGAGTCTATGGCATCTGGGTAAACATTAGCCTAAATCCTCTTATAAATCCCTCTGCTATTTACATTTAATATTCCAGTATTATGGATTGAGGCTAGGGACAAGAACTGGGAGTCTATGGCATCTGGGTAAACATTAGCCTACCAGATACATCACCATTGCTTATAAATCCCTCTGCTATTTACATTTAATATTCCAGTATTATGGATTGAGGCTAGGGATGGGACTGAGGTCTATGGCATCTGGGTAAACATTAGCCTACCAGATACATCACCATTGCTTATAAATCCCTCTGCTATTTACATTTAATATTCCAGTATTATGGATTGAGGCTAGGGATAAGGACTGGGAGTCTATGGCATCTGGGTAACATTGTTCACCAGATTAGCTACCAGATACATCACCATTGCTTATAAATCCCTCTGCTATTTACATTTAATATTCCAGTATTATGGATTGAGGCTAGGGACAAGGACTGGGAGTATGGCATCTGGGTAAACATTAGCCTACCAGATACATCACCATTGCTTATAAATCCCTCTGCTATTTACATTTAATATTCCAGTATTATGGATTGAGGCTAGGGATAATGACTGGGAGATCTATGGCATCTGGGTAAACATTAGCCTACCAGATACATCACCATTGCTTATAAATCCCTCTGCTATTTACATTTAATATTCCAGTATTATGGATTGAGGCTAGGGATAAGGACTGGGGTCTATGGCATCTGGGTAAACATTAGCCTTGAGGCAGATACATCACCATTGCTTATAAATCCCTCTGCTATTTATTTATTTAATATTCCAGTATTATGGATTGAGGCTAGGGACAAGGACTGGGAGTCTATGGCATCTGGGTAAACATTAGCCTACCAGATACATCACCATTGCTTATAAATCCTCTGCTATTTACATTTAATATTCCAGTATTATGGATTGAGGCTAGGGATAAGGACTGGGAGTCTATGGCATCTGGGTAAACATTAGCCTACCAGATACATCACCATTGTATTATTTGATAAATCCTCTGGGTATTTACATTTAATATTCCAGTATTATGGATTGAGGCTAGGGATAAGGACTGGGAGTCTATGGCATCTGGGTAAACATTAGCCTACCAGATACATCACCATTGCTTATAAATCCCTCTGCTATTTACATTTAATATTCCAGTATTATGGATTGAGGCTAGGGATAAGGACTGGGAGTCTATGGCATCTGGGTAAACATTAGCCTACCAGATACATCACCATTGCTTATAAATCCCTCTGCTATTTACATTTAATATTCCAGCTTGAGGCTAGGGATAAGGACTGAGGAGTCATTCTGGGTATTAGCCTACCAGATACATCACCATTGCTTATAAATCCTCTGCTATTTACATTTAATATTCCAGTATTATGGATTGAGGCTAGGGATAAGGACTGGGAGTCTATGGCATCTGGGTAAACATTAGCCTACCAGATACATCACCATTGCTTATAAATCCTCTGCTATTTATTTTAATATTCCAGTATTATGGATTGAGGCTAGGGATAAGGACTGGGAGTCTATGGCATCTGGTAAACATTAGCCTACCAGATACATCACCATTGCTTATAAATCCCTCTGCTATTTACATTTAATATTCCTGTATTATGGATTGAGGCTAGGGATAAGGACTGAGGTCTATGGCATCTGGGTAAACATTAGCCTACCAGATACATCACCATTGTTATAAATCCCTCTGCTATTTACATTTAATATTCCAGTATTATGGATTGAGGCTAGGGATAAGGACTGGGAGTCTATGGCATCTGGGTAAACATTAGCCTACATCACCATTGCTTATAAATCCCTCTGCTATTTACATTTAATATTCCAGTATTATGGATTGAGGCTAGGGATTTGACTGGGAGTCTATGGCATCTGGTAAACATTAGCCTACAGATACATCACCATTGGATAAATCCCTCTGCTAAATTTAATATTCCTTTGCTATTTAAGGTCTATGGCATTTAATATTCATCACCATTGGGATAAATCCCTCTGCTATTTATATTTAATATTCCAGTATTATGGATTGAGGCTAGGGATAAGGACTGGGGTCTATGGCATCTGGGTAAACATTAGCCTACCAGATACATCACCATTGCTTATAAATCCCTCTGCTATTTACATTTAATATTCCAGTATTATGGATTGAGGCTAGGGATAAGGACTGGGAGTCTATGGCATCTGGGTAAACATTAGCCTACCAGATACATCACCATTGCTATAAATCCCTTTGCTATTTACATTTAATATTCCAGTATTATGGATTGAGGCTAGGGATAAGGACTGGGGTCTATGGCATCTGGGTAAACATTAGCCTACCAGATACATCACCATTGCTTATAAATCCCTTTGCTATTTACATTTAATATTCCAGTATTATGGATTGAGGCTAGGGATAAGGACTGGGAGTCTATGGCATCTGGGTAAACATTAGCCTACCAGATACATCACCATTGCTTCATATTAAATCTGAGGTCTTGCTATTTAGCCTACCATTTAATATTCCTATTTATATATTATGGATTGAGGCTAGGGATAAGGACTGGGAGTCTATGGCATCTGGGTAAACATTAGCCTACCAGATACATCACCATTGCTTATAAATCCCTCTGCTATTTACATTTAATATTCCAGTATTATGGATTGAGGCTAGGGATAAGGACTGGGGTCTATGGCATCTGGGTAAACATTAGCCTACCAGATACATCACCATTGCTTATAAATCCCTTTGCTATTTATATTTAATATTCCAGTATTATGGATTGAGGCTAGGGATAAGGACTGGGAGTCTATGGCATCTGGGTAAACATTAGCCTACCAGATACATCACCATTGCTTATAAATCCTCTGCTATTTACATTTAATATTCCAGTATTATGGATTGAGGCTAGGGATAAGGACTGGGAGTCTATGGCATCTGGGTAAACATTAGCCTACCAGATACATCACCATTGCTTATAAATCCTTTGCTATTTACATTTAATATTCCAGTATTATGGATTGAGGCTAGGGATAAGGACTGAGTCTATGGCATCTGGGTAAACATTAGCCTACCAGATACATCACCATTGTTATAAATCCTTTGCTATTTACATTTAATATTCCAGTATTATGGATTGAGGCTAGGGATAAGGACTGGGAGTCTATGGCATCTGGGTAAACATTAGCCTACCAGATACATCACCATTGCTTATAAATCCCTCTGCTATTTACATTTAATATTCCAGTATTATGGATTGAGGCTAGGGATAAGGACTGGGAGTCTATGGCATCTGGGTAAACATTAGCCTACCAGATACATCACCATTGCTTATAAATCCCTTTGCTATTTACATTTAATATTCCAGTATTATGGATTGAGGCTAGGGATAAGGACTGGGAGTCTATGGCATCTGGGTAAACATTAGCCTACCAGATACATCACCATTGCTTATAAATCCCTCTGCTATTTACATTTAATATTCAGTATTATGGATTGAGGCTAGGGATAAGGACTGGGAGTCTATGGCATCTGGGTATTTAAAACATTAGCCTACCTAGATACATCACCATTGCTTATAAATCCTCTGCTATTTACATTTAATATTCCAGTATTATGGATTGAGGCTAGGGATAAGGACTGGGAGTCTATGGCATCTGGGTAAACATTAGCCTACCAGATACATCACCATTGGGGTAAATCCCTCTGCTATTTACATTTAATATTCCAGTATTATGGATTGAGGCTAGGGATAAGGACTGGGTCTATGGCATCTGGGTAAACATTTGACCAGATACATCACCATTGCTTATAAATCCCTTTGCAATATTCCAGATACATCACCATTGCTTATAAATCCCTCTGCTATTTACATTTAATATTCCAGTATTATGGATTGAGGCTAGGGATAAGGACTGGGAGTCTATGGCATCTGGGTAAACATTAGCCTACCAGATACATCACCATTGCTTATAAATCCCTCTGCTATTTACATTTAATATTCCAGTATTATGGATTGAGGCTAGGGATAAGGACTGGGGTCTATGGCATCTGGGTAAACATTAGCCTACCAGATACATCACCATTGCTTATAAATCCCTCTGCTATTTACATTTAATATTCCAGTATTATGGATTGAGGCTAGGGATAAGGACTGGGAGTCTATGGCATCTGGGTAAACATTAGCCTACCAGATACATCACCATTGCTTATAAATCCCTCTGCTATTTATATTTAATATTCCAGTATTATGGATTGAGGCTAGGGATAAGGACTGGGAGTCTATGGCATCTGGGTAAACATTAGCCTACCAGATACATCACCATTGCTTTTAAATCCTCTGCTATTTACATTTAATATTCCAGTATTATGGATTGAGGCTAGGATAAGGCTGGGAGTCTATGGCATCTGGGTAAACATTAGCCTACCAGATACATCACCATTGCTTATAAATCCCTCTGCTATTTACATTTAATATTCCAGTATTATGGATTGAGGCTGGGGATAAGGACTGGGAGTCTATGGCATCTGGGTAAACATTAGCCTACCAGATACATCACCATTGCTTATAAATCCTGGGCTATTTATATTTAATATTCCAGTATTATGGATTGAGGCTATGGGAGTCTATGGCATCTGGGTAAACATTAGCCTACCAGATACATCACCATTGCTTATAAATCCCTCTGCTATTTACATTTAATATTCCAGTATTATGGATTGAGGCTAGGGATAAGGACTGGGAGTCTATGGCATCTGGGTAAACATTAGCCTACCAGATACATCACCATTGCTTATAAATCCCTCTGCTATTTATTTTAATATTCAGTATTATGGATTGAGGCTAGGGATAAGGACTGGGAGTCTATGGCATCTGGGTAAACATTAGCCTACCAGATACATCACCATTGCTTATAAATCCTCTGCTATTTACATTTAATATTCCAGTATTATGGATTGAGGCTAGGGATAAGGACTGGAGTCTATGGCATCTGGGTAAATTCCATTAGCCTACCAGATACATCACCATTGCTTTTAAATCCCTCTGCTATTTATATTTAATATTCCAGTATTATGGATTGAGGCTAGGGATAAGGACTGGGAGTCTATGGCATCTGGGTAAACATTAGCCTACCAGATACATCACCATTGCTTATAAATCCCTCTGCTATTTACATTTAATATTCCAGTATTATGGATTGAGGCTAGGACAAGGACTGGGAGTCTATGGCATCTGGGTAAACATTAGCCTACCAGATACATCACCATTGCTTATAAATCCCTCTGCTATTTACATTTAATATTCCAGTATTATGGATTGAGGCTAGGGATAAGGACTGGAGTCTATGGCATCTGGGTAAACATTAGCCTACCAGATACATCACCATTGCTTATAAATCCCTCTGCTATTTACATTTAATATTCCAGTATTATGGATTGAGGCTAGGGATAAGGACTGGGAGTCTATGGCATCTGAGTAAACATTAGCCTACCAGATACATCACCATTGCTTATAAATCCCTCTGCTATTTACATTTAATATTCCAGTATTATGGATTGAGGCTAGGGATAAGGACTGGGAGTCTATGGCATCTGGGTAAACATTAGCCTACCAGATACATCACCATTGCTTATAAATCCCTCTGCTATTTACATTTAATATTCCAGTATTATGGATTGAGGCTAGGGATAAGGACTGGGGAGTCTATGGCATCTGGGTAAACATTAGCCTACCAGATACATCACCATTGCTTATAAATCCCTCTGCTATTTACATTTAATATTCCAGTATTATGGATTGAGGCTAGGGATAAGGACTGGGAGTCTATGGCATCTGAGTAAACATTAGCCTACCAGATACATCACCATTGCTATAAATCCTCTGCTATTTACATTTAATATTCCAGTATTATGGATTGAGGCTAGGGATAAGGACTGGGTCTATGGCATCTGGGTAAACATTAGCCTACCAGATACATCACCATTGCTTATAAATCCCTCTGCTATTTACATTTAATATTCCAGTATTATGGATTGAGGCTAGGGATAAGGACTGGGGTCTATGGCATCTGGGTAAACATTAGCCTACCAGATACATCACCATTGCTTATAAATCCCTTTGCTATTTACATTTAATATTCAGTATTATGGATTGAGGCTAGGGATAAGGACTGGGAGTCTATGGCATCTGGGTAAACATTAGCCTACCAGATACATCACCATTGCTTATAAATCCCTCTGCTATTTACATTTAATATTCCAGTATTATGGATTGAGGCTAGGGATAAGGATTGGGAGTCTATGGCATCTGGGTAAACATTAGCCTACCAGATACATCACCATTGCTTATAAATCCCTCTGCTATTTACATTTAATATTCCAGTATTATGGATTGAGGCTAGGGATAAGGATTGGGTGTCTATGGCATCTGAGTAAACATTAGCCTACCAGATACATCACCATTGCTTATAAATCCCTCTGCTATTTATATTTAATATTCCAGTATTATGGATTGAGGCTAGGGATAAGGACTGGGGAGTCTATGGCATCTGGGTAAACATTAGCCTACCAGATACATCACCATTGCTTATAAATCCCTCTGCTATTTATATTTAATATTCCAGTATTATGGATTGAGGCTAGGGATAAGGACTGAGGAGTCTATGGCATCTGGGTAAACATTAGCCTACCAGATACATCACCATTGCTTATAAATCCCTCTGCTATTTACATTTAATATTCCAGTATTATGGATTGAGGCTAGGGATAAGGACTGGAGTCTATGGCATCTGAGTAAACATTAGCCTACCAGATACATCACCATTGCTTATAAATCCCTCTGCTATTTACATTTAATATTCCAGTATTATGGATTGAGGCTAGGGATAAGGACTGGGAGTCTATGGCATCTGAGTAAACATTAGCCTACCAGATACATCACCATTGCTTATAAATCCCTCTGCTATTTACATTTAATATTCCAGTATTATGGATTGAGGCTAGGGATAGGACTGGGAGTCTATGGCATCTGGGTAAACATTAGCCTACTAGATACATCACCATTGCTTATAAATCCCTCTGCTATTTACATTTAATATTCAGTATTATGGATTGAGGCTAGGATAAGGACTGGGACTATGGCATCTGGGTCTTATGGCATCTGGGGATTGAGGCTAGGGATAAGGACTGGGAGTTATGGCCTGGGTAAACATTATACAGATACATCACCATTGCTTATAAATCCCTCTGCTATTTACATTTAATATTCCAGTATTATGGATTGAGGCTAGGGATAAGGACTGGGTGTCTATGGCATCTGGGTAAACATTAGCCTACCAGATACATCACCATTGAGGCTTATAAATCCCTCTGCTATTTTTACATTTAATATTCCAGTATTATGGATTGAGGCTAGGGATAAGGACTGGGTCTATGGCATCTGGGTAAACATTAGCCTTAGATACATCACCATTGCTTATAAATCCCTCTGCTATTTACATTTAATATTCCAGTATTATGGATTGAGGCTAATAAGGACTGAGGTCTATGGCATCTGGGTAAACATTAGCCTACAGATACATCATTTAATAATTCTCTGCTATTTACATTTAATATTCCAGTATTATGGATTGAGGCTAGGGATAAGGACTGGGGAGTCTATGGCATCTGGGTAAACATTAGCCTACCAGATACATCACCATTGCTTATAAACCTTTGCTATTTACATTTAATATTCCAGTATTATGGATTGAGGCTAGGGATAAGGACTGGGAGTCTATGGCATCTGGGTAAACATTAGCCTACCAGATACATCACCATTGCTTATAAATCCCTTTGCTATTTACATTTAATATTCCAGTATTATGGATTGAGGCTAGGGATAATGACTGAGTCTATGGCATCTGGGTAAACATTAGCCCTACCAGATACATCACCATTGCTTATAAATCCCTTTGCTATTTATATTTAATATTCCAGTATTATGGATTGAGGCTAGGGATAAGGACTGGAGTCTATGGCATCTGGGTAAACATTAGCCTACCAGATACATCACCATTGCTTATAAATCCCTCTGCTATTTACATTTAATATTCAGTATTATGGATTGAGGCTAGGGATAAGGACTGGGAGTCTATGGCATCTGGGTAAACATTAGCCTACCAGATACATCACCATTGCTTATAAATCCCTTTGCTATTTACATTTAATATTCCAGTATTATGGATTGAGGCTAGGGATAAGGACTGGAGTCTATGGCATCTGGGTAAACATTAGCCTACCAGATACATCACCATTGCTTATAAATCCCTTTGCTATTTACATTTAATATTCCAGTATTATGGATTGAGGCTAGGGATAAGGACTGGGAGTCTATGGCATCTGGGTAAACATTAGCCTACAGATACATCACCATTGCTTATAAATCCCTCTACTATTTACATTTAATATTCCTGTATTATGGATTGAGGCTAGGATAAGGACTGAGTCTATGGCATCTGGGTAAACATTAGCCTACCAGATACATCACCATTGCTTATAAATCCCTTTGCTATTTACATTTAATATTCCAGTATTATGGATTGAGGCTAGGGATAAGGACTGAGGTCTATACATGGCATCTGGGTAAACATTAGCCTACCAGATACATCACCATTGCTTATAAATCCTTTGCTATTTACATTTTAATATTCCAGTATTATGGATTGAGGCTAGGGATAAGGACTGGGGTCTATGGCATCTGGGTTAAACATTAGCCTACCAGATACATCACCATTGCTATAAATCCTCTGCTATTTACATTTAATATTCCAGTATTATGGATTGAGGCTAGGGACAAGGATTGGGGTCTATGGCATCTGGGTAAACATTAGCCTACCAGATACATCACCATTGCTTATAAATCCTCTGCTATTTACATTTAATATTCCAGTATTATGGATTGAGGCTAGGGATAAGGATTGGGAGTCTATGGCATCTGGGAAACATTAGCCTACCAGATACATCACCACCATTTATAAATCCTCTGCTATTTACATTTTAATATTCCAGTATTATGGATTGAGGCTAGGATAAGGACTGGGGAGTCTACATCTGGGTAAACATTAGCCTACCAGATACATCACCATTGGGCTTATAAATCCCTCTGCTATTTATATTTAATATTCCAGTATTATGGATTGAGGCTAGGGATAAGGACTGGGAGTCTATGGCATCTGAGTAAACATTAGCCTACCAGATACATCACCATTGCTTATAAATCCCTCTGCTTTTTATTTAATATTCCAGTATTATGGATTGAGGCTAGGATAAGGACTGGGAGTCTATGGCATCTGGGTAAACATTAGCCTACCAGATACATCACCATTGCTTATAAATCCCTCTGCTATTTACATTTAATATTCAGTATTATGGATTGAGGCTAGGACAAGGACTGAGAGTCTATGGCATCTGGGTAAACATTAGCCTACCAGATACATCACCATTGCTTATAAATCCCTCTGCTATTTACATTTAATATTCAGTATTATGGATTGAGGCTAGGGATAAGGACTGGGAGTCTATGGCATCTGGGTAAACATTAGCCTACCAGATACATCACCATTGTATAAATCCCTCTGCTATTTACATTTAATATTCAGTATTATGGATTGAGGCTAGGGATGGGACACAAGTCTATGGCATCTGGTAAACATTAGCCTACCAGACATCTTGCTTATAAATCCCTCTGCTATTTACATTTAATATTCAGTATTATGGATTGAGGCTAGGGATAAGGACTGGGTGTCTATGGCATCTGGGTAAACATTAGCCTACCAGATACATCACCATTGCTTTATAAATCCCTTTGCTATTTACATTTAATATTCCAGTATTATGGATTGAGGCTAGGGATAAGGACTGGGAGTCTATGGCATCTGGGTAAACATTAGCCTACCAGATACATCACCATTGCTTATAAATCCTCTGCTATTTACATTTAATATTCCAGTATTATGGATTGAGGCTAGGGATAAGGACTGAGTCTATGGCATCTGGGTAAACATTAGCCTACCAGATACATCACCATTGCTTATAAATCCTCTGCTATTTACATTTAATATTCCAGTATTATGGATTGAGGCTAGGGATAAGGACTGAGAGTCTATGGCATCTGGGTAAACATTAGCCTACCAGATACATCACCATTGCTTATAAATCCTTTGCTATTTACATTTAATATTCCAGTATTATGGATTGAGGCTAGGATAAGGACTGGGAGTCTATGGCATCTGGGTAAACATTAGCCTACCAGATACATCACCATTGCTTATAAATCCCTCTGCTATTTATATTTAATATTCAGTATTAGGCTAGGGATTGGGAGCTATGGCATCTGATCATTGGATACTCTCACCATCTGGGTTAAACCTTTGCTATTTTTACATTTGATATTCCAGTATTATGGATTGAGGCTATAAATCCCTCTGGCATCTTAAACATTTACCAGATACATCACCACTGCTATTATGGATTTACATTTAATATTCCACATTATGGATTGGGAGGACTGGGGTAGTACCAGATACATCACCATGGCATCTGGGTAAACATTAGCCTACCAGATACATCACCATTGCTTATAAATCCCTCTGCTATTTACATTTAATATTCCAGTATTATGGATTGAGGCTAGACAAAGGACTGGGAGTCTATGGCATCTGGGTAAACATTAGCCTACCAGATACATCACCATTGCTATAAATCCCTTTGCTATTTACATTTAATATTCCAGTATTGGATTGATTGATAAGGATTGGGGTCTATGGCATCTGGGTAAACATTAGCCTACCAGATACATCACCATTGCTTATAAATCCCTTTACTATTTACATTTAATATTCCAGTATTATGGATTGAGGCTAGGGATAAGATTGAGGTCTGTATGGCATCTGGGTAAACATTAGCCTACCAGATACATCACCATTGTTATAAATCCTCTGCTATTTACATTTAATATTCCAGTATTATGGATTGAGGCTAGGGACACGGATTGGGAGTCTATGGCATCTGAGGTAAACATTAGCCTACCAGATACATCACCATTGCTTATAAAATCCTCTGCTATTTCATTTAATATTCCAGTATTATGGATTGAGGCTAGGGATAAGGACTGGGAGTCTATGGCATCTGGGTAAACATTAGCCTACAGATACATCACATTGTATAAATCCCTCTGCTATTTACATTTAATATTCCAGTATTATGGATTGAGGCTAGGATAAGGACTGGGAGTCTATGGCATCTGGGTAAACATTAGCCTACCTGATACATCACCATTGCTTATAAATCCTTTTGCTATTTACATTTAATATTCAGTATTATGGATTGAGGCTAGGGATAAGGACAGGGAGTCTATGGCATCTGAAAACATTAGCCTACCAGATACATCACCATTGCTTATAAATCCTCTGCTATTTACATTTAATATTCCAGTATTATGGATTGAGGCTAGGGGATAAGGACTGGGAGTCTATGGCATCTGAGTAAACATTAGCCTACCAGATACATCACCATTGCATTGCTTTCTGCTATTTATATTTAATATTCAGTATTATGGATTGAGGCTAGGGGACAGGACTGAGTCTATGGCATCTGGATAAACATTAGCCTACCAGATACATCACCATTGCTTATAAATCCTCTCTGCTATTTACATTTAATATTCAGTATTATGGATTGAGGCTAGGGATAAGGACTGGGAGTCTATGGCATCTGGCAAACATTAGCCTACCAGATACATCACCATTGCTTTGCAAATCCCTCTGCTATTTACATTTAATATTCCAGTATTATGGATTGAGGCTAGGGATAAGGACTGGGAGTCTATGGCATCTGAGTAAACATTAGCCTACCAGATACATCACCATTAGATAAATCCTCATTTATATTTATTATTCCATATTATGGATTGGCTGGGATAGACTGGGAGTCTATGGCATCTGAGTAAACATTTAGCCTCCAGATACATCACCATTGCTTATAAATAACTTGCTATTTACATTTAATATTCCAGTATTATGGATTGAGGCTAGATAAAAGTTGGGAGTCTATGGACTCTGAGTCTATTTGTTACTAGATACATCACCATTGCTTATAAATCCTCTGCTATTTACATTTGTTATTCCAAATTGATTCCAGTTGGGATTATGGATTGACATAGGATACCAGATACTCACCATTGCATCTGATAAACATTCAATATTCCCCATGGATACATCAAGAACTTTTAAAATTTAATATTTACATTTAATATTCCAGTATTATGGATTGAGGCTAGGATAAGGACTGGGATTATGGCATCTGAGTAAACATTAGCCTACCAGATACATCACCATTGCTTATAAATCCTTTGCTATTTACATTTAATATTCCAGTATTATGGATTGAGGCTAGGATAAGGACTGGAGTCTATGGCATCTGAGTAAACATTGTTTACCAGATACATCACCATTGCTTATAAATCCCTCTGCTATTTACATTTAATATTCCAGTATTATGGATTGAGGCTAGGGATAATGGCATCTGGGTAAACATTAGCCTACTACATCACCATTGCTTATAAATCTATTTACATTTAATATTCAGTATTATGGATTGAAAAGGACTGGGAGTCTATGGCATCTGGTAAACATTAGCTTTACAGATACATCACCATTGCTTTTATAAATCCAGTATTATGACTTTGGATAAGGACTATTTACATTTTAATATTCAGTATTATGGATTGAGGGCTAGGATAAGGACTGGGAGATTAGGATCTGGGTAAACATTAGCCTACCAGATACATCACCATTGCTCATAAATCCTTTGCTATTTACATTTAATATTCCAGTATTATGGATTGGCCCAGATACATTACCACCAGATACATCACCATTGCTTATAAATCCCTTTGCTATTTACATTTAATATTCCAGTATTATGGATTGAGTTAGGATAAGGACTGGAGTCTATGGCATCTGATCTGGGTAAACCATTGCTTATAAATCCTTAGCTATTTACATTTAATATCACCATTGGATTATAAATCCCTTTGCTATTTATAAATATTTAATATTCCAGTATGAGGCTATTATGGATTGAGGCATTTAATATTCCAGTATTGGGATTGGGGAGTCTATGGCATCTGAGTAAACATTAGCCTACCAGATACATCACCATTGCTCATAAATACCTTTGCTATTTACATTTAATATTCCAGTATTATGGATTGAGGCTAGGGATAAGGACTGGGAGTCTATGGCATCTGAGTAAACAATAGCCTACCAGATACATCACCATTGCTTATAAATCCCTCTGCTATTTACATTTAATATTCCAGTATTATGGATTGAGGCTAGGATTGAGGATTAGGAGTCTATGGTATCTGGGAAACATTAGCCTACCAGATACATCACCATTGCTTATAAATCCTTTCTCTATTTATATTTAATATTCAGTATTATGGATTGAGGCTAAAAGGACTGGGGAGTCTATGGTATCTGATTAGCCTACCAGATACATCACCATTGCTTATAAATCCCTTTGCTATTTACATTTAATATTCCAGTATTATGGATTGAGGCTAGGGACAGACTATGGCACTGGGAGTACATCACCATTGGCTATTTATATTTAATATTCCAGTGGATTGAGGCTAAACATCTTGCCCTACCAGATACATCACCATTGCTCATAAATACCTTTTGCTATTTACATTTAATATTCCAGTATTATGGATTGGAGGCTAGGGATAAGGATTGGGGAGTCTATGGCATCTGGGTAAAACATTAGCCTACCAGATACATCACCATTGCTTATAAATCCTCTGCTATTTACATTTAATATTCCAGTATTATGATTGAGGCTAGGGATATGACTGGAGTCTATGGCATCTTGCAAACATTAGCCTAGATACATCACCATTGATAAATCCTCTGCCATTTACATTTAATATTCCAGTTTATGGATTGAGGCTCATGGCATCTGAGTAAAATATTAGCAAGATACATCACCATTGCTTATAAATCCTCTGCTATTTACATTTAATATTCCAGTATTATGGATTGAGGCTAGGATAAGGACTGGGAGTCTATGGCATCTGGGTAAAAAATTAGCCTACCAGATACATCACCATTGCTTATAAATCCTCTGCTATTTACATTTAATATTCCAGTATTATGGATTGAGGCTAGGATAAGGACTGGGAGTCTATGGCATCTGGGTAAACATTAGCCTACCAGATACATCACCATTGCTTATAAATCCTCTGCTATTTACATTTAATATTCCAGTATTATGGATTGAGGCTAGGGATAAGGACTGGGAGTCTATGGCACTGGGTAAACATTAGTACATCACCATGGTATAAATCCCTCTGCTATTTAATTTAATATTCATATTATGGATTGAGGCTAAGGATAAGGGACTGGGAGTCTATGGCATCTGCCTACCAGTAAACATTTCCTCTTGCTATTTATATTTAATATTCCAGATACATCAGGATTATTGCATTTTGGTAAATCCTCTGCCATATTTACATTTATTATTCCAGTATTATGGATTGAGGCTAGGGATAAGGACTGGGAGTCTATGGCATCTGGGTAAACATTAGCCTACCAGATACATCACCATTGCTTATAAATCCCTCTACATTTACATTTAATATTCCAGTATTGTGGATTGAGGCTAGGGATAAGGATTGGGAGTCTATGGCATCCTGGGTAAACATTAGCCTACCAGATACATCACCATTGCTTATAAATACCTTGCTATTTACATTTAATATTCCAGTATTATGGATTGAGGCTAGGACAAGGACTGGGAGTCTATGGCATCTGAGTAAACATTAGCCTACCAGGATACATCACCATTGCTTATAAATCCTTTTGCTATTTACATTTAATATTCCAGTATTATGGATTGAGGCTAGGGATAAGGACTGGGAGTCTATGGCTGGTAAACATTAGCCTACAGATACATCACCATTGCTATAAACCCTCTGCTATTTACATTTAATATTCCAGTATTATGGATTGAGGCTAGGGATAAGGACTGGGAGTCTATGGCATCTGGGTAAACATTAGCCTATCACCATTGCTTATAAATCCCTTGCTATTTACATTTAATATTCAGTATTATGGATTGAGGCTAGGGATAAGGACATCGCATTGCTTATACAAATTGCCTAAATAACTTTGCTATTTACATTTAATATTCCAGTATTATGGATTGAGGCTAGGGAGGACTGAGAGTCTATGGCATCTGGGTAAACATTAGCCTGGCATCACCATTGTTATAAACCTTTGCCTTTAATATTCCAGTATTATGGATTGAGGCTAGGGATAAGGACTTATCTGGGTAAACAAATCACTCTTGCTATAAATACATTTATATTTAATATTCCAGTATTATGGATTGAGGCTAGGGATAAGGACTGGGAGTCTATGGCATCTGGGTAAACATTAGCCTACCAGATACATCACCATTGCTTATAAATCCCTCTGCTATTTACATTTAATATTCCAGTATTATGGATTGAGGCTAGGACAAAAGACTGGAGTCTATGGCATCTGGGTAAACATTAGCCTACCAGATACATCACCATTGCTTATAAATCCCTTTGCTATTTACATTTAATATTCCAGTATTATGGATTGAGGCTAGGGATAAGGACTGGGAGTCTATGGCATCTGGGTAAACATTAGCCTACTAGATACATCACCATTGCTTTTATAAATCCTTTGCTATTTACATTTAATATTCCAGTATTATGGATTGAGGCTAGGGACAAGGACTGGGAGTCTATATCTGGGTAAACATTAGCCTACCAGATACATCACCATTGCTTATAAATCCTCTGCTATTTTACATTTAATATTCCAGTATTGAGGGGACACGAGGAGTCTAGGGACAAGAACATTGGAAATCTCTTTATTTATATTTAATATTCCAAAGTTATTATGGATTGGGAGTCTATGGGGACAATGATCTCCTTTTGCATCTGGGTAAACATTAGCACTAGATACATCACCATTGCTTATAAATCCCTTTGCTATTTTATATTTAATATTCCAGTATTATGGATTGAGGCTAGGGACAAGACTGGGAGTCATGGCATCTGGGTAAACATTAGCCTACCAGATACATCACCATTGCTTATAAATCCTTTCCTATTTATATTTAATATTCCAGTATTATGGATTGAGGCTAGGATAAGGACTGGGAGTCTATGGCATCTGGGTAAACATTAGCCCACCAGATACATCACCATTGCTTATAAATCCCTCTGCTATTTACATTTAATATTCCAGTATTATGGATTGTTGCTAGGATAAGGATTGGGAGTCTATGGCATCTGGGTAAACATTAGCCTACCAGATACATCACCATTGCTTATAAATCCCTTTGCTATTTACATTTAATATTCCAGTATTATGGATTGAGGCTAGAAAGGACAATGACATGGGAGTCTATACGTCTGGGTAAACATTCCATATTATGGATTGACCAGATACATCATCATTGCTTACCAATAATCACCATTGCTATTTATATTTTTAATATTCCAGTATTATGGATTGAGGCTAGGGATAAGGACTGAGTCTATGGCATCTGGGTAAACATTAGCCTACCAGATACATCACCATTGCTTATATAAAACCTCTGCTATTTATATTTAATATTCCAGTATTATGGATTTGAGGCTGAGGGACAAGAACTGGCTATTTACATTTAATATTCCAGAGTCTATGGCATCTGGGTAAAACATTAGCCTACCAGATACATCACACTCATTGCTTTTAAACCCTCCTTGCTATTTACATTTAATTTTCCAGTATTATGGATTGAGGCTAGGGGACAAGTTCATGGCATCTGGGGAGTCTATGATACATCATGGGCTTAAAATATTAGCCTTTACCAGTATTATGGATCACCATTGGATCAGAGTTATGGCATCTAAAATATTTGCCTACCAGATACATTTGCTTATAAATCCTCTGCTATTTATTTAATATTCCAGATTGAGGATAGGATAAGGGACTTGGAGTCTATGGCATTCTGGGCAAAACATTAGCCTACCAGATACATCACCATTGCTTATAAATCCTTTGCTATTTACATTTAATATTCCAGTATTATGGATTGAGGCTAGGGATAAGGACTGGAGTCTACATCACTATTGCTTATAAATCTGGGCAAACATTTAATATTCCAGTATTATGGATTGAGTGATAAGACAGAGTCTAAAATATTAGCTCAATACTACCACGCTTATAACAACTCCACAATATGTATTATGGATTGAGGTTAGACAAGAACTTATAAATCCATTAGCCTCTGATACTATTTACCTTGCTATTTAATATTTCCAGTATTATGGATTGAGGCTAGGGACAATGACTGGGTTCTATGGCATCTGGGTAAAATATTAGCTCACCAGATACATCACCCATTGCTTTTAAACCTTTGCTATTTATATTTAATATTCAGTATTATGGATTGAGGCTAGGATAATGACCTGGAGTCTATGGCGTCTGGGAAACATTAGCCTACCAGATACATCACCATTGCTTATAAATCCTCTGCTATTTACATTCAATATTCCAAGTATTATGGATTTGAGGCTAGGGACGGAATTGGGGAGATTATGTCTGGGTAAACATTAGCCTACCAGATACATCACCATTGCTTATAAATCCCTTTGCTATTTACATTTAATATTCCAGTATTATGGATTGAGGCTAGGATACAGGATTGAGGTCTATGGCATCTGGGTAAATTAGCTTGATAAATCTACCATTGCTTATAAACCCTTTGCTATTTACATTTAATATTCCAGTATTATGGATTGAGGCTAGGATAAGACTGGGAGTCTATGGCATCTTAGGTAAACATTAGCCTACCAGATATCATCACCATTGCTTATAAATCCCTCTGTAACTTATATTTAATATTCAATATTATGGATTGAGGCTAGGACAATGGACTGAGTCTATGGCATCTGGGGTAAACATTAGCCTACCAGATACATCACATTGCTTATAAAACCTTTTGCTATTTACAACATTTATTATGGATTCGGGATAAGGATTCTATGGCATCTGAGGCTGAGGAGATACAGGACTGAGTCCTTTTGCATCTTTATTATTCCAGTATTATGGATTGGAGGCAGGATTAACCCTACCAGATACATCACCATTAAGCTTATAAATCCCTCTGCTATTTACATTTAATATTCCAGTATTATGGATTGAGGCTAGGGATATGACTGGGAGTCTATGGCATCTGGGGTAAACATTTAGGATTGAGGTTAGGGATATGACCTAAACCAGATACATCACCATTGCTTATAAACCCTCTGCTTTGCTATTTAGTCTAAGGACATTTAATATTCCAGTATTACCATGGATTGGAGGCTAGGGATAAGGACTGGGAGATCTATGGCATCTGGAGGTAAAATATTCATTAGGATTGAGGCTACCAGATACATCACCATTGCTTATAAATCCTCTGCTATTTACATTTAATATTCCAGTATTATGGATTGAGGCTAGGGATAAGAACTGGGAGTCTATGGCATCTGGGTAAACATTAGCCTACCAGATACATCACCATTGCTTATAAATCCTCTGCTATTTACATTTAATATTCCAGTATTATGGATTGAGGCTGAGGATAAGGACTGGAGTCTATGGCATCTGGGTAAACATTAGTCTACCAGGATACATCACCATTGCTTATAATCCCTCTGCTATTTATATTTAATATTCTGGGATTGAGGCTAACAAGGACTGGGGTTATGGCATCTTGGGTAAACATTAGCCTAGATACATCACCATTGCTTATAAATCCCTCTGCTATTTATATTTAATATTCCAGTATTATGGATTGAGGCTAGGGGAGTCTATGGCATCTGGGTAAACATTAGCCTACCAGATACATCACCATTGCTTAATCCCTCTGCTATTTACATTTAATATTCCAGTATTATGGATTGAGGCTAGGATTAACTGGGAGTCTATGGTATCTGGGTATACATCACCAGATACATCACCATGTTTATAAATCCCTTTGCTATTTACATTTAATATTCCAGTATTATGGATTGAGGCTAGGGATAAGGATTGGGAGTCTATGGCATTGAGTAAACATTAGCCTACCAGATACATCACCATTGCTTATAAATCCTCTGCTATTTACATTTAATATTCCAGTATTATGGATTGAGGTTAGGGATGATGACTGGGAGTCTATGGCATCTGGGTAAACATTAGCCTATCACCATTGCTTATAATCCTTTGCTATTTACATTTTAATTTCCAGTTTATGGATTGAGTCTTAGGATAAACTGGGGAGTCTATGGCATCTTTAAAATATTAGCTACCAGATACATCATTTTATAAAATTTTGGGCTTTATTTAATCCAGTATTATGGATTGAGGCTAGGGACAAGGACTGGGAGTCTATGGTAAACATTATCTGAGTAAACATTAGCCTACCAGATACATCACCACCATTGCTTATAAATCCCTCTGCTATTTATATTTAATATTCCAGTATTATGGATTGAGGCTAGGGACAAGAACTGGGAGTCTATGGCATCTTAGGTAAACATTAGCCTACCAGATACATCACCATTGTATATAAATAACTCTGCTATTTATATTTAATATTCCAGTATTATGGATTGAGGCTAGGGACAAGAACTGGGAGTCTATGGCATCTGGGTAACATTAGCCTACCAGATACATCACCATTGTATAAATCCTCTGCTATTTAATTTTAATATTCCAGTATTATGGATTGAGGCTAGGGACAAGGACTGGGGAGTCTACAGCATCTGGGTAAACATTAGCCTACCAGATACATCACCATTGCTTATAAATCCCTCTGCTATTTTTACATTTAATATTCCAGTATTATGGATTGAGGCTAGGGATAAGGACTGAGGAGTCTATGGCATCTGGAGTAAACATTAGCCTACCAGATACATCACCATTGCTTATAAATCCTCTGCTATTTACATTTAATATTCCAGTATTATGGATTGAGGCTAGGGACAAGGACTGGGGATTATGGCATCTGGGTAAACATTAGCCTACCAGATACATCACCATTGCTTATAAATCCTCTGCTATTTACATTTAATATTCCAGTATTATGGATTGAGGCTAGGGATAAGGACTGGAGTCTATGGCATCTGGGTAAACATTAGCCTACCAGATACATCACCATTGCTTATAAAAATCCTCTACTATTTACATTCAATATTCCAGTTTATGGATTGATTATGGATTGGCTAGGACAAGAACTGGGAGTCTATGGCATCTGGGTAAACATTAGCCTACCAGATACATCACCATTGCTTATAAATCCCCCTCTGCTATTTACATTTAATATTCCTGTATTATGGATTGAGGCTAGGATAAGATTGGGAGTCTATGGCATCTGGGTAAACATTAGCCTACCAGATATGTCACCATTGCTTATAAAAACCTCTGCTATTTACATTCAATATTCCAGTATTATGGATTGAGGTTAGGGACAAGAATTGGGAGATTATGGCATCTGGGTAAACACATTAGCCTACCAGATACATCACCATTGCTTATAAATCCCTCTGCTATTTACATTTAATATTCCAGTATTATGGATTGAGGCTAGGGATAAGGACTGGGAGTCTATGGCATCTGGGGTAAACATTAGCCTACCAGATACATCACCATTGCTTATAAATCCTCTGCTATTTATATTTAATATTCCAGTATTATGGATTGAGGCTAGGGATAAGGACTGGGAGTCTATGGCATCTGGGTAAACATTAGCCTACCAGATACATCACCATTGCTTATAAATCCTCTGCTATTTACATTTAATATTCCAGTATTATGGATTGAGGCTAGGACAAGAACTGGGAGTCTATGGCATCTGGGTAAACATTAGCCTACCAGATACATCACCATTGCTTATAAATCCTCTGCTATTTACATTTAATATTCCAGTATTATGGATTGAGGCTAGGATAAGGACTGGGAGTCTATGGCATCTGGGTAAACATTAGCCTACCAGATATGTCACCATTGCTTATAAATCCTCTGCTATTTACATTTAATATTCCAGTATTATGGATTGAGGCTAGGATAAGGACTGGGAGTCTATGGCATCTGGGTAAACATTAGCCTACCAGATACATCACCATTGCTTATAAATCCTCTGCTATTTACATTTAATATTCCAGTATTATGGATTGAGGCTGAGGATAAGGACTGGGAGTTCATACATCTGGGTAAACATTAGCCTACCAGATACATCACCATTGCTTATAAATCCTCTGCTATTTACATTTAATATTCCAGTATTATGGATTGAGGCTAGGATAAGGACAAGCATCTTGGTAAACATTAGCCTACCAGATACATCACCATTGTTTATAAATCCTCTGCTATTTACATTTAATATTCCAGTATTATGGATTGAGGCTAGGATAAGGATTGGGAGTCTATGGCATCTGGGTAAACATTAGCCTACCAGATACATCACCATTGCTTATAAATCCTCTGCTATTTACATTTAATATTCCAGTATTATGGATTGAGGCTAGGGATAAGGACTGGGAGTCTATGGCATCTGGGTAAACATTAGCCTACCAGATATGGATCACCATTGCTTATAAATCCCTCATCACTATTTACATTTAATATTCCAGTATTATGGATTGATTGAGGCTAGGGACAAGGATTGGGAGTCATTCAATATCTCGTATTATGGATGGCATCTGGGTAAACATTAGTCTACCAGATACATCACCATTGCTTATAAATCCTCTGCTATTTACATTTAATATTCCAGTATTATGGATTGAGGCTAGGATAAGGACTGGGAGATTATGGCATCTGGGTAAACATTAGCCTACCAGATACATCACCATTGCATTGCTTTATAAATCCTCTGCTATTTACATTTAATATTCCAGTATTATGGATTGAGGCTAGGACAAGAATTGGGAGTCATGGCATCTGGCCTACCAGATAAATCACTGCTATTATTAGCCTTTACCAGATTGACATCATAAGGACTGGGAGTCTATGTTTATAAACATTAGCTACATCTTGCTATTTACATTTAATATTCCAGTATTATGGATTGAGGCTAGGGATAAGGACTGGGAGATTATGGCATCTGGGTAAAATATTAGCCTACCAGATACATCACCATTGCTTATAAATCCCTCTGCTATTTACATTTAATATTCCAGTATTATGGATTGAGGCTAGGGATACATCAAGGATTTATATTTAATATTCCAGGGATTGAGGCTATGGGACATCTGGGTTAAACATTAGCCTACCAGATACATCACCATTGCTTATAAATCCCTCTGCTATTTACATTTAATATTCCAGTATTATGGATTGAGGCTAGGGATAAGGACTGGGAGTCTATGGCATCTGGGATAAACATTAGCCTACCAGATATTTCACCATTGGATTGAGGCTTATTCCCTCTGCTATTTAACATTTAATATTCCAGTATTATATAATTGAGGCTAGGGATAAGGACTGGGAGTCTATGGCATCTTGGTAAACATTAGCCTACCAGATACATCACCATTGCTTATAAATCCTCTGCTATTTACATTTTAATATTCCAGTATTATGGATTGAGGCTAGGGATAAGGACTGGGAGTCTATGGCATCTGGGTAAACATTAGCCTACCAGATACATCACCATTGCTTATAAATCCCTCTGCTATTTACATTTAATATTCCAGTATTATGGATTGAGGCTAGGGATAGGAAGAGTCTATGGCATCTGGGTAAACATTAGCCTACCAGATACATCACCATTGCTTATAAATCCCTCTGCTATTTACATTTAATATTCCAGTATTATGGATTGAGGCTAGGGATAAGGACTGGGAGTCTATGGCATCTGGGTAAACATTAGCCATACCAGATAAATCCCTCTGCTACCATTGCTTATAAATCCTCTGGTTAAACGATAGCCTACATTTTATATTTAATTGATATTCCCTCTGCTATTTACATTATGGATTGAGGCTAGGGACAAGGAATGGGGAGTCTATGGCATCTTGGTAAACATTAGCCTACCAGATACATCACCATTGCTTATAAATCCCTCTGCTATTTACATTTAATATTCCAGTATTATGGATTGAGGCTAGGGACAATGACTGGGAGTCTATGGCATCTGGGTAAACATTAGCCTACCAGATACATCACCATTGCTTATAAATCCTCTGCTATTTACATTTAATATTCAGTATTATATGGATTGAGGCTAGGATAAGGATGGGAGATCTGGCATCTGGGTAAACATTAGCCTACCAGATACATCACCATTGTTTATAAACCTCTCTGCTATTTACATTTAATATTCCAGTATTATGGATTGAGGCTAGGGATAAGGACTGGGAGTCTATGGCATCTGGGTAAACATTAGCCTACCAGATACATCACCATTGCTTATAAATCCCTCTGCTATTTACATTTAATATTCCAGTATTATGGATTGAGGCTAGGACAAGGATCTGGGAGTCTATGGCATCTGGGTAAACATTATTACCAGATACATCACCATTGCTTATAAATCCCTCTGCTATTTACATTTAATATTCCAGTATTATGGATTGAGGCTAGGGATAAGGACTGGGAGTCTATGGCATCTGGGAAACATTAGTCCCTAGATACATCACCATTGCTTATAAATCCTCTGCTATTTACATTTAATATTCCAGTATTATGGATTGAGGCTAGGGACAAGGACTGAAGTCTAGGCATCTGGGTAAACATTAGCCTACCAGATACATCACCATTGCTTATAAATCCCTCTGCTATTTACATTTTAATATTCCAGTATTATGGATTGAGGCTAGGACAAGGACTGAGTCTATGGCATCTGGGTAAACATTAGCCTACCAGATACATCACCATTGCTTATAAATCCCTTGCTATTTACATTTAATATTCCAGTATTATGGATTGAGGCTAGGGATAAGGACTGGGAGTCTATGGCATCTGGGTAAACATTAGCCTACCAGATACATCACCATTGCTTATAAATCCCTCTGCTATTTACATTTAATATTCCAGTATTATGGATTGAGGCTAGGACAAGAACTGGGAGTCTATGGCATCTGGGTAAACATTAGCCTACCAGATACATCACCATTGCTTATAAATCCCTCTGCTATTTACATTTAATATTCCAGTATTATGGATTGAGGCTAGGATAAGGACTGGGAGTCTATGGCATCTGGGTAAACATTAGCCTACCAGATACATCACCATTGCTTATAAATCCCTCTGCTATTTACATTTAATATTCCAGTATTATGGATTGAGGCTAGGACAATGACTGGGAGTCTATGGCATCTGGGTAAAATTAGCCTACCAGATACATCACCATTGCTTATAAATCCCTCTGCTATTTACATTTAATATTCCAGTATTATGGATTGAGGCTAGGGACAAGAACTGGGAGTCTATGGCATCTGGGTAAACATTAGCCTACCAGATACATCACCATTGCTTATAAATCCCTCTGCTATTTACATTTAATATTCCAGTATTATGGATTGAGGCTAGGGATAAGGACTGGAACTGATGATCTGGGATTATGGCATCTGGGTAAACATTAGTATTATGGATTGAGATACATCATGGCATTGGTAAACATTATAAATACATCCCATTGCTATTTACATTTAATATTCCAGTATTATGGATTGAGGCTAGGGATAAGAACTGGAGTCTATGGCATCTGGGTAAACATTAGCCTACCAGATACATCACCATTGCTTATAAATCCCTCTGCTATTTACATTTAATATTCCAGTATTATGGATTGAGGCTAGGGATAAGGACTGGGAGTCTATGGCATCTGGGTAAACATTAGCCTACCAGATACATCACCATTGCTTATAAATCTCTCTGCTATTTACATTTAATATTCCAGTATTATGGATTGAGGCTAGGGACAATGACTGGGAGTCTATGGCATCTGGGTAAACATTAGCCTACCAGATACATCACCATTGCTTATAAATCCCTCTGCTATTTACATTTAATATTCCAGTATTATGGATTGAGGCTAGGGACAAGAACTGGGAGTCTATGGCATCTGGGTAAACATTAACCTACCAGATACATCACCATTGCTTTTAAATCCTCTGCTATTTACATTTAATATTCCAGTATTATGGATTGAGGCTAGGGATAAGACTGGGAGTCTATGGCATCTGGGTAAAACATTAGCCTACCAGATACATCACCATTGCTTATAAATCCTCTGCTATTTACATTTATTTCCAGTAATATTGAGGCCAAGAACTATTATGGATTGAGGCTAGGGATTTAATTTAATATTCCAGGATTATGGGGAGTCTATGGCATCTGGGTAAACATTAGCCTACCAGATACATCACCATTGCTTATAAATCCCTTTGCTATTTACATTTAATATTCCAGTATTATGGATTGAGGCTAGGGACAAGGACTGGGAGTCTATGGCATCTGGGTAAACATTAGCCTACCAGATACATCACCATTGCTTATAAATCCCTCTGCTATTTACATTTAATATTCCAGTATTATGGATTGAGGCTAGGGATAAGGACTGGGAGTCTATGGCATCTGGGTAAACATTAGCCTACCAGATACATCACCATTGCTTATAAATCCCTCTGCTATTTACATTCAATATTCCTGTATTATGGATTGAGGCTAGGGACAAGAACTGGGAGTCTATGGCATCTGGGTAAACATTAGCCTACCAGATACATCACCATTGCTTATAAATCCCTCTGCTATTTACATTTAATATTCCAGTATTATGGATTGAGGCTAGGGACAAGGACTGGGGAGTCTATGGCATCTGGGTAAACATTAGCCTACCAGATACATCACCATTGCTTATAAATCCCTCTGCTATTTACATTTAATATTCCAGTATTATGGATTGAGGCTAGGGACAAAGGACTGGGAGTCTATGGCATCTGGGTAAACATTAGCCTACCAGATACATCACCATTGCTTATAAATCCTCTGCTATTTACATTTAATATTCCAGTATTATGGATTGAGGCTAGGGACAAGAATATGGGGAGTCTATGGCATCTGGGTAAACATTAGCCTACCAGATACATCACCATTGCTTATAAATCCCTCTGCTATTTACATTTAATATTCCAGTATTATGGATTGAGGCTAGGGACAAGGACTGGGAGTCTATGGCATCTGGGCAAACATTAAACATTATCACCATTGCTTTATAAATCCTCTGATTTACATTTAATATTCCATATCATTGAGGCCATTGGAGTCTATATAAATCCCTCTATTTACATTTAATATTCCAGTATATTTACATTTAATATTCCAGTATTATGGATTGAGGCTAGGATAAAGAACTGGGAGTCTATGGCATCTGGGTAAACATTAGCCTACCAGATACATCACCATTGCTTATAAATCCCTCTGCTATTTACATTTAATATTCCAGTATTATGGATTGAGGCTAGGGATAAGGACTGGGAGTCTATGGCATCTGGGTAAACATTAGCCTACCAGATACATCACCATTGCTTATAAATCCTTTGCTATTTACATTTAATATTCCAGTATTATGGATTGAGGCTAGGGACAAGGACTGGGAGTCTATGGCATCTGGGTAAACATTAGCCTACCAGATACATCACCATTGCTTATAAATCCCTCTGCTATTTACATTTAATATTCCAGTATTATGGATTGAGGCTAGGGAGAAGGAATGGGAGTCTATGGCATCTGGTTAAACATTAGCCTACCAGATACATCACCATTGCTTATAAATCCCTCTGCTATTTACATTTAATATTCCAGTATTATGGATTGAGGCTAGGGATAAGGACTGGGTGTCTATGGCATCTGGTTAAACATTAGCCTACCAGATACATCACCATTGCTTATAAATCCCTCTGCTATTTACATTTAATATTCCAGTATTATGGATTGAGGCTAGGGAGAAGGAATGGGAGTCTATGGCATCTGGTTAAACATTAGCCTACCAGATACATCACCATTGCTTATAAATCCCTCTGCTATTTACATTTAATATTCCAGTATTATGGATTGAGGCTAGGGACAAGATTGGGAGTCTATGGCATCTGGGTAAACATTAGCCTACCAGATACATCACCATTGCTTATAAATCCCTCTGCTATTTACATTTAATATTCCAGTATTATGGATTGAGGCTAGGGACAAGGACTGGGAGTCTATGGCATCTGGGTAAACATTAGCCTACCAGATACATCACCATTGCTTATAAATCCCTCTGCTATTTACATTTAATATTCCAGTATTATGGATTGAGGCTAGGGATAAGGACTGGGAGTCTATGGCATCTGGGTAAACATTAGCCTACCAGATACATCACCATTGCTTATAAATCCCTCTGCTATTTACATTTAATATTCCAGTATTATGGATTGAGGCTAGGGACAAGGACTGGGAGTCTATGGCATCTGGGTAAACATTAGCCTACCAGATACATCACCATTTACATTTAATATTCCAAATTTGCTTATAAATCCTCTGCTATTTACATTTAATATTCCAGTATTATGGATTGAGGCTAGGATAAGGACTGGGAGTCTATGGCATCTGGGTAAACATTAGCCTACCAGATACATCACCATTGCTTATAAATCCCTCTGCTATTTATATTTAATATTCCAGTATTGTGGATTGAGGCTACTGACAAAGACTGGGAGTCTATGGCATCTGGGTAAACATTAGCCTACCAGATACATCACCATTGCTTATAAATCCCTCTGCTATTTATATTTAATATTCCAGTATTATGGATTGAGGCTAGGGATAAGGACTGGGAGTCTATGGCATCTGGGTAAACATTAGCCTACCAGATACATCACCATTGCTTATAAATCCCTCTGCTATTTACATTTAATATTCCAGTATTATGGATTGAGGCTAGGGACAAGGATTGGGAGTCTATGGCATCTGGGTAAACATTAGCCTACCAGATACATCACCATTGCTTATAAATCCCTCTGCTATTTACATTTAATATTCCAGTATTATGGATTGAGGCTAGGGATAAGGACTGGGAGTCTATGGCATCTGGGTAAACATTAGCCTACCAGATACATCACCATTGCTTATAAATCCTCTGCTATTTACATTTAATATTCCAGTATTATGGATTGAGGCTAGGGACAAAGGACTGGGAGTCTATGGCATCTGGGTAAACATTAGCCTACCAGATACATCACCATTGCTTATAAATCCCTTTGCTATTTACATTTAATATTCCAGTATTATGGATTGAGGCTAGGGATAAGGACTGGGAGTCTATGGCATCTGGGTAAACATTAGCCTACCAGATACATCACCATTGCTTATAAATCCCTCTGCTATTTACATTTAATATTCCAGTATTATGGATTGAGGCTAGGGACAAGGGACTGGGAGTCTATGGCATCTGGGTAAACATTAGCCTACCAGATACATCACCATTGCTTATAAATCCTCTGCTATTTACATTTAATATTCCAGTATTATGGATTGAGGCTAGGGACAAGGACTGGGAGTCTATGGCATCTGGGTAAACATTAGCCACCAGATACATCACCATTGCTTATAAATCCCTCTGCTATTTACATTTAATATTCCAGTATTATGGATTGAGGCTAGGGACAAGGACTGGGAGTCTATGGCATCTGGGTAAACATTAGCCTACCAGATACATCACCATTGCTTATAAATCCTCTGCTATTTACATTTAATATTCCAGTATTATGGATTGAGGCTAGGGACAAGGACTGGGAGTCTATGGCATCTGGGTAAACATTAGCCTACCAGATACATCACCATTGCTTATAAATCCCTCTGCTATTTACATTTAATATTCCAGTATTATGGATTGAGGCTAGGACAAGATTGGGAGATCTATGGCATCTGGGTAAACATTAGCCTACCAGATACATCACCATTGCTTATAAATCCCTCTGCTATTTACATTTAATATTCCAGTATTATGGATTGAGGCTAGGGATAAGGACTGGGAGTCTATGGCATCTGGGTAAACATTAGCCTACCAGATACATCACCATTGCTTATAAATCCCTCTGCTATTTACATTTAATATTCCAGTATTATGGATTGAGGCTAGGGATAAGGACTGGGAGTCTATGGCATCTGGGTAAACATTAGCCTACCAGATACATCACCATTGCTTATAAATCCCTTTGCTATTTACATTTAATATTCCAGTATTATGGATTGAGGCTAGGGACAATGACTGGGAGTCTATGGCATCTGGGTAAACATTAGCCTACCAGATACATCACCATTGCTTATAAATCACTCTGCTATTTACATTTAATATTCCAGTATTATGGATTGAGGCTAGGGATAAGGACTGGGAGTCTATGGGATCTGGGTAAACATTAGCCTACCAGATACATCACCATTGCTTATAAATCCCTCTCTGCTATTTACATTTAATATTCCAGTATTATGGATTGAGGCTAGGGATAAGGACTGGGAGTCTATGGCATCTGGGTAAACATTAGCCTACCAGATACATCACCATTGCTTATAAATCCCTCTGCTATTTACATTTAATATTCCAGTATTATGGATTGAGGCTAGGAGACAAGGACTGGGAGTCTATGGCATCTGGGTAAACATTAGCCTACCAGATACATCACCATTGCTTATAAATCCTTTGCTATTTACATTTAATATTCCAGTATTATGGATTGAGGCTAGGGATAAGGACTGGGAGTCTATGGCATCTGGGTAAACATTAGCCTACCAGATACATCACCATTGCTTATAAATCCCTCTGCTATTTACATTTAATATTCCAGTATTATGGATTGAGGCTAGGATAAGGACTGAGTCTATGGCATCTGGGTAAACATTAGCCTACCAGATACATCACCATTGCTATAAATCCCTTATTTACATTTAATTTCCAGTATTATGGATTGAGGCTAGGGACAAGGACTGAGTCTATGGCATCTGGGTAAACATTAGCCTACCAGATACATCACCATTGCTTATAAATCCCTTTGCTATTTACATTTAATATTCCAGTATTATGGATTGAGGCTAGGGATAAGGACTGGGAGTCTATGGCATCTGGGTAAACATTAGCCTACCAGATACATCACCATTGCTTATAAATCCCTCTGCTATTTACATTTAATATTCCAGTATTATGGATTGAGGCTAGGACAAGGACTGGGAGTCTATGGCATCTGGGTAAACATTAGCCTACCAGATACATCACCATTGCTTATAAATCCCTCTGCTATTTACATTTAATATTCCAGTATTATGGATTGAGGCTAGGGATGAAGGGAGTCTGGCATCTGGGTAAACATTAGCCTACCAGATACATCACCATTGCTTATAAATCCTCTGCTATTTATTTAATATTCCAGTATTATGGATTGAGGCTAGGACAAGGACTGGAGTCTATGGACTGGGATTCTGGGTAAACATTAGCCTACCAGATACATCACCATTGCTTATAAATCCTCTGCTATTTACATTTAATATTCCAGTATTATGGATTGAGGCTAGGGATAAGGACTGGGAGTCTATGGCATCTGGGTAAACATTAGCCTACCAGATACATCACCATTGCTTATAAATCCCTTTGCTATTTACATTTAATATTCCAGTATTATGGATTGAGGCTAGGGATAAGGACTGGGAGTCTATGGCATCTGGGTAAACATTAGCCTACCAGATACATCACCATTGCTTATAAATCCCTCTGCTATTTACATTTAATATTCCAGTATTATGGATTGAGGCTAGGGATAAGGACTGGGAGTCTATGGCATCTGGGTAAACATTAGCCTACCAGATACATCACCATTGCTTATAAATCCTCTGCTATTTACATTTAATATTCCAGTATTATGGATTGAGGCTAGGGATAAGGACTGGGAGTCTATGGCATCTGGGTAAACATTAGCCTACCAGATACATCACCATTGCTTATAAATCCCTCTGCTATTTATATTTAATATTCCAGTATTATGGATTGAGGCTAGGGATAAGGACTGGGAGTCTATGGCATCTGGGTTAAATTGCTTATAAATCCTCTGCTATTTACATTTAATATTCAGCCTATTTACATTTAATATTCCAGATATTGAGGCATCATTGGGAGATTTCATGGCATCTGGGTAAACATTAGCCTAAATACCACCATTGCTTATTTACATTTACATTTAATATTCCAGTATTATGGATTGAGGCTAGGGATAAGGACTGGGAGTCTATGGCATCTGGGTAAACATTAGCCTACCAGATACATCACCATTGCTTATAAATCCCTCTGCTATTTATATTTAATATTCCAGTATTATGGATTGAGGCTAGGGATTAAGGATCTGGGTAAACATTAGCCTACCAGATACATCACCATTGCTTATAAATCCTCTGCTATTTACTTTAATATTCCAGTAATGGATTGAGGCTACAAGGACAGATATGGCATCTGGGTAAACATTAGCCATACATCACCATTGCTTATAAATCCCTCTGCTATTTACATTTAATATTCCAGTATTATGGATTGAGGCTAGGGATAAGGACTGGGCATCTGGTCTTATGGATACATCTGGGTAAACATTAGCCTACCAGATACATCACCATTGGCATCTTAAACATAAATACCCTCCATTGCTATTTACATTTATTTAATATTCCAGTATTATGGATTGAGGCTAGGGACAAGGATTGGGAGTCTATGGCATCTGGGTAAACATTAGCCTACCAGATACATCACCATTGCTTATAAATCCCTCTGCTATTTACATTTAATATTCCAGTATTATGGATTGAGGCTAGGGACAAGGATTGGGAGTCTATGGCATCTGGGTAAACATTAGCCTACCAGATACATCACCATTGCTTATAAATCCCTCTGCTATTTACATTTAATATTCCAGTATTATGGATTGAGGCTAGGGATAAGGACTGGGAGTCTATGGCATCTGGGTAAACATTAGCCTACCAGATACATCACCATTGCTTATAAATCCCTCTGCTATTTACATTTAATATTCCAGTATTATGGATTGAGGCTAGGGATAAGGACTGGGAGATTATGGCATCTGGGTAAACATTAGCCTACCAGATACATCACCATTGCTTATAAATCCCTCTGCTATTTACATTTAATATTCCAGTCTAGGGATGACTATTTAAACATTAGCATTCACCAATAAATTCCAGTATTAATATTCCAGTGGATTGAGGCTAGGATAAGGACTGGGAGTCTATGGCATCTGGGTAAACATTAGCCTACCAGATACATCACCATTGCTTATAAATCCTCTGCTATTTACATTTAATATTCCAGTATTATGGATTGAGGCTAGGGACAAGGACTGGGAGTCCCCCTATGGCATCTGGGTAAACATTAGCCTCACCAGATACATATGTCACCATTGCTTATAAATCCCTCTGCTATTTACATTTAATATTCCAGTATTATGGATTGAGGCTAGGGACAAGGATTTGGAGTCTATGGCATCTTGGTAAACATTAGCCTTACATCACCATTGCTTATAAATCCCTCTTGCTATTTACATTTAATATTCCAGTATTATGGATTGAGGCTAGGGATAAGGACTGACTCTGATGTAATTATAGCCTCTGATACATCACCATTGTAAACATTACTATTTACATTTAATATTCCAGTATTATGGATTGAGGCTGGGATCTGGGACTATGGCATTACTGGTAAACTTATAAATACATCACCATTTTATAAATCCCTCTGCTATTTACATTTAATATTCCAGTATTATGGATTGAGGCTAGGGACAAGGAATGGGAGTCTATGGCATCTGGGTAAACATTAGCCTACCAGATACATCACCATTGCTTATAAATCCCTCTGCTATTTACATTTAATATTCCAGTATTATGGATTGAGTCTAGGGACAATGACTGGGAGTCTATGGCATCTGGGTAAACATTAGCCTACCAGATACATCACCATTGCTTATAAATCCCTCTGCTATTTACATTTAATATTCCAGTATTATGGATTGAGGCTAGGGATAAGGACTGAAAATATTTTATTAGCCTACCAGATACATCACCATTGCTTATAATCCCTCTGCTATTTACATTTAATATTCCAGTATTATGGATTGAGGCTAGGGACAGGACTGGAGTCTATGGCATCTGCCATTAGCCAGATACATCACCATTTCTTTGATAAATTCTCTGCTATTTACATTTAATATTCCAGTATTATGGATTGAGGCTAAATAAAAACTGGGAGTCTATGGCATCTGGGTAAAAATTAAACAAAATAATCAAAAAAATGCTTAAATAATTCTCTGCTCTTACATTTAATATTCCAGTATTATGGATTGAGGCTAGGGATAAGTTCTGGAGTTATGGCATTTTAAACATTTATTAAAATTACATCAATTTGCTTATAAATCCCTCTGCTATTTACATTTAATATTCCAGTATTATGGATTGAGGCTAACAATGACTGGGAGTTATGGCATCTGGGTAAACATTAGCCTACCAGATACATCACCATTGCTTATAAATCCCTCTGCTATTTACAGTTTACATTGAGGCTAGTAATGTGGATTGAACATTACTACCGGCTTAGGGATTGAAGGATGATTGGGAGTCTATGGCATCTGGTAAACATTAGCCTACCAGATACATCACCATTGCTTATAAATCCTCTGCTATTTATAATATTCAGTTAATATTCCAGTATTATGGATTGAGGCTAGGACAAGGACTGGGAGTCTATGGCATCTGGGTAAACATTAGCCTACCAGATACATCACCATTGCTTATAAATCCCTCTGCTATTTACATTTAATATTCCAGTATTATGGATTGAGGCTAGGATAATGGACTGGGAGTCTATGGCATCTTGGGTAAACATTAGTCTAATAGATATCACCATTGTTATAAATCCTCTGCTATTTACATTTAATATTCCAGTATTATTATGGATTGAGGCTAGGGACAAGGACTGGGAGTTTATGGCATCTGGGTAAACATTAGCCTACCAGATACATCACCATTGCTTATAAATCCCTCTGCTATTTATATTTAATATTCCAGTATTATGGATTGAGGCTAGGGATAAGGACTGAGGTCTATGGCATCTGGGTAAAACATTAGCCTACCAGGTAAACATTGGCCTAAATCCCTTTGCTATTTACTTTAATATTTAGCTGGATTGAAAATCCTCTATGGCATCTTACATATTTATTCCAGTATTAATCCTATGGATTGAGGCTTAGGGATAGGGACTGAGAGTCTATGGCATCTGGGTAAACATTAGCCTACCAGATACATCACCATTGCTTATAAATCCCTCACTATTTATATTTAATATTCAGTATTATGGATTGAGGCTAGGGATAAGGACTGGGAGTCTATGGCATCTGGGTAAACATTAGCCTACCAGATACATCACCATTGCTTAAAATCCCTCTGCTATTTATATTTAATATTCAGTATTATGGATTGAGGCTAGGATAAGGACTGGGAGTCTATGGCATCTGGGTAAACATTAGCCTACCAGATACATCACCATTGCTTATAAATCCTCTGCTATTTACATTTAATATTCCAGTATTATGGATTGAGGCTAGGGATAAGGACTGGGAGTCTATGGCATCTGGGTAAACATTAGCCTACCAGATACATCACCATTGCTTATAAATCCTCTGCTATTTATATTTAATATTCCAGTATTATGGATTGAGGCTAGGGATAAGGACTGGGAGTCTATGGCATCTGGGTAAACATTAGCCTACCAGATACATCACCATTGCTTATAAATCCTCTGCTATTTATATTTAATATTCCAGTATTATGGATTGAGGCTAGGGATAAGGACTGGGGGTCTATGGCATCTGGGTAAACATTAGCCTACCAGATACATCACCATTGCTTATAAATCCCTTTGCTATTTACATTTAATATTCCAGTATTATGGATTGAGGCTAGGGATAAGGACTGGGAGTCTATGGCATCTGGGTAAACATTAGCCTACCAGATACATCACCATTGCTTATAAATCCTTTTGCTATTTACATTTAATATTCCAGTATTATGGATTGAGGCTAGGATAAGGACTGGGAGTCTATGGCATCTGGGTAAACATTAGCCTACCAGATACATCACCATTGCTTATAAATCCCTCTGCTATTTACATTTAATATTCCAGTATTATGGATTGAGGCTAGGGATAAGGACTGGGAGTCTATGGCATCTGGGTAAACATTAGCCTACCAGATACATCACCATTGCTTATAAATCCTCTGCTATTTACATTTAATATTCCAGTATTATGGATTGAGGCTAGGGATAAGGACTGGGAGTCTATGGCATTTATATTTAATATTCTGGGAGGCTAAACATTAGGCCTAAATATTAACCAGATACATCACCATTGCTTATAAATCCCTCTGCTATTTACATTTAATATTCCAGTATTATGGATTGAGGCTAGGGATAAGGACTGGGAGTCTATGGCATCTGGGTAAACATTAGCCCAGATACTCAGATACATCACCATTGCTTATAAATCCCTTTGCTATTTATATTTAATATTCCAGTATTATGGATTGAGGCTAGGGATAAGGACTGGGAGTCTATGGCATCTGGGGTAAACATTAGCCTACCAGATACATCACCATTGCTTATAAATCCTCTGCTATTTATATTTAATATTCCAGTATTATGGATTGAGGCTAGATAAGGACTGGGGAGTCTATGGCATCTGGGTAAACATTAGCCTACCAGATACATCACCATTGTTATAAATCCTCTGCTATTTACATTTAATATTCCAGTATTATGGATTGAGGCTAGGATAAGGACTGAGAGTCTATGGCATCTGGGTAAACATTACCTACCAGATACATCACCATTGCTTATAAATCCCTCTGCTATTTATATTTAATATTCCAGTATTATGGATTGAGGCTAGGGGCAAGGACTGGGAGTCTATGGCATCTGGGTAAATATTAGCCTACCAGATACATCACCATTGCTTATAAATCCCAGTTTGCTATTTATATTTAATATTCCAGTATTATGGATTGATGGGCTAGGGATAAGGACTGGGGTCTATGGCATCTGGGTAAACATTAGCCTACCAGATACATCACCATTGCTTATAAATCCCTTTGCTATTTATATTTAATATTCAGTATTATGGATTGAGGCTGGGATAAGGACTGGTAGTCTATGGGATCTGGGTAAACATTAGCCTACCAGATACATCACCATTGCTTATAAATCCTCTGCTATTTATATTTAATATTCAGTATTATGGATTGAGGCTAGGGATAAGGACTGGGAGTCTATGGCATCTGGGTAAACATTAGCCTACAGATACATCACCATTGCATATAAATCCTCTGCTATTTATATTTAATATTCCAGTATTATGGATTGAGGCTAGGGATAAGGACTTGGAGTCTATGGGATCTGGGATACAACATTGCTTATAAATCCTTTGCTATTTAGTATTTAATATTCAGATTATGGATTGAGGCTATCTGGGACCATCTGGGTAAACATTATAAATACATCACCATTGCTTCTATTTATATTTAATATTCCAGTATTATGGATTGAGGGAGGGATAAGGACTGAGTCTATGCTTATAAATCCCTTGCATCTGGGTAAACATTAGCCTACCAGATACATCACCATTGCTTATAAATCCTCTGCTATTTATATTTAATATTCCAGTATTATGGATTGAGGCTAGGATAAGGACTGGGAGTCTATGGCATCTGGGTAAAACATTAGCCTACCAGATACATCACCATTGCTTATAAATCCTCTGCTTTGCTATTTACATTTAATATTCCAGTATTATGGATTGAGGATTGAGGGCTAGGGATAAGGACTGGGAGTCTATGGCATCTGGGTAAACATTAGCCTACCAGATACATCACCATTTGCTTATAAATCCCTTTTGCTATTTATGGCATTTAATATTCCAGATACATTATGGATTGGAGGGCTAGGGATAAGGACTGGGAGTCTATGGCATCTGGGTAAACATTAGCCTAACAGATACATTATGGATTGAGGCAGGAATAGGACATTGCTTATAAATCCACCATTGTTTATAAATCCTTTGCTATTTACATTTAATATTCCAGTATTATGGATTGAGGCTAGGGATAAGGACTGGGAGTCTATGGCATCTGGGTAAACATTAGCCTACCAGATACATCACCATTGCTTATAAATCCCTCTGCTATTTATATTTAATATTCCAGTATTATGGATTGAGGCTAGGGGATAAGGACTGGGGAGTCTATGGCATCTGGGTAAACATTAGCCTACCAGATACATCACCATTGCTTATAAATCCCTTTGCTATTTATATTTAATATTCCAGTATTATGGATTGAGGCTTATAAATCCTTTTGGGATAAGGACTGGGAGTCTATGGCATCTGGGTAAACATTAGCCTACAGATACATCACCATTGCTTATAAATCCCTCTGCTATTTATACATTTAATATTCCAGTATTATGGATTGAGGCTAGGATAAGGACTGGGTCTATGGCATCTGGGTAAACATTAGCCTACCAGATACATCACCATTGCTTATAAATCCTCTGCTATTTATATTTAATATTCCAGTATTATGGATTGAGGCTAGGGATAAGGACTGGGGAGTCTATGGCATCTGGGTAAACATTAGCCTACCAGATACATCAGATAAATCCTCTGTTATTTACACCATTGCATATAAACTTGAGGCACCTCTTGCTATTTATATTTAATATTCCATTTAATATTTCCATTATGGATTGAGGCTGAGGGATAAGGACTGGGAGTCTATGGCATCTGGGTAAACATTAGCCTACCAGATACATCACCATTGCTTATAAATCCCTTTGCTATTTATATTTAATATTCCAGTATTATGGATTGAGGCTAGGCTGACTGGGAGTCTATGGCATCTGGGTAAACATTAGCCTACCAGATACATCACCATTGCTTATAAATCCCTTTGCTATTTTACATTTAATATTCCAGTATTATGGATTGAGGCTAGGGATAAGGACTGAGTCTAGCATCTGGGTAAACATTAGCCTCAGATACATCACCATTGCATATAAATCCTTTGCTATTTATATTTAATATTCCAGTATTATGGATTGAGGCTAGGGATAAGGACTGGGAGTCTATGGCATCTGGGTAAACATTAGCCTACCAGATACATCACCATTGCTTATAAATCCCTTTGCTATTTATATTTAATATTCCAGTATTATGGATTGAGGCTAGGGATAAGGACTGGAGTCTATGGCATCTGGGTAAACATTAGCCTACCAGATACATCACCATTGCTTATAAATCCCTTTGCTATTTATATTTAATATTCCAGTATTATGGATTGAGGCTAGGGATAAGGACTGGGAGACTATGGCATCTGCGTAAACATTAGCCTACCAGATACATCACCATTGCTTATAAATCCACTGCTATTTATATTTAATATTCCAGTATTATGGATTGAGGCTAGGGATAAGGACTGGGAGTCTATGGCATCTGCGTAAACATTAGCCTACCAGATACATCACCATTGCTTATAAATCCCTCTGCTATTTATATTTAATATTCCAGTATTATGGATTGAGGCTAGGGATAAGGACTGGGAGTCTATGGCATCTAAAACCATTAGCTATTTACATTTACCAGATACATCACCATTGCTTATAAATCCCTTTGTTATTTACATTTAATATTCCAGTATTATGGATTGAGGCTATTTAGTATTTAATATTCATCACCATTGTATTATTTATTTTAATATTCAGATTGAGAGCTAGGGATAAGGACTGGGAGTCTATGGCATCTGGGTAAACATTAGCCTACCAGATACATCACCATTGCTTATAAATCCCTTTGCTATTTATATTTAATATTCCAGTATTATGGATTGAGGCTAGGGATAATGGACTATGGGAGTCTATGGCATCTGGGTAAACATTAGCCTACCAGATACATCACCATTGCTTATAAATCCCTCTGCTATTTATATTTAATATTCCAGTATTATGGATTGAGGCTAGGGATAAGGACTGGGGAGTCTATGGCATCTGGGTAAACATTAGCCTACCAGATACATCACCATTGCTTATAAATCCCCTCTATTTATATTTAATATTCCAGTATTATGGATTGAGGCTAGGATAAGGACAGAGTCTATGGCATCTGGGTAAACATTAGCCTACCAGATACATCACCATTGCTTATAAATCCTCTGCTATTTATATTTAATATTCCAGTATTATGGATTGAGGCTAGGGATAAGGACTGGATACATCACCATTGAGTCTTTAATATTCCATTATGGATCTGGGTAAACATTAGCCTACAGATACATCACCATTGCTTATAAATCCCTCTGCTATTTATATTTAATATTCCAGTATTATGGATTGAGGCTAGGGATAAGGACTGGGAGTCTATGGCATCTGGGTAAACATATTAGCCTACCAGATACATCACCATTGCTTATAAATCCCTCTGCTATTTATATTTAATATTCCAGTATTATGGATTGAGGCTAGGGATAAGGACTGGGTCTATGGCATCTGGGTAAACATTAGCCTACCAGATACATCACCATTGCTTATAAATCCTCTGCTATTTATATTTAATATTCCAGTATTATGGATTGAGGCTAGGGATAAGGACTGGGGAGTCTATGGCATCTGGGGTAAACATTAGCCTACCAGATACATCACCATTGCTTATAAATCCTCTGCTTTTATATTTAATATTCCAGTATTATGGATTGAGGCTAGGGATAAGGACTGCCTACTCAGAGTCTATGGATTGAGGCATCTGGGTAAACATTAGCCTACCAGATACATCACCATTAAGCTTATAAATCCCTTTGCTATTTACATTTAATATTCCAGTATTATGGATTGAGGCTAGGGATAAGGACAGGGAGTGAGGCTATGGCATTCATAAAACATTAGCCTACCAGATACATCACCATTGCTTATAAATCCCTCTGCTATTTATATTTAATATTCCAGTATTATGGATTGAGGCTTAGGATAAGGACTGGGAGTCTATGGCATCTGGGTAAACATTAGCCTACCAGATACATCACCATTGCTTATAAATCCCTCCTGCTATTTATATTTAATATTCCAGTATTATGGGATTGAGGCTAGGGATAAGGACTGAGTCTATGGCATCTGGGTAAACATTAGCCTACCAGATACATCACCATTGCTTATAAATCCTTGCTATTTATATTTAATATTCAGTATTATGGATTGAGGCTAGGGATAAGGACTGGGGAGTCTATGGCATCTGGGTAAACATTAGCTACCAGATACATCACCATTGCTTATAAATCCCTCTGCTATTTATATTTAATATTCCATTATGGATTGAGGCCTGGGATAAGGACTGGGGAGTCTATGGCATTAGCTTACATCACCATTGGCATTTATATTCCAGCCTACTATGGCATCTGGGTATACATCACCATTGCTTATAAATCCCTCTGTTTTTATATTTAATATTCCAGTATTATGGATTGAGGCTAGGGATAAGGACTGGGAGTCTATGGCATCTGGGTAAACATTAGCCTACCAGATACATCACCATTGCTTATAAATCCCTCTGCTATTTATATTTAATATTCCAGTATTATGGATTGAGGCTAGGATAAGGACTGGGAGTCTATGGCATCTGGGTAAACATTAGCCCACAGAATACATCACCATTGCTTATAAATCCCTTTGCTATTTATATTTAATATTCCAGTATTATGGATTGAGGCTAGGGATAAGGACTGGGAGTTTATGGCATCTGGGTAAACATTAGCCTACCAGATACATCACCATTGCTTATAAATCCCTCTTTAATATTTACATTTAATATTCAGTATTATGGCATTGAGTCACCATTGCTTATAAATGATTTATATTTAATATCTATTATGGATTGAGGCTAGGATATCTGGAGTCTATGGCATCTATTTAGCCTACCAGATACATCACCATTGCTTATAAATCCTTTTGCTATTTACATTTAATATTCCAGTATTATGGATTGAGGCTAGGGATAAGGATTGGGAGTCTATGGCATCTGGGTAAACATTAGCCTACCAGATACATCACCATTGCTTATAAATCCTTTGCTATTTATATTTAATATTCCAGTATTATGGATTGAGGCTAGGGATAATGACTGGGAGTCTATGGCATCTGGGTAAACATTAGCCTACCAGATACATCACCATTGCTTATAAATCCCTTTTGCTATTTACATTTAATATTCCAGTATTATGGATTGAGGCTAGGGATAAGGACTGGGAGTCTATGGCATCTGGGTAAACATTAGCCTACCAGATACATCACCATTGCTTATAAATCCCTCTGCTATTTATATTTAATATTCCAGTATTATGGATTGAGGCTAGGATAAGGACTGGGAGTTCTGGCATCTGGGTAAACATTAGCCTACCAGATACATCTGGGATATTGCTTATAAAACATTAGCCTACATCACCATTGCTATTTACATTTATATATTCCAGTATTATGGATTGAGGCTAGGGACAAGGACTGGGAGTCCTATGGCATCTGGGTTAACATTAGCCTACCAAATACATCATCATTACTTATATATCACTCTACTATTTACATTTAATATTCCTGTATGCTTTATATTTTATTTTTTTATTTATTGCCATTGGTTAAGCCACTCTGACATCAGTTGTTTATTCAATATTTGCTCAAGAAAAAGTGTTTGTTTAGTATTATTGAGTGAGGTTATATAAATTTCCTTATTGTCTATGGTGGCTCTTAAAACCTTCATTTTCTAAACACCTTAACTTTGCATGTCTATTCTGAACATTTTTATTCCCATTTTTTGTTAAGTAGGATTTAATTAACGTAAAATTCTACATATTTCATAAAGTGCCACACCCGATACAAACTTTGTTTTTGGAATGCTAATAATTCTTTCCCTGTTAAGAAATACAAAATGTCCGTTATTTTTATGATCATTAATTAATCATCATTTTACAGCATTTCCCTTTGTGTGTAATGATATTTTAGTAAATGCAGAATTTTTTTGTTGTTAAAATTTAGTTTTTTAGGTTGGTTTTGTTCTTTTTTTTTTGTACAATATTTTATTATTATTAAACATTTAAAATAGAATTGTAGCTTTTGCCAATATTCATAAAGGTTCTAAGGTATAAACTGAATGGGCCAAATGTTTTTGCTTTTTTTTTGCTTACCAAATTTGCTCAAATTCAATGTTTCATAATATCGACAGTTAGTGAGGTCATTTTATCCAACACCGGAAGCTGCCGTAAATCCAAAATATTATCCTGAGAATTCATATTCTTAAAATTGTCTCATCAATTGGTTGGTTGGCTGATTCGTTTTCTATGGCTTCCCAACCCTTTGTAAGTTATTTAAAGACAGAAAAAAAATATAAGAAAAATAAACTATAAGAATTTTTTCAGGTAATAATGATTTAATGATAGAAAGGATATAGTGATACTCCCAATTGATACCAAGTGATAGACATGAAATAGTGATACTACTAATTGATACCAAGTAATAGAAAGGATATAGTGATACAGTGTAACCCGGATATAAGAGAAACCCGGATATAAGAGAGATTTTCTCTGGTCCCAAATTAGAGCCCATACTTACCTAAACAAAATAGACCAAGCCCGGATATAAGAGAAACCCGGATATAAGAGACTTCTTCTCCAGTCCCGACAACTCTCTTATATCCGGGTTACACTGTACTACCAATTGATACCAAGTGATAGACGGGATATAGTGATATTACCAATTGATACCAAGTAATAGAAAGGATCTAATGATACTACCAATTGATACCAAGTAATAGAAAAATCTAATGATACTACCAATTGATACCAAGTAATAGAAGTGATCTAGTGATACTACCAATTGATACCAAGTAATAGAAAGGATCTTGTGATACTACCAATTGATACTAAGTGATAGAAAGGATATAGTGATACTACCAATTAATTCATAGTTGGAGAAAGAAAAGGTGGAGTCATACCTTTCCCAAGATATTTTGAAAAATATTTTGTTTCAAACGTCTTAGGTAAATACAAAAAGCAAAAAAAAAAATGTACGTAAGTGAATTTCAGTCAGTCAAGTTAAATTGTCTGACTTAAATTCACTTAAGTACATTTTTTTCTTTTTTTGCTTTTTGTATTTACCTAAGTTATATTGTCAATCAATTATAATAATCGGCAGTCCCATGCTTATTACCCCCGAACCTCTCAACCGCGTGTGGGCTCCATGCTAATTGGAGAAGGGGTGCAGAGCTGATAACTTCAGTAGTGTTTACTTTTTTTTTAAATTGTAATTTTCCTCATGAAAAGATCTTTTTAATCAGTTAAGACGGTATATGTTGGTAAAATCTACTGTTTTTTTCCAACATCATCCACTAAGGAGGTTATCTGATCTTTTTTTTTTTTTAACTAATAGTAACACTAATAGTAACACTATTAGTAACACATTCCAGTCGAATCCTTTACATTCACTTACGTGCTAATATCCTTGGGAATGTTATGAATCCTCTTCTTCTCCCCCCCCCCCCACGAAGCTATAGGGAAATAGCAGGTGTTTTATAGCCTTAGATGGTAACTGGTCTACCACAGAAAGAAATGACAACCTACTGCCTCGTCAGTCACGTATCGAAAGATACATGATCGCCTAAGCGTGTATCATGCATGGCACATAACTGACTGAATGAGAAGTCCACGGCTAGTAATTAAAATCAAATTTCTAGTCCCAATTTTTTTTTACATTTCTAGAAAGATAAACCAAGAAAATAATCGCTTAAAAAATAAAAAAAATATTTAAAGATTTCAACGCATGAAAAAATTGTTCCGAAAACTGAAATACTGTTTTTTAAAAACAAATTTTTAAGACAACCCCGTTTGTGTTGTGTTGAAATCTTTGTAAAACTTTTTTCATCGGAGATGCGTTGGTGATTAATCTTTATGGAAATGTAAAAACTTACGACTTAAACATTTTTTTCGAGTAAAATTTAGTCATGAAAATATTGGTGGTTATGACAAAAGAATAACATTTTCTGAGGTTTTTAAATAAAAAATATTCATTATAAAAGTAAATAATGATTATGTACTGAAATTTTAATTTAAATTGGATAATTCCCTGATTCTTGATAAATTAAAAAAAAAAGCGCTGCCAATTTTCCTTCGAGGGTTTGTGGACCCCAGGTTCGGAAATTTTGAAATCCACATGTAATAGAGAGGGGGCCCTCGTATCAAAGTTTTTTTTGTGGGGGCGAGACCCTAGCTCCAGTCCTGCTTTAGATAACCATTGGATCCAATTCTAGAAACATTAAAATTAATGTTCTGGTATTAATTTATTTAGTAAAGTTGCGAAAAAATGAAAATTTAAAATAAATATTTCGTTTTAAACTTTTGTTTAATATTCTAACTTAAACCCTTAGTATAATAAAGTAAAATAAAATAAAAATGGCTGACAATAATAAGAGAATGCCGATATTTTTTTTCTTTTATTTGGTGGCCAATTATTATTGCGATGCCCAATTTCAAAACAACTAATTTGGGTAGAATATTTAAATATGAAGAAAATAGAAGGCCAGGGCGAATCCAAAATGTATCTAAATGATTTTAATGGTTACACTTCAAAACCTTTACATTGTTGTCCTTTTTTAAAAACTTATTCTGTACAAAATAAATCAACTGTCCTTTTAAAAATTTGTAAAATAATTATGACGGCACTTCCTGTTACTGACAGCAATACTTTTGTCACTTCCGGAAACAATGGTTTGGACTTCAGAATCCCAACCACAATTTAATAGTTTAGAAAAATTATATTTTGTCGTTTTTTTTTTTAAATAATATAACCAAATTATTTAATAATAAAATGTTAGCCGATAGTAGAAAAGTAGATTTGTATCTGTATTCGTTTTTACTGAACTAAGTACGTTTCAAGGCCTCTTTTCTTGAGTCTCCATCAAGGATCGAACTTGTTATCAAAGCTTTACTGAAGCGTAACTCATTAGGGGATTTCGATCATGCCAATGATCGAATGAAAGTGATAATTGGTCAGTTTACACAAGACAGGCTTTCTGTGGTATCCCCTCCCACACACTTTTATATGACTCTTGTTAGATTGGAACCAAAAGTAAAGATGTTGATTTTGAATTATAATTTTGAAAACGAGAAAGGCAAAAGAAATAAGGGCCTTGTGACCTTTAAGCCAAAGTAAACGAAGCTTATATATATATATATATAATATATTAAAAATATTTTTAAATATATATATATATATATAAATAAACAAAATCTGTTCAATGGTAACAAGAGAAACGAACGTGACAAATGGCTGGAAGTGATTTTAGTTTAACCGAGAAGAAAAGTCTTCATACTACGCAATTTGAAAACAAGACCTTCTCCGAAAATGTGGTATCCGGTATCAGAAAAATGTTCCAACTGTTTGGTTGCTTGATTGGCAACTGTTGCAACCAAAATAAGGAGAATTGTTTCTTTTGGTAAGTAAACGAAATGAGACGTTAAACCAAATTCCGCGTCAAGTACTTTTTTTACCGTTGTGAAGCCCCCCCCCCAAAAAAAACACTTCGTTCCCTTACCACCGTTTACTCCTGCTGCATATATATTCTTAAAATTTTTCAAGATTCCATTTTTGACCTGTGTAATTTTATAAAAAAGCAAACAATACTTTAAAAAAAAAAAAAAAAAAAGTCCTTTTACCAATTGATATTGACTGAAAATTTGGATTAAAATCAAATTTCTATTTCTAATTACTTAAAATTATCCCGTGAGCTAAATTTCTTGTAATAAGTTCGGATTTAACAAATTTAAAATTTTATTTTCTTTTTGGATTACCCATGTTTTTTTTTTTTTTTTTTTTTTTTTTGTTTTTCTTTTTTCGCGATACGAAACAGTTTTCAAACCAAAAATGTTCTAGTGAGTCCCCCTTCTCGTATTGAATCCATGACAAAACCCCAACATCTGATAAGATAAATGAATAAGATTAGGTACAAGAGCTATTCGCCTGTAATCATTAAATAAAGATAACATAACCTCATCCAAGGGTGCAGATGAGTTCCTGCAGGACGTTGGGGCATGCATTCGTTTCACGGAATCCTCATCAATTTGTAAACATGAAATAAGTGTATATATTGGGTTGATTGTCTCCATTTGATATTGGAGTGGATCTGTTCTCTTTTGTACATATAAATGTATATATTAGATTATAGTCTCAGTTTGACATTTAAAACTTTAATTAAAAGTTCCTTGAATTTTCAAGATTAAATTTGTTTGAGACTGGGATTTTGTTTGTCCTATCTCCGGCGCCGCCAAAAACTAACGTTCATAATTTTAAACTATGGAAGCTTAGTAAAAAAAAAAAAAAAAAATCTTTCTGACAAAAAAGAAAATGAAAGTGTTGGATCTTTTTTTTCGTTAGTCTCAACCACGAAAAGAAATTTTGAATCCTTAACTTGGGGGGGGGGTGAAAATACAGAAATAAACTGAAGATACAATTTCAAAGCCGAAAAAGACTGACAAAATTACTTTTTGGAATCCAACTAAAAAAGATATCCAAAAATGTAACCGTTTTAGAGAGTTTGTAGACGCTATTATTATTATTATCGATTCAATAAAATGCTGTACAAGACCAAAATATTGGGAAGATACAGACTCCTGTCTTTTAATCTAGCTATCAAATTCCCTGAGCCATTTTTTTATTTTTTTTATTTTATTTATTGACTTTTTTTCTTTTTTTAATATTATTTTTACTCCCACCAAAACTACACAGACTGACATACTTCTCAGCTATATTACATGTCACCCCCACTCATAATAGAGTATTTGTGTAAAAATACATTTAAAAAAATGGGAGAAAAAGCTAGTGTATGAATAAATTTTCATAATTTAACTTGTCCCATTCACTGACCAAATCCTACGTCTATTAATCCTTTCACCATAATGCCACATACAATCACCAAAAGAACGTATTCTCTCCAGGAATACCTAAACTAATATCCTAATTCTAACAAACATGCGAAGAGGAGGGAATAAATAACATTATTTTTATTTACATCATAAAATAACGCCAGGATTTACACACACATATATATATCCTCTTCTCGCTTTAGGGTACTCGCTATGGGTAAATAGCAGGACAGACTAGGTCCTATAGTCTTGGATGGCAACTGGTCTAGGAGAAGGACAACTCTGAATTCAAAACCTGCGGGGTGTCGTTTGGGAACATTGTGGTACATAGTGGCGCCAGGTGTCTCCTTTCAGTTCTTCAAAAAGTGTGGTTGATTCTGCACACATATTTACCACTCTGATCAAATCATATGTACGGGTGTCTGGGCTGTCGATTCCTAGGGACTGAGCTGCTTGACACTCATACGTCGAATACGACGGGGGAGTCCACTATATATATTAGTTTTAAGGTATTCTATCTCTACGGGTTAAAGTGCTCAATATCAGGGATAGGACGTATGTGCACATTGAAGTCAACACATAGACATTCTGTTTTCATGCTAGACACAATCGTCAGGCCATCTTCACTACACACACACACACACACACACATATATATATATATATATATATATATATATGCACACACAAGTGTTAGTATGGGTCCCTCTCCACGTGTAAATATGGGTGAAAATACACTGGGAACGTATAAAAAAATTATAAAATAAATTAAAAAACAAAAAAACAAACAGAAAACTAAATGTCCACACTGCTCCGGAGCACTATGCCTTTTGTCACCTAGAAGGGGAAATGAAAATAAAAAATGGAAGGGAGGGGGTCAATGACCTTTCACTCTCTAGCTAAGTTAACCAATTTCCATAGAAAACAAATACGAGCAACTTTTACTACCCTAACCTAACAAATATATATAACCTATATTTTCGATAGCCTCGTCACATCGATATGCTTGTATGGATAGTATGCATGGCTTCCAACTAGTCCAGAAAAGGTCTAAACTTCTCCATATAGAAATATTTTCTTGATTCATCAATTAAAAATGGCTTCAAGCAAATGAAGTCTTCAAAAAAAGGATTCTTCTTTAGACAGGCGTTACAAAACTCGTCCTTCGAACACTTCAAACAGCCACAAAAATGGATAGCATATATAACTAGTAGGGGAAAATAATTCTATAATCAAGATGTTACCATTCCGCTCTACCATATGCAAACTATTTGGCTTCTGGCCGATTGCCCAAGTTAAGCAACGTCGAGCCTGGTCATTACTTAGATGCTGTAAACTTTTATATGCGTGTGGTGTAATGGATAATGTCTCTGAATTGTTAATCTGAAAGAAGACTTCCAATTTCAGTTGTGTTCATTGTATTCACTTACGCGTAAATATTCTTGGAAGGTGTGAATCCACCACTTCTTTCCCCAGCTATGGGTTAATTAGTAAAACTATTATCTCCAACACCCAAAAAATAAAATTACATACAAAATATTTAGATTTGGGCATTAAATAACCCAGAGAGGTGTTGATATGCCGTTAAACAAAATCGATCAAATATCCAAAAGATTTGAAAGGAAACTCCTCATCAGTACGAGAGAAAGAGAAAACAATAATAATTTATAATTTTTATTATTATTAAAACAGTTCTTCAGGAAAATAGTTTTCTCGTTTATTTTCCTGAAAAATGTTTTTATATGAAGATTTTTATAAATTTCAACAGACAGCAACGCTTATTCTGAGGTTAATGAATGTCAAATGTTTCATGTACGAAAGTAATCCGTATTTGTGTATTACAATAAGAACAGTTTTTGTGAGATGGTCTGGCGGTGTAGGGGAAAGGGAATAACAGCCTTTAAATTCTCTGGTACCTACTTACAAGCCACTTTATTTTCAGGAAACAAAACCAAAAATGATTGTTAGTATTAGAACGTCCCTACCCATCCTGTTCGTGACAGAAATAAGTTAACTCATCGGAAAAAAATGCAAACTTCAACTGAAAAGGTTGAAATGCTTTTATTCTACAAGATAAAATGATTTTAAAAAAATTTACCCTAAACTATAGAACAAAGTATTTCTAATCAACAAGAAAAAAAAATTCAGTTGTCTTCTCTTTTTAACGGGAATTAATTTTTATTGGAAGGTGTTATTTACCCGCCTGTGGCAAGCATAAGTTTTTTTTTTCATGTGGTGGTTGTCTTTGACCAGTTCAAAAATTACCCAGTGCCCGCGACCACTGTCACTTAGACATTCCGCGGATCTCTCACCTCTTTTAGTACAATGGGGGAGGTACTGCCGCAGGTTTGGAATCTTCGGGATCATGCGCCTCCTGAAAAGAAAATATACTGCGAATAACGAAAACGCCTCTAAACATTTTTTTAGCTATTCACTTAATTCCCCCCCCCCACACACACACACACGCCAATTATAATTTCTTCACAATTGTATTGAATATTTCTAAAATCACTCATGTGACACAAATTCAGCAAAATAGCTTCCAGCCATTGCTTTTAAACTGAATTCAAGTTTCAGAATTTCGAGAACAGGCAACACGTGAAACTCTTACTTTGAAGAGAAAAGGTTATTTTGCCGGTCACCATAAAATAGAAACTCTAATTTGCCGTTAAATATTTTTATTGTGAGAGCAGGTAATGTGAAAAATAACCCAAAAGTTTTTCTCCATCAATTGTTAAAACACAAGTTAAAGTCATCAATCATTAAAAGAAATATAGAAGTCTCTGAATATTTTAAGCACTTTAGGCATAAGTCTCTACAAATCCAAAACTTACCCTTGGGCGTGGTTCTCTTGCCAATACACTTCAGACCACAGAATCCGTGTTGTTTAAGTCCTGCCTACACAGCTCGCACAACAACTGAACTGATGATCTCAAATATAATATATTCTTAGTTCAAAAAAACTGTATTTGTTACTATTTTATATTTATCCTTGATGTCTATTTGACCGGCGAAATAGCCTCTTCGTATTTGAAAACCGACTGCTATGAAGTTTTGAATTGACTTCTCATTAGCTCTTTATCTTAAAAGTAACCCAAAACGTTTCAAGTATCAAAATTCAAATAACACCAAACTTTCAAAATGGCCTCCCAGTCTAGCAACCCTGTTTTGTTTGTGCGCACGAAATCTTCAGTACGCATTTGCACTGAAGTTATTATGCTGTGGACATAATTGAATCTTACGTTACATGCAGTCGATACAAACACACACACACACACACATATATATATATATATATATATATATATATATATATATAAATATTAAAATTATTTTTATTATATGCGCGATACTTATTAGAAAACGCTCAATATCAGAGAGAGAGAGAGCTAATATATTTAGTTGGATTGATCAACTATAGTATATATATAATAAAAAGGTTCAAACACTAATATTCCATGGTTATAATTTATTACATTGGAATCGTAATTACGATCCAATTCTTCAGACCTACAAATTCAAAAAGAAATCAGAAAAAATAACTCCGGGAATAAAAGAAATAAAATTTAATGAGTGTATGTATGAGAGTGGGAGACGAATGTGAGAAGTCAATGGAAGTTCTAGAGAGGGGGGGGTAACAGACGAGAGAAAAACAGAAGACCTAAAAGTGAAGGTGGGGATTAAAATTTAACAGAAGTTTTAAAGAGAGGGGTTAAATGACGGTTTCATATTTATCTGTATCTCTCTCTCATTTTATTATATTCTTACTCTGTCCTGGACATTGAGTTCTACCTGGATACTATCCTCTTGGAAATTTGTGTGTGTATATATATATATATATATATATATATATATATATATATATATATATATATATATATATATATATATGAGTGTTGGTACCTCCACGAGATCGCTAAAAAATGAGCATAGCATGATGAAAAAGACGCCAAACTTGACGAAAACAAAATTTTATCGTCTAAATGTTTGTTATTATTAAAAGGAAAGGTCAAAGTATTTTGGGGGTATTTTTTTCCATTTTTAATCGTTCCTAGCACGTCCGAAATTTTCGTTAAAAATCTAGTTTTTTTTTTGAGTCAGCAAAATTGACCATTTTTTCCATTTTAAAAAAAAATGAAAATCTGACTGAAATTTTTTAAAATATCAATTATCATTTTTTCAAAACTTATTTTAAGAAAATCAGAAATTATAATGTTTATTTAAAATATTTTGAACCAAACTTAACTTAGCTTTTGTGCCAAAAAGATGTAATTTGAAAATAAAACAAAGCAGGTCATAAACTTTCGCGTCTCTTGACATGTAATGAATGATATATTTACGAATTCCATGAGGCTAATTTGTTCTACGGAAGGAGAAAAGTGAAATAACGTGAACAAATTATTTACCTCGTTATTTTTAACGAAAACTTTCAGCGGTCTAATATTTTTTTTTTTTTGTACTTAGCTTTCACCTTTACGTTTATGATGCTTTATGGGAAATATATTCTAAAGAAATTAAAATAAAACTGTTAAGAGTGACATTAAATTTCATATTTCTTAAGAAAGGTATCTAATTAATTTATAGGTACCTTTCTTATGGAATTTTATCAGAATTGTACATAAAATACTATAATTTTATGTACATTTTACTGTTATTTGTATTTGCATTCATTTTATTATTAATTTTGATATTTCATTTATGGAAAAATGTCGTAACTGAGATTAATATAAAAATAAGATCATATAAATTTCATAAGATGATACTGATACTTGTAGGTACCCTTCTCAGTTGAAATTGAAAAATCAAATTAACTTCTCCACACGTGTTTCGCAAAAGTAAAAGCCTTAACAGCGGAGAACAATGCTTAACTCAAATAACGCAACTTAATTGTATTCTGATTGGGCTTCCGTACTTTATAATTACAGCCGTATTATAAACACAAAATTACATTTCTTAATTACTGTGGATCTTCTGATTAGTCAAAATGATACAATTTACAACGCGCTAAAAAAGATCTATCTCATAAGGACACTTATGAAAGCCGATGCGGCTTTTTAACTAATTTTTATAATATTTTAACAACTTAAATGTAAAAATCTATTATAATTAATGAAATAACAAATAATTGTATTAAAAATTCATTTTTCATCGAAAAAAATTTTTTTGCTTTCAGAAAATATTGTCCATCTTCATAAAAACAACTAAAAGCAAATAAAAACATTTGAAATTAAATAATATATTTGTTTTATTGAGTTTTGTATGTTACAATTCAGCTGACTTTCAGGTACTGCGGATCCAATTAAAAACAAAAAAAACATGATTTGCATTCCTCAAAGCCCTGTGCTTTTAATTATTGTAATCACTAAAAACGATGCGATGGAATTTCTAGCGTTTTCATAAAATTAGTTAGGGTGGGGGGTAATAAATGTTTTTAAAAAATATTTCTACCATGACTTTCATAAAAAAAACATTTATAGTAATTTCGATCATCTGTGAATAGTTCCTGAAATTTTCATTAACATCCGATAATTATTTCTATTTTTGACGATTTTTCAAATTAATGTGTGTCATACCAAAAAAACGTGCTAAAAATTGTCTGTTATTTACTAGTTCCGCTGATACAAATAGAAACAAGGTTTTTTAATCAAAATTTAGAATGTTCTAAAAAGAAGGAAAATTTTTTTAAAATAATAAAAAAAAAAAAAAAAAAAAAAAACTTTGGTCATTCCTCTTAATAATAACATAAGCATTTAGACAATAAAATTTTGTTTTCGGCAAGGTTGGCGTCTTTTTCTTCAAGCTATGCTCTTTTTTTAGCGATTTCGTGGAGGTACCTAATATAGTGTGTTTATATTAACCACTAATATTATCAATATATATATTGTGTGTGTATATTAACCACTAATATTATCTCTCTCTCTCTCTTTTATATATATATATATATATATATATATATATATCCCTAGTATTTGTTGTAAACTGACCATAGTATTATTTCTAAACCAACATAGAGTACAATACGACTTGTTGTGTGAAGTATCTTTATTGTTTGGGGGCGTCGTTTAGCTTACTCTGTAATTATCGGAAACGAAATGGCGACGCCCTTGAGAAATCGTCGTCAACGTCTTTTATAGTCATTTATTTTCAGCAAATGGTAACTTCCTATTCCCCCACCGACAAAAAAAAAAAAAAATCTTACCAGCATAACCAAGCAACAATACTATAACAATACAGCAAGGATTTAGGAATATTTATCTAAAGAATATTTGCTCCAAGGGAAAAACCTGTCTAAGGATTTCTTAAAAATAAATGAACACTTTATTCATGTACAAAATACTAAATTTTATTCGTATTATTCACTATAATAATAATGTAGTGACAGTTATAACAAGGTCTCATGGACTTTTTGGTTTAGTATCTGTTTTCTGGTCAGTAACTACCTACGAATTTAGGTAATAATATCACATGTGAAAATGGCACAGGAAAATAGGAAAAAATGGCACAAAGCAAAAAAAATCTTTCTTCTGCTTTTCTCTTCATGTTGTTGATGCATTTCGTGGATGCAATAGCTGCATAATCAGGAGTGTGGCTGATTGTTTTAGCTAGTACAGGATCAGACATATAAAGATTGGTCATGATACCTTTACAAAAAGATGTTCTCTTAACTCATCTCCATCTGATAGTAGTTGATCTTGCAATCTGTTTTGTATACATCTACCCTTGGAAGCAAATCTTTTTTTTCTTTTTCCTTTATTACTTGCTATAACTTGCACGATGGGGTTGTGATAGTCACTGGTATCAATGGTGTGCTTGACGGCTCCCGGACAACTAAACCTATTTCTAATCCAGGATTCAGCGCAAGGCTTTCTAGTTACGTGCTCTGTTTAATAACTGAACAAGAATTCCCGCAATTGAACCACAGACAACAAAACCAATGACAACCCGGTGTCAATTGGCGTTTAATTTGAGTTACTGGTTCAATATTTATTTATTTATTTATTTATTTATTTTTTTTTTTTTTTTTTTTCAGAGTTTACTGAATAGATAACGTGTGTATTTCATTTTTTTCTATAGGTTTTCGCTCTGTGCCATTTTTTTTCCTATTTTCCTACTTGTGACATTTTTACCTGTATCATTATTACTGTTCACCAACCACCCACATTAGACTATAATTCCCTAGACAAATATTTGTTAAATTTAGACGAATGTTATGAATCTCTTGCAGCAGTGAAAATATTAGCTACAATTTTTAAAATCCAGTTCTGATAAATAGGAGAATGAGAAAGTGTAGATTGGAATTTTTCTGTCAATTCTTATTGAGGATTTAAAGTTTTCTTCGATATTGCTTAAAGAAAATTTTTCTAATTTAAATAGTTCCTTATTTAAAAAAAAAAAAAAGGATTATTCTTTTGGAAAGAAACTTCCAAAATGGATTTGAAAATATTTTTGTACTAGAAATCGTTATTAAATTCATATAATTTAAACTGAATAATTAACAATTCTTTCCAGCTAATATTTCGTTTCAAAGCGAAAATGTGGGTCAAATACATTTCATTTACTTCCTTTCTGTTTGGTCAGCGGAAGAAGTGGATATTATAGACTTCTAATTTCGAAAGCAATTATTTAAGGAATGGCATTTTTTTTTTTTTTTTTTTTTTACTCTCTTTACATTTGCAATTGTTTAATTATTTACCCCAAAGTCTTAATGCGAAACAGCAGGGAATCTAGGGTTCTTTCCTGGTTCAATTGCTTTCTCACAAAAATAGAACAGTGTTTCCAAAATACTTTTTCTAGCTGTCACCCACCTTCTCTCCCAGACCACACCCCAAACTTTTCTTTATGAAGACCCTTTCTCGGCAAACTGTAAACGCATTTTACAACAAAGTCGACTCCTTTCTTTGGCGGGTTTTTGTAACATAGAAGAGAAAACTTGCAGTTCTAATGGGGGTCGATCTACTTCGTGTGGGGATATCAGCTTCTCTGCACCAGAAGGCTCTATTTTTTTGCCCATTACCCACTGAATCTTTTCGGCCCTGGAAATCAAAATCCCAGCTCTCAAAGATTCTGTCACGGAACGCTTTCAAGTGAAGAGAGGATTTAACATACCTTAAAAATGAGCATTCAAATTCCTTCCTTTGCCTGATTTCGAATATCTACCGACGATAAATCTTCTATTATGCGCCGTGTCCCTTCAGGTCGCAGGCGGTTATAGCCCTCCACATCTTCCTGTCCCTTGTAGCTCTTAATAAGTTTTGTATTTTTATAACTTCTCCGAAACCTTGTTCTACCATCCATTTATTCAAGCCAATCAAATATTTTACGCGCCGCTTTCCTTTATCCCTCTTTCCCAAACACTTAATTTCTGTTGTTCTCCAGGTCCACCCTGACCCGGTGTGGTAGCACCTGTTAGGGTCCCGGCTATGGGCAAATAGTTACCCCCCCCCAAATGGGAGTCAAAACACTGTAAATGTACAAGTATAGATTTTTATGGTAATATTACCAGCAATACATTTTTGGAAAAAATATTACGAACAGTACTTTTGACTCTCGGCAAAAACCCTTTTTACAAAAATACGTCGAGGAAACTCGGTTTACAAACTGATTTCTTACAAAGAATGCATATTCTATTCTTAAGAACCTATCCAAAAAATCATGTCTGCGTTAAATAACCAAATGAGGTGTTGATATGCCGTAAAACAAAATTAACCAAACCAAACCCTCTTTTCCTCAAACTGTCCTGTGAGTATCAGATTTTCCAAGCCCTCTTTTCTCACTGTGCCCTAGAAATTTCAACTGCCTCTTCCTGATGTTAAGTATAAGTTTCCTTTTTGTTTCCAGTTTCTCCAAAACCTCGTCGTTGTTCACATATTCGGTCCATGGTATCCTCAGCATCCTTCTGTAGAACCACATTTAAAGTTTCTTGAATGCTTACGTTATTCAATAAGAAATCGATGGATTTAGTTCCTTAGTAATCCTCTGTTCGTGTTGATGGTAGACACATTAGTACAGGAAAGCGAGAAGAAAGGACTAACGTTCAACTGTAAGAAGATCAAATGTATGGTCGTTAACGAGAAGAGCATCGCAAGACGTGAGCTATAAATTCGAATGCAGGATTTTAACTCTCTGGAAAGAGTTATAGCAGACGATGGGAAATGTGGCACCGAAATCCGAAGGCGCGTTATGATAGCGAAAGATGTTTTCGAAAAGCTAAGCAAAGTATTAAGAGACGGGGGAAAATGTCATTAGAAACAAAGAAAACTGTGCTCAACTGCTCTATATAGCAGTGAATGCGGAACAATTTCCTCACAGATGAAGAGAATACGAGGCAACTGAGGTGGTTCTACAGAAGGATACTGAGAATACCACGAACAGAATGTGAGGAACGAGGAAGTTTTAAGGGAAATGGAAAACAAAAAGGCACTTGTAGTTTGGAAAGACGGCTTGGAGAATTTGACTCTCACGAGACACATTGAAGGCAAGAGAGGTGGCGGAAACAGCGACTACCTCCCCCCCCCCACATATACACACCCACCTAATGAGCTTGGGCAAGCGGAGGGCAGAACAGAGAATGGAGCAGGCAATAAAGGGATAAATATTGCCACAAAAGATAGGAAGTTGTAGAGAGCCGCGTACGAGTTCCCCCGGGAAATATATTATCATTGCACTAGAGGATCGGGGACGATTCCCTGACTTTTTTTTTTTTTTTTTTTTTTGGCTCACCGTGAGAAGTAGAAAACGCCATTTAACACCTCCTAAACAAACGATGGGGTAGTGTAAGAGGTGGCTATATTTTAAATGTCGTTTAAGTGGTTACATCGTAAAATATACCTTTGTTCAGGGGTCCGATAAAAAGTGGCGCCCCTCTCTGTATTGGGAGTGGGGAGCCAAAGTATGTCGTCTAAGATCTTTTCACACCTACTCTTTTCGTATGCAGGTCATACGGTGCTAATGTAATTGCTGGCTTTGTTTATACATATCTAATGAAGTACTGAAATTCAGGAGAGTCATGTGTACGAAATAAGAAACTTTTCTTTCTGATACGCGTTTCAATGATGGCTTTGGGAAATTTTTCAGGTTTTTTTTTTTTTTTTTTTTTTTTTTTATTGATTTTGTATAATTTTACGAGCAGATAGTTTGAGGATACCTACTACTTTCTAATAAAATATTACTGCATAATATAAAATTTCCTTTTCCGAAGGCATAAATCCAATGCTCCCTGGGTGCGCTTTCAAATTGATAGAATAACCGTTTGACTTATTTATAAGAAGTGGACAGTCTTAACTAAAAATATGTTTGAAGGAAAATATACACACACACACACACACACACAGTGGAACCTCGATTCAAGAATTTACTTGGTTCCTGAAGGCCGTTCGTAAACGGAAACTATTTTTCCAGTAGGAATCAATGTCGAGGAAAAAAAACGTCACAGTACAAGAAAATTGGAACAGAAAAGCACAACACACGAATGTATAGAACATGGCGGCCGACTCAGAAATTATTCATTTTTTTTCATTTTTTTGTTGTGGCTTTTGATTATTTCTGTTATGTTTTTTGTGCAGCTGTAACTGATCTTTACGCTATTTTTGTTAAATATTTTTGATAATTTGTTTTCTTCAGTGAAGTGTTTTTCTATTAAGTTTAGGAATATCTTGCCTATGTTCGTTTTAACAGTTTTGTTATATGGTGGATTAAACCAGATAATGTTTCTCTTTCTGTTTTTGCGTTTTGGCTGTGGAGGTATATATTGTAGTTGTTGTATGTAACCACTTGCTTTTTAGTGCTTCGTTGTATGGTGCTTTTTTTTTTGCTATTGAAAATGTGTATGTTAGATGAGTTCTCAGATAGTCTGCGGCTGATTGATTTTGGTATTTGTTTGATGATAGAAGGTGGATGGTTGGAGGATGTGTGTACGTAAGTTGGTGTGTCATTTTCTTTTTTGTATGGTTCATATGTGTTGTTGATCAGGTTAAGAGTGACGTCAAGGAAGTTTACTATTGTTGTGCCTGTATTTATCTCTATTTTGAATCCAATATTTTTTAGAGCGTTCACTATTTTCTTCCTGAATTTGTCTATTTTGTCTACCAGTCACATATACAGTCATAAAAAAGGAAATAACCAGCTTTAATATAATAATATTTTTGTAAATTAAAAATTATAGCAATCTTCAACTACCATAATTTTACACAGAATACCTATTATCAGGATTTATACCAAAATAAATTAATACATATAACAAAATAAAATAAAACACCAACAACCACTTTTTAGTTCAAGCTACCACCACTATAACTACATTTATGATTTTATCATTCTCCCACCACCGTTACTAATTTCTACCAATTTACGATAACTATTAGCTAATTATATTATCATTGTCTCCAATCCCTTGCAACATTACTATCACATCATATAGACCCGCTATAATTATTAAATTAAACTACCCTCTCACCCAGCATATTAAACATCACCATATATAAAATAACCAATAAGGATTACAAATTTCTACCTGTTACATATACACAGTCATCAAAAACAAACAAATAACCAGCTTTAAATATAACAAATAAACCCCTCTTTTTTTCAAAAATTTAAAAATAAATATAAATAATAATTTTTACCTATCATAATTTTACACAAACCCCACCACACGTATATACATACATGCGAAGAAATTTATTCACTGGAAAAATAAAAATATGACATGTATACATTCACGAGACATTCCCGAGAAATCTTCGCTACACTCTCAATCTTTGAATTTCAACATACAAATGCGTATGTATAGACACAACACCACCCGTATACATACATATCTCATATCCGAAATTGCCCACATATGTTTATATATGTATGAGTCCCGACGGACGACCAAGTATGTGTATGTGTCTGCATACATCGATGTTTGCGTTAGTACGATGAATGACAAAACGACGAAGTTTCCCCCAACACTTCCACAATAACACAAATACATGCAATCTACATAAACCCAAAATTTAAAAAAATTAATCAGTTTGTCTGACGATCGCTGAAGCGTGAAACCCAGGGTCACAAACTTACATCTATCCAACCAAATATATTAATTGCTATTATTATTTTATATATAAGATATTATAATAAAAACATGTTGAAATCGCTACACAAAACTTTTCATGTTTCAATACTATCATTGTACTTCTTCAGGCGAGGGTAAGTAACTGGTGATTTAAATGAATTTTAAGGAAATTTAAAAAGTCTTTTTTCCGAAAATTAGTGGGGGCATAAGATCAGAATTAAAAATAGACTTGTGGGTGTGTCTTGATTAACCAATTAAATGTCAGATCTAAACTCAATAGAAAAGTAAGCTCAGAGGGTTGAGGTGGGTGAGTTATTTTTTTTTTTCATGTCGCTATAAACCGGAACATAGACGGAAAAAAGGGTACACTTTTTTTTTTTTTTTTTTTTTTTTTTCATAAAAAATCATTTAATCAGCAGTTACTTACCATCGCCTGAATGACGTACGCTTGATTTGCCAAGTAATTCCATAGCTAAAACGGATAAATTTAAAATTTTAAAATAATTACAAAGTGCGTTGGCGCGTGTTTTTAAAAAGCACCTTCACAACGGAAGGCAGATTTTATCGCAGTTTCAATAAGTTTTTGTAATGATCGAAAGTACTTGTGTTAAAAGAAACTACGGTTCCTTCCTTGGTGAATTTCATCTTAACATCAAGAAACTGATTAGACAACTGGAAAAGATCAGTATAAAAGTAAGTAGACACAATATGTCTATATTATTATTCAATGATACATGACTAAATGAAGATTAGGATATTACACCCCCTTTAATTTGCTAGGAAAATCGATTGTCTGGTTTGTATATTTTATGTAAACATATATATCAGCTTTAAGTTGATGTCTGGCTGCTGTTAACGGTCAATCTACATGTCATGACCCATTTATAAGCATAATTTTAATTTTTGCTTCTTCGCTTAGTTTAAATTTAACGTGGGTCATATTTGATTGGCTGATCAGAGTAAAGCCCCCAAGCCTTGTAACTTTTCTATATTTTTTTTTTTTTTTTTTTTTTTTTCGAAAAATGACGTATCTTGCTTTTAAATATAAATAAATCTTTCACTGACCAGTAATTTACAATCGCCTTATGAAATGCATTGATATGCGTTGAAACACGACTGCAATTGTGTATCAATTTTACATGTTTTCGGTGTAGTATCCTAAAATAGACACTGCTTATATACATCTTTTATTTAAAATAAATCTTCGGATGAGGATCTTTCGTTTAATTTTATTTTATCCCCTGCATGTTTCTAAGATGTCTGAAAAAGCAGCTCCTACCATACAAGCACCCACCAGAAATACTGACAGCCACTTCAATCTTCAATTTTAGCATTTATGCAATGTCATGATATTATCCATATATATGTAACAATTTGCCCCAAATTATAGAAAAATAGTTTTTATCTTTTGAAGTTATATAATCGTAAACGTGTAGTTGCATGTAACTTGTTAGTGTCCACTTGTGTTATCAGTTAAACTGGCCGTCTTTTTTTCGATTTGGAATTGTAAAATCTAACTCCAACATTGTGCGACTGTTTTCTGTGAGATTATATATTAATGAGTACACTATAAAATCTCAAGTAACCTCGTATGAGAAATAGGCTTATATCAACCGATGAGATTCATCAGTCATATACAACCCCGGTATAGACTGTGTCGGAATTAGAAATTTCTTATTACAACATAAACTTAGTCTATATCGGGGTTGAATAAAACTGACGAATCTCGCCGGTTGATATAAGTCTGTTCCCCATATGAGGTAATTTTAGAATTTATTTTGTACTAATTATTTGCTCTGTAATAATAAATGCATTGGGCTCTTTTTGTGGATCAGTTTTAATATTTTATATTAATAGGATCCACTTGGAATATATACCAACGGATTTTACTACCTTTACTGTATATATATATATATATATATATATATATATATATATATATATATATATATATAAAATATTGTTCACTTTAACCCATAAATATAGCATGTTGAAACTGTATTTTTATAATATATATATATATATATATATATATATATATATAACGTGTGTGTGTAGCCTTGTATTTCTTGCCACATATTATAATCCTTTTATATATAGTTTTGAAATTTTAGCCAATACGAAAATATTTGTAGGTTTCATGTTTTAGGGAAAATGTAAACGAAAAGGTCCTTTATACTTAAAATCGGAAACATAGTTGAAATTTCAAGGACACACAATAAGGAAGGACGGCTTGGAAAATGTGACGCTCACGGGACATATTTAGAGGCAACTACTAGTAACCGACCTAAGGAACTTGTGTAAATCGATGGCAGAATACGAATCTGGAGAAATAGTAACATTGCTTAGAGCTACAGATAATGGGAAGTTGTGGCGACCCACGATCGCTCACATTCGGAAGAGAAATGGCATGTAAAAGAAAAAATTATTCGAATTGGTCAACGGTTTATCGGCAAGGATAATAGTAGTTGATTCAAATCCGCCATATATGGAGAAAGACCTGTTCTTTTTTTATTTCGTTTGAGCCATGATCTCTTGCAATTTCGCATTGTTGTAAAGTAATCACTATTCATCACCCGTCACACTTTGTTTCAAAATAAACATTTTCATTGTCTAAGCTGTGGAGACGTATGATCGCCAACGTCTTGAATGGACACAGCACATAAAGAAAGGTTGCTACTTGCGCATCTTTGTCTGTATGGAAATTATTTTTAAAGTTGATAATTTTCTCTAACAGGTTAATAATACGTAAAAAATCGATTTCTTCTGGTGCAATTAAATTCCTTGGCTAATTTTCCAAATAAAAAATCATTTTTGGAATATTGCTACAAATTTAAATAAATGTGTGGGTTAAGCTGAACATAGCATAATCTGAAGATTCAACCTGGTGATAGCATGCGTTGAAACACTCACTCGCTAACCACTATTCCATCGAGAAGCATAGGGGTTGTAGCACCTGTTAGGGTCCCAACTATGGGCAAATAGTAAACCTCCAATTTTAAAACAACATTTTATTGTAGAATGACCAGCAAAGTTTATCTCGTCTTGAAGCCATAAAATTGTGTTCAAAATATTTAAATTTCGACATTAAATAACCCATAGAGGTTGATAGAAAACATCAACCCGCCAACATGAAAGAGCTTTCATGACATTAATCCATATAATATCCTACAATTTCTTACATCGAAATGTATTCAAAAATATAACATCAATAAAACTACATGAAACACACATCACCGCCTCTAGTAATTATGTCAACATACACACGTGTGTGTGTGTATATATATATATATAACCGCACTTTTTGAAGAGCTGAATACAGAGACCTTGTACACCGTGTGCTACAATGTCCACAAACGACCCTATGTTTTGAATTCAGAGTTGCCATCCAAGGCTATAGAACCCAGTCTGTCCTGGGGTTGGGGGAGAGAAGAGATTCATAACTTTCCCAGGGGTATTTAGCACGTAAGTGAATGTAATGGATCTGACTGGAATTTGAACACGGATCTCCGATTCCTCATTCTGAGCCTCTAACCACTATCAATCATATGTGCAGGTGCCTGGCTGTCTGTTCCTGGAAAATGAGTTGCTTGACTCTTATGACGTTATGACCAAAAACGTGTATGGTTTTTTTTTTTTAAATATACATTTTTTTTCTCTCGTTGGAACAGCTATAAGCTTTTATATATATATATATATATATATATATATATATATATATATATATATATATATATATATGCTTACAAAAGCTGAGTATCATCTACCATGTATTCAATTGTGAAAGCGGAATAACATTTTTATTACTTCAAAGCTCTCACGAAAATTAAATTTCGCCATTACATGACCCATGAAGGAATTGATATGCTGTTAAACAAACAAATCAATCAATCTAGAAAACTAAATGACACACACAGACACACTTATCTGCTTAATCATAATTTAAATAAAACTCAGGTGTTTCCTTGTCACTTTGTTTCGTTAAATAAATAGATACTATATATATATATATATATATATATATATATATATATATATTAATTAAATCTATTTTAAAAATACCTCGACTATTTATCGCTTTTTTGCCGTCTACTTCCTTCTTTATTCTTAGTTCCCCTCCTCCTCGTTGTCGTCGATAATTCTTTCGTCATTTTGACATTTGCTTCACTGACGACATCTGACATGTTTCAGGTGTGGGAATAAGTGATCTCATTTATATATTGAATATTAAGTAAACAAGAATGTTTCCTTGATCGGCTTTTTACTTCCAAGTTCACCACGATTATTTTCATGTTAATGTTAGAAATTTCATGTTTTGTTCTTTGATTTTAAACTTCTTAAATCATGGAAGGATAATTTCTGTAAGAGCGTTTCTTCCTGCTTCCTACTTCAATGGACTGCTGGTTTCAAATCCGAAAGAAAGCAAGAAAATACAAAATTGGCGATTTTGGGTACAGTATTTTTATTCATTTCTTTGTCACCGTGTTAGAGAAAACTTTGATTTTGTTTTTTCGTCTATTTATATATGATTAATGCGAGTAAAAGTTTGTCACTTAGCTGATTGATGTTATCTTCAGCCTCTCGACTCCAGAGTTTTTTAGGCGGAGCTGTCCGTCCACTCTTCAGGGGATATCAGCAATTTACTATATATAATCTTAATTCTAATTCAAGGTCCTTCATGTTGCTTTATTTATTTATTTTTAACCTATGAACATAAAAACTGAGGTATTCAGGTAGCTGTAGCACAAGCGAGAAGTGAAAATGAGGTGTTATGGTGAAAGAAATACTATTTATACGGCTGGATCAATGACCGTGACTAGCAAGGTTAAAGGTGGGACAGAAGACCTGAACCCCATCCACAATTTCCCTTTTTGTCTTTGTACCACATTGGTACTTTTTAGAAAAAATATTCAGTTTTTTATTTTTCTCAAATCCAAGAAATCCCAACCAAGTAAAACAAAACCGTGTCTTCGACGGGACGTTTTGACATCGAAATATTTTCACTCTCAGAAGTTTAACGCGTTTATTTATTTTATTATGTAATCATAATGTCCTTCCCTCCGCAGTGTTGTAATTTATTAATCTTAGATTAGTTTCTCATAAGACCATAAGATTACCGAGCACCCAGTGGGAATTGACATTCCCAATTAGGTCCTCGCTAATCCTAATACCCACCCTCTTATCTCCATACATATACATCGTGACGCAAGTTAAGATTGATTTAGTATATTTTTGGCACAACCCCTAAAAGTATGGCGTCTCCAAATGTGGATCGAACTCCTTCCTTCTTTTTAGTATTGAAGGCATTTGTGGCTTTTGCCTAATTCCGAACTATTCGTATAATTCTGACAAGGAAAAAAAAAAAATATTGTTTTTGCTTTTTTTGTCTTTTTTTGTTGTGTGTCTTTTTTTTGCTTGTTGCGTGTGTCTTTTTTGCTTGTTGCGTGTATCTTTTTTGCTTGTTGTGTGTCTTTTTTTGTTGCGTGTGTCTTTTTGCTTGTTGTGTGTCTTTTTTGCTTGTTGCGTGTGTCTTTTTTTTGCTTGTTGCGTGTGTCTTTTTTGCTTGTTGTGTCTTTTTTGTTGCGTGTGTCTTTTTTGCTTGTTGCGTGTGTCTTTTTTGCTTGTTGCGTGTGTCTTTTTTGCTTGTTGCGTGTGTCTTTTTTGCTTGTTGCGTGTGTCTTTTTTGCTTGTTGCGTGTGTCTTTTTTGCTTGTTGCTTTTTTTTTGCTTGTTGCGTGTGTCTTTTTGCTTTTTTGTGTCTTTTTTGCTTGTTGCGTTGTCTTTTTTTTGCTTGACAAAAAAATTTTTTGTTGTTGCGTGTGTCTTTTTTGCGACATTTTTATTGAAAACTTTAGTCGTCATTCTTAGAATATCTTTTTAGGTTGAAATTTCTCACGGTCAGATGGTATTTTTTTCTCTTTAGACACAAACAAAGACAAAATCGGGCTGTGACCAGATTCTATCATAAGGATAACAAAATGCAAATATGTTGCATTGTTTGTTCGTGACAACGGTTAATAATACCGTACCATATACCCACCACCCCTCCCAAACAACAGTCGGGCTCTCATCCACCTCCCCCGCCCAAACAACAGTCGGGCTCTCATCCACCACCCCCCACCCAAACAACAGTCGGGCTCTCATCCACCTCCCCCCACCCAAACAACAGTCAGGCTCTCATCCACCTCCCCCAAACAACAGTCGGGCTCTCATCCACCTCCCCCACCCAAACAACAGTCGGGCTCCCCACCTCCCCCCCACCCAAACAACAGTCGGGCTCTCATCCACCTCCCCCCACCCAAACAACAGTCGGGCTTTCTGCAACAAAATTAAAATTCAATCAGTATTGTCTTAATGCCCTACTTAGATTAAAAACGCAAATCGAATATTTTCACCCAGTAATGCTGTGTGTCCAAGTGTTGCTTGCTCACCCACCAAATACGTTACGTTGTGTTGCAATGGTCACTGAGAGTTTATGCCTCAATGGGTGCACTCGTACCATAGTCTTGTACCAGACTAACTTAAGATTAATAAATAAGTACCTAAGAAAAAAAAAATAAACTTTTTCTTTACCCATTTATTCAGACCCCCAACTCGATGAAGATTATCTTCATGAGCTCCGGGTACCAAACTGAATACATTCGACTATCAGATTTTAGTAGCATTTGGTAGCAGCAGCTGGTTAAGACCCTGCCCGACTAATTGGGCGTCATGCCGAAATGGGTTTTCTGTCTCGGATGAATCATACAATATGTGCAAATTATTTTATGACATTGAAAACTTTTTTAAACTTGCTAGTTTTGTCTCAATGATTTTTTTTTGGTAAATAAAATAAAAACACCTACTTTTATTGTAAAACCTGTTCATGCCATACAATCGATTCATTCCTTCAATTTCATGGCTGTCAGTTCTAATAACATTTCCTATATGGTACCTAGGCTTTATGAATGTAAGCGCGGTACTAGATTGGCGGTTAGGTCTCATTTTACAGTTAAAATGGCTACATGTTACCGTAAGTTCTATTAGGTTTCTTCTATCGCATTTATCGGTTGTGAAACTCTTCCGGTTTTTTTTTTTTTTTTTTTTTTTTTCCTTATCAATTTTCATCTTTAAAAGTTTAAATGCAACGTCAATCGTCATTTTAATTCTTTTATTTCCTTTCCTTAATAGTATATTTTTTGTATTCTTTCATACTCAGTAACTCCTTGTGTCTCAGTGGCTTTATTGCCTTGCTTGTGGAGAAATGTCCACGCTTCTGATTACTTTTTATCTGTTTTGCGTAAGAAACCATATTTGTAAGGCAATATCACTTTCAATGCTTATGTTACGTTTCACGTTATTAACCCATTTATGTGCAAAATTAACAGCTCAAAGAAACTAACCTAATCCATCAGACTGAGATTTCTGTAGTTAAAAGAACTTAGAACTCTTCGGGGCTAATTGAGATTGTGCATGCCTAACTAGCTGGGCGCGTTGCGTAAATGGATTAATTTGGGATAACTGGGTGCTCAAATAGGGTTACATTTAACAATTTGGTTTTCTTTTATAAAACCACGATTAATTTTTTTTAATGCCCCCCCCCCAAGCAAGGCGATAAATCCACCAAGGCCCAAGTGGGGGAAGTTATAGGGAATGAAAGAGAATGAGGAAAATTGAGGAAAGCTCAAAAAGGGACAAAGTTCAAGAAAACGGAAGATGGCGATTGACGTTGCACTTTGAACATTGTAGTTGTCAGGGAAGCAAGAAATCGGAAGGGAGTTTCACAGGTGGGAAGTGCAAGAAAAGAAGCTGTTAGAGTAGAAGTGGCGGTCGCATCTAGTTAGTAAAGCGATGAGACCTAATTGCCACTCTAGTCTTCTTCTTTATGGACTGTGTTCCCTCAGGACGTAGGCGATCATGGCTCTCCACAATTTCCTTTTCTTAGTACTTCTTAATAAATTTTGTAGGTTATTTCTCCTAAACCCTGTTCCGCCATCCATTTACTCAAGCTGACAAAGTATGTTATGCATTGTTTTCCTGTCTCTCTCTTGCCTTCAATCTGTCATGTGAGTATCAGATTTTCCAAACCTTCTTTCCTCATGTGTTCTAGAAACTTCAACTTGTCTCTTCCTGGTGTTGAGTATGTTTCCTTTTTGCTTCCATTTTCTCTAAAACTTCGTCGTTGCTCCCATATTCGGTCCATGGTATCCACAGCATCCTTCTGCAGAACCACAACCAAGTCTCTTCATTTTTGAATAGATCTTCAAGAACTCCCTGCCATACAGGAGGACAGATATCACGTAACAGATTAGCACGCTTAAAATTCATGTAGTCGAAAAAGCAGGGGGGGGAAGAGATCATCAGAGCAGTTACCATGAAAATATTTGTAGAAAAGACATAAGGAAGCTACGTCATGTTGGTGAGAAAGTGACTGAAGTCGAGATGCCAGGTCAGGATGCATTACATTGCAGAACCTTCTTTGGATTCTCTCGAGATGTACAACAGGAACACTAGTCCAGATATGGCAACAGTACTAAGTGCACGGACGAATGGTAGATTTTTAAATGTGCAAGATGGATTCTGACGATAAGTCTCTGTCAAGGCACACTGACCCTTTGCCATAGACGTAGTAAGTGATTTGATATAATCGCCCACTTCACGTCAGTGGAAAACGTGAGTCCAAGAAGGCGTAGATTGTTGCTCTCCTGGGGGTTAGCATCAGTCATGTGTGGCTGTCAGCCAAAAGTTTCTCTGTGGGAATTAAATGAAAGCAGTTTTGTTTTGGACGCGTTAGTAGTCATTTCTTGCTCCGGATAACCACTGAGCGGAGGTCCTTTTCAAGAGCAGCTCTTATGTCTTCTTTGTCGAATCTGTCAGATTTGCTACTAAGACGGGAGTAAGTCGTTCTGGTTGTGTCTTCTACATGAATACCTAGTTGATAACTGATGATGATTTTTGAAATAGATTATTTTATTAGTGCGGTAAAAACGGGCATGTTAAAAGAAGCAAATTCATAACGAAAAGGGACGGTAATCAAAAAATAAATTACCGTAAAACGTCATATCGAAATACAACTAACAAAACACAGTTAAACCGGCTTAAAGATTCTATCAGGTCAGTGCTAAATCGAGGACAAAAATATCTATAGCGGCTAAATAAATAATATATATATATCTCCAAGACAAATGTTATATTAAAGAAAATATAAAACTTGAAGGTTAATTACCTTTTAAGCTCCCCACTCACTCCAGGGGGGTAGCCCTGTTAGGGTCCCAGCTATGGGCAAATAATTAATCACCAAACTGGGGTCAAAACATTATGAAAGTGTAAAAATAGATTTTAATACCAGAAGTACTTTTTAAAAATTATTGCCAGCAATACATTTTTGAAGGAAAAAAAATATTACCAGTAACAAAAATTTTGTTGGCATTAAATAACCCGTTGAGGTTGATATGCCGTAAAACAAACCAAACCAAACCCCACTCACACCTGCTGACAGAGAGATAGCTGGTGGGGTTAATGTAAACAGATTTCCTCAAAGTCCTACCAGCCATCTTTCTCTCTCTCTCTCTAAGCAGGCGCTGTGGTTGGTGGGCTTAAAGGTAATTTAGCCTCTAAGTATTATATTCTTTCTTAAAACATTTGTCTTGACTTTTTCATTTTTTTTTTTTTTTTTTTTTTATTCATTGACTATTTATTTAATTTTTAGTCGATATACACCTTTTGTGCTTGGTGTTTGGACGAGAGTGGACCTATAAACCGGTTTGGGCGCTTTCTCGAATGCGCAGGATGTTAGATCAAATAAACTGTTTAAAAAGAAACGGAACGTCTACCCAAATACGGGTATCCACTAAAAAAGCACATTTGGAGTAATAATAATGATAATAATAATGATAGTAATAATTTTAATAATTTTAATTTTAATAATAATTTTAATTTTTTTAATAATAATTTTAATTTTAATTTTAATAATAATAATTTTAATAATAATAATTTTAATAATAATAATAATTTTAATAATAATAATAATTTTAATAATAATTTTAATAATATAAAAAATAAAAATATCTCGCCAATCGTGATGAACGGGTGTCCTCTGCTTGAGAGAACACTCCTGAGTGCCTGGAACGCCTCTTGCGGCTTAAACTCAACTCAGATCGCAAGGGGAACTCGAACCTTCGCTAAAGATGCTGGAAAAAATGGTCGGTTCTATGTACCGTTTTAGTAAATACCTGATACTTCTGCGATATCCTCTACGTTGACAAGAGCCAGATCAGGTCGTATGCTGACCAAATATGACGACAGGATAAGCGTTAATGAATGCCAGAAAGGATCTTTTTTTTTCTCTCAAGTCTCATCCTCTTGAATTGTGGCTTTTGGGGCCCCGGTCTCACCATGCTAGGGATAGTGGTTGTGATTTCCATAAGAAATAGGTTTTTACAGCCTATTTAGTTATCCTTCACATAGACTGGTTGCCAATCATGACCAAAGAGCCCAGTCTGCTCCATAATGAACTCTATTGGAATTCGAACTCTAATCGTCGATTTATCGTTCCGACTCATTAACCACTACACCATCCAGACTTTCTTTGGTGTGCAAAGTTTCTTCATGTAGGAGATCATAGCTCTCCGTAACTTCCTGCAAGTAAATATAGTAAGTCTTATCGCTCAAATTGGCAGCTGAGCTAAAAAAAAAAAAAAATGACCTACAATCTGTTGTTAACTGGGGGCAAGGAACGGCTTTTTAATTATAACTCCCCCCCTCCCAATAAAACTGCTCTTTTAATGGCAATTTTACCTTATTACCTTCCATTTGCATGACTGATGTTCTGTCATCCACTTGCTTAAGCCCGCTAGGTATGCCACGCGTTGCTTTCACTTGTCTCTTTTTCCCTCTATTTGACCTGTGAGTATCATATTCTCCAAGCCCTACTTTCTCATTACGTGTCCTAGAAATGTCAGCTGCCTCTTCCTGATGTTAAGTATAAGCTTCCTCCTTGTTTGCATCTTTTTTCGTCCGTCTGTGTAAAGTCTTATTCAAAACATTGAGACATGCGTTTCGAAAGCGGTTTGCTGTTTGTTTTTTATGTTATCACATGCCTATTGTCAAGTCAGTTTTAAGGCATTTGTATATTGTACATTCTAAGCGATTTGCTCAACGCGAAATTAAATTCAGTCGGGACTAAAGACGTACGCCAAAGAAGAAATAAAAGCCGCCCGAATCTCTAAGGCATCTCGAGACTAAATAAAAATAGGTCGTCAGCAAAAGTTCTTTAGCAAACAAGTTGGGTAAGCCTACAATAAACGCCAGTTTTTCCTATACATAATTATGAAGTTTTATTTATAAACTAGAGTACAGCAACTAGCTCTCATCGTTTTATTGATGCAAATTCTGTTCTAATAATTTCTTTTTTCGCCCATGAAACTCTTTTCCGTTTTCTTGCTTCTCTGTCAACTACAATCTTCAAAAAATTGAATATAACGTTAATCGTCATTTTCTGTTTTCTTGTCCTTTCTACTCACTAAAGTCTTCGAATGTTTTTCTTTTCTTGCTTTTTTTTTTCACGTCCGGTAATCTCTTGCATCTCAGTAACGCCTTGCTTGGAGTGAAATCTTACTTATTATAAAACGCGGATTGTGTGTCTGTGTCTGTACGTTTATATATTGGATCGGATTTCCTACATTTTTCAACCGATTTCAACAAAACTTCACAGGACTGCGTAAAATTACCTTGCGGTGGTTCTGACAGCGCCAAAAATTGGAAAAAAACAATTGTTTTTGCACGAAATCAATTTGAAAACACTTAAAACACGATTCTGTCACCAGAATGAACGGGGGACAACTCATATCAAGTTTTACTTATAAAACCCAGGTTGTGTGTGTGTGTGTGTTCGTTTATATATGGGATCGGATTTCCTACATTTTTCAACCGATTTCAACAAAACTTCACTTTTTTTTTCTTTTTTTTTTTTTTTTTAGGCAGGTAGTGTTTCTTATTGTCTTGCACGCTTTTTTCTTTATTTTTACATTCAGAATGCCTTAAAAATTCCATTTACAAGACAATTGTTTATAATAAAATTCTATTCAATCAATAGACTCATAACGATTGAAAACAATGTTTTTGTTTGGGTTTGAGCAATTCGTAAAAAAAAAAATATCTAATTAAGTCATGCGTGTCCGTCAACCTTAAACAATAATCTTTGTCAATTTTATTTTTCGGTCTTCATGATGGTCGATACTTGATCTATCTCTTACTGTTACATCCCCGGGCAACGCCGGGCTCTACTGCTAGTGATTATATAAAAAAGAAAAAGGTGTGTGACAGAAAAAATATTCGTTCTTACCGTAAATCTTATAGCTCTCACAATAAGAGATTAACATCAATAACTAATAATAGAACAATTGTAACGATATTCAGAAGATATTTTTATTTTAGATCTAAACAGTTTCAGTATACGATTATTTTTCTCAAGTCGATTAATTTTGCTTTTTTTCATTTAAAGGAATTATCTGATGACAATTCTTTGCTGTATGCCAATTGGCAATATCACGTGTGCTTCTGGGCCATTTTGAATTGTCTGTCTCTGGTGTTAACCTTAGGCAAGTAAACCTCGAGACAAGTCGGATATCTTTATACGTGTTTATTATTCATAAAGGATCGTCACTCAGAAAAGACGTTTTCTGTCTTTTTTTATTGTCTTGATGACAGGCATGATTCAAATTCTACATAGGACGCTTATGTTGTGTTCTCCTCCAAAAGAATGCCACTTAAACAAAAGATAAGCGTTTGGGAAGAATACCTATTTCGTCTTAAGCGTTGTTGATTCTAAATTGACAAAGTGTCTGTTAAAGATTAGTTTCCTTCAACCTTTGGTATGCAATGATAGGCAGGTAGACTAAATTAAAGCCAAGTAATTATTATGTTTATAGCAAACCGAACGTGTTTGTAAAGCGACCGGATACAATTGGTCGTAACTTCCTTATCTGTTCAAGGAAAGTAGAGGTAAGTTAATTTACGAACGAATCGAGACCCATGTTCAGTCAGAATGACATTAATGAGGACAAGTAAATACAGCTCTATGGTTAAAGTAGCAGAGAAGCGGCAATGTTGTGTGAGGCTTAATATTCGACACGTTACCACTTAGGATTGTCAGCTCTGAAGCGTTGAAAGTCGTGAACAGGATTAAAAGTAACCATTTCTTTTGTCTTTATTATACAAACACGATTTTGTTTTTAAGCATCTGTGCTCAAAATTCACTAAATCATTTATTAAAATTGACGTCGGTAACTTCACACATACTGCTTTACCAAGTACATTTTGTATACGGTATTCAAAAAAAGTCTGCTGCTTTTTAATTACATTGAAAAAGGGTCTGTATTTTCTATTTATTTGGACGGAAACATTAAACCAGATTTAAACCGTCCTGGGTAAGACGTTAAACTACATCCGCGTCCTGGGTAAGACGATAAACTACGTAATTGCTGGTGTTCCCAGGTCCACCCTGACCCGGGGTGGTAGCACCTGTTAGGGTCCCAGCTATGGGAAAATAGTTAACTCTTACCAGCAATACTTTTTTGGAAACTTATTACCTGAAATACAATTTTGAAGGAAATATATTAATAGAAACAGATTTTTGACAAAACAAAATATTACCTGCAATAAAGAATTTTTGGTTGGTGTGTCATGGACAAAATAAACCAAACCAATCTAAACCAAAGAATATATATTCTGTTCATACAAATCTATCCTAAAAATGTTGTCGGCAATTAATAACCCGTTGAGGTTGATATGACGTAAAACAAAATAAACCAAAACATATTTAAATTTTCGTGTAAAAAAATTCTTTCGCAAAATTAAGCAACCAGTCTGTGAAAATTTTTTTTTTCTTCGTCACTTTTCTTGGATACTGAAATTTTCTACGACTTGTAAATGTACTTCAATTGACTGATTGTCCAAGCAATAGAAATCTAAACAAAGTTTAGGCATTTAAAAAAAAATGTCTAACAAGGAAATAAACGTAATTATGTTACCCTTCGGTGAATTTATAGACTTTTTTTTTTTTTTTTTTTTTCACGCAATCTTGAGATTATCCTTCAAACGCTGAAATTCCGGTAATACCAGATTACAATAAGACTTTTTTTTTTATCTCCGAATCTTAATTCGGGCTCTAGACTTTAAATCTCGTGGGATAAAAGTAAAGAAAAAAAGAAAGTAAGGAACCTTTTTGCAAACGTTTGAAATTATAAAGAATTATTTTTATTTACACTCTCGTGTCCTTACCTTTTAATACGACATGAAGTCATGGAATTTTTTTTTTTTAATCAATTCGCTCCAAGCAAGGCGATAATACCACTAAGACGCAAGAGAGCTACTGGAAGGGAAATAACTTTAGAAGGAACTGGAAACGCAATCCTAAACGGGGAAACAATGAATAAACCTCTATTCCTGTTCAAAAGACCGGAAAGAAGTGTGAATCGGGCGAAATAAACCTGGTCTTGATCGCCTACGACATGGCATTTGTTTTTAATGTCATGTAATCCAATACTACGTGCTTCATGGGCAACTAAACCGGTTCCCCCACCAGGCCTTTCTGGTGAGGAGGGTGTCTAGACACAGGATTAAAAACAAGACCTGTCAAAGAATGGATAAACCTTCTTGAAGTGCCAATTTTATCTAGCAAAAACCGGGGTTGATGGGCACCACAGCTATATATGCAACCAGTGCGGTGATGACACGGCATCGCTGGGGGGGACGCTTCCTAGACTGAAGGGTTGAGATGATTTTCTTTCTGAAATCTAACAGCCACGTGTCGATGTCAAAGGAGAACCTTCAAGTTGGTGTACATCGGCTGTGATTTGACCTGGAGATGGATGGTCTACGCTTGAATGAATAACTCACTGGTTTTCAATATGAAGGAATGGGGTAGATGTTACTGTCCAATTGGTTCCTGCTTGTGTCGGCCTCTGTGATAGCCCTTCGGATGTCCAAATTTCTTTACTGAGTTATTTTTAGATTAAGTTTTACTCCATCCTCTTGTTGCTTTATAGTCCCAAATTCTGGGGCTATACAATCTTAATTATTACTATTAGTAATATTATTGTAGGTTTTTATTTCATAATCTCGCCCATGTACCAAACTTCTCTATTTCTGCCCTCATCTTTTTCTCTTTTCATATTTTGAGTCATCATTTGTAAATTCTTTCAGAACATAAATATCGAATCATGGGAAAAGAATTTTATTTATCGGCCAAGGAAAGAATGAAAAGAAAATCCCTGACCATCTGTTACAGATTTAACCTCAATCCTTGGTTAATGTGTCTACAATTCTGAACGCGTGATTCCTGGACTGTATTTGGATTATGGAAGGGGAAAATCACTTGCGTGTGAACGAAAGAGCCGAGACAATCGCTTGAAAGTGTTTCCCGCTTTTGACACTGGGTGCGGGGCGAGTTGGCGTTCGACCAACACTAATGACGATATCCCGCAGAGAAAGTACCTGTTCACACAACGTGTTATTGAGATAGATATGTATATATGTGTGAGATAGAGAGAGAAAAAAATCTGTCTTATTATTTTTGCTTTTGTATAAAAATCTAATAATAAAATAAAAATGCAAAAGAGTAAAACTGTTCCTACTTGACCGTATTCTAGTTTCCGGGATTCGGGGGTGGGAGTAGTGGTCTTTTGTCTGTCTGTCTGTCTCTCTCTCTTTGTCTGTCTCTCTCTCTTTGTCTGTCTCTCTGTCTCGCTGTCTCTCTCTCTCTCTCTCTCTCTCTCTCAAAACTAACATTTCTACTTTTTTTAAAAAAATACTTGTCTTAATAGAGTTCCCCAGGGGACGAAACGCGTCCTTTTTACAGATATATTTTTAGTGATATTTGAAATTATACACATATACGTTGGACTGAAGATTGCATCCAAGCGTGAAAAACTGTTGCCGCTTTGTAAGTAAGGGGGTACAAATGAAAAGATTTGAAACTGACCATTTTTCTATTTCACTGAAACAGGCGTTAAATACGTTTACCTTCCCTTCTTTCTTTTATTTTCTCACTGAAACAAGGCAGCTTTTCCGTCTTTTCATGCAATCAAAACAATAGTCCATTATTTATGAAGTATTGACAGGGCATAAGTAAAGGTGAGACAAGCCTAATTATTATATGACTACTGTCCCCATGACGCCAAAATTGATGGCAAGAAGAAAAGTATTATAAGTAATATGTATTATATTGTAAGTAATTTTCGTCTAATCCAAGTACAATTTTGTAATTAAAAATAGTTTGTTTTAAAGTTAATAATTGAACAATCTATAAACACCTCACGAAAGATATCCGTATATTATTTTCATAAATGTTACATATTTACAACTAAGATTATGTTTACTGCAAAAGTTCCCAAAGCACAATACTTTTTGTGTAAACTTTGGAAGGTCTGAGTAATCCTTGATAGTCTGTAGATTCAATCTGTAATTTCAGTGTCTGCTTATTTCTCGTCCTACTAAGAGCAACATATCATCAGATATATTTTTTTAAATTTCTCAAGCTGTTGCTAAATTTCACAAGATAGGATCCGAATCATAATATTAAAACTGCATTAACTCCTTAAGCCCTGACCACCGCTTTACCGTAATTCCCAACAACCGGTTGAACGGTGGTAGAGGAAAATGGCTTGGTGCTCATCCACCGGTTGAACGGTGGTGGAGGAAAATGGCTTGGTGCTCATCCACCGGTTGAACGGTGGTGGAGGAAAATGGCTTGGTGCTCATCCACCGGTTGAACGGTGGTGGAGGAAAATGGCTTGGTGCTCAGCCACCGGTTGAACGGTGGTGGAGGAAAATGGTTTATGCTCATCCACCGGTTGAACGGTGGTGGAGGAAAATGGTTTATTTTGAACGGTGGATAAACACTTGTAACTATTTTTATATTACATACCAATTATTTTATATTGCATACTAATTATTTGTGACTTTTGACTCCGAGGCTCAGGCAGAAGCGTTAAAGTTGTTCATGAATGCAAGTCTCAAAGGGTTAAAACGAAGTAATTATATTTAATTCTATAAACTTTTAATTGCTATCATAATATAAATGAAGGGTTTAGTGTGAATAAAAAAAATATACAAACTTTCGATGATGAATGAATTATGACAAGAATTTTTCCCCATCCTCTTTTCTTTAATTATAATTTTTAAAGTTTAAAATTGATTTCTAAAACTGAACAAAGCATTCTTGGAGATATGTGGCGTATTTTATATATATATATATATATATAATCTTTACCCTAGCAATACCAGTAAGAAAAGAATTCCGCCAAAATAACCGTTGGAATGGACTACAACAATCAATCCAAAAATTGGACGAGAAAATTGCTATAACTGCTATATAACGAGAAAAAATTACTACGTTACTCAATAATCGAAAAACCGAATATAGTAAATAAAAAAAATATACTAAATAAAAAAAATAAGCAAATAAATAAGAAAAAAAAAGTAAAAATGAATCCAAATAAATAAATTAACAAATTAACAAATCGCTCCGGCTAATATAACCGTTAGAACTAATAAAAATAAACATAAATAAGCAAAAACAAGTAAAAATAATCAATCGAAATAAATAAATAAAATAAACAAATTAAAAACTGTCCCCGCCAAAATAATAGAATAGACTTCGGCAATCAATCCAAAAATTGGATGAATAAATAGCTTTATCTTCCCAGACCAAAACAAACTATTAAATAAATGACCTAAGCAAATCCCCACCCCAGTTTCTTTCTTTCTTTTTTTTTTTTTTTTAATACGTTAATAAAACCTCGAAAACCACAAAGAATATATAAAATGAAAAAGAAAATAAATTAACCCAAATGAATAAACAAGCCACTCCCGCCAAAATAAATTACCCACAATGCACCACTGACCCATATATATAAATAGTCGAGAGAAAAAATCCAACACTCGCGGCCTGACGATTGCATCTAGCATGAAACAGCCTGTTGCCTCTCAGTGTTGACAAATGTTAATGGTAGTTCAAACTATTGTGTGATCCGCGTGATGTAGAAAGTGGAATCGGCGAGCAAGGTTTTAAGTTCTGTCATAATCTGTAGTGTTCACTTGGAACTAATTTCATTGAAAAAGGTTTATGTAAATCCTCCCCGGTTATAGATTAAATAGTAGAGTAAAGTAGCCTCTCTAGCATTGTGGTAAAAATCTGACAGCAAAATATCTTCTTTCTAAACCGTAAAGAAGAAAATGGGAAAGCATTCCAGTATCATACCCCAAAAGTGATGGAAATTAAACTAATAGAAAGGAAACTATGGAGAGCCATGATCGCCTTGAAAGAATACCGCATTTAAAGTTACAAACGTCTATTTAGACATGGGGGGACTAACGAACTCTGTTTTCTTGAATTTATTTGCGATTGACAATTTTATTAAATTGCAAAGGTCGAACTCGCTTGGTAAATCTTGCTATACCGTGAAACGTCAAATTGCCTAGCAAAAGATAGTAAGTAACCCGGTGAGGATCAAATTCACTAATTGGACTGCGAGATGGGTTTTCTAACCTCTGCCCTACGGTAGGCCCTACTGATAGATCCAGCAACAATGTTGTAGCTGTGGGATTATTAGTGATAGCTGAACTCCCTAGAGTAGTAATCGTCTTTGAAATGAACTTGTTAACCATTACACTGTGTGTGTGTGTGTGTGTGTGTGTGCGTGTAATGTAGGTATCGATGAAAGAAACCGATGTAGGCTTGTAATTGACGCCGATTTGAAATGCACTGTTTGCGTACAGCGTTCAGAATAATGAATTCAAATGACCTGCTTTTATTTTTTAAGCTATTTTAGAACGAGATCTGTTTCCCGCCACTTGCAAATAACATGCCACCATGTTGGAATAGTTTAACTTTTTTTTCTCGCTTGTATTTCGCATCACAATCGCCAACCGTGTGAAAATGTGATGTTCTATTCTAATGTGTGTTCACTTGCTGATTCTTAAGTTAAAATGTTTTCAGGTGTAAAGCAGTTGTTTTCTTTTTTTTTTCTTTTCATAAAAACTAAGGGAAATACTTTTGAATCCTTTTATTTTCGACTTCTTAATTAAATCGATTTTCATTCTTTTCCTTTCGTTTTGTTTTTTTCAGACAGTGGAATGGAAATTCGAAAATAAAAGTTCTTTTGTTAAATATCGCTATACTTTATTGGTTGTAGTATTTTTTAAATAAAATTTTGTTACCTGCTTTATCGAAGAAGGCTTCTCGAAATTTAATGTTTCTATTTTAAGATTTTAATTCTTTCCAGGTGGTTGTTGTTAATCATTTGTAATGCTTTTAAATTAAACATCACCAACTGAAAATCAAAACAAAAAAAAAAAAAACACTGGACAATATCTAGGAAAGGCCTTAAAATATAATTGTTTTGTAACGACCTCTCTGTTTTACAAATACTTTCATGGCAATTGCTCCGAGGAGCTGCATTCGCTGGTTCCCAGACTTCATGAGTTCAAGCGCCCTACGAGGCTGGCATCCCGCTCTCACCCTTTCACTGTCGAAACTCCTAAATGTAGCCGTCTCTTCTACTCCAATAGCTTCATGTCTCGCACCTCTCGCTTGTGGAACTCCCTTCCCTATTCCAGTTTCCCTGAGAGCTATAATCTCCTCTCCAGCTATTCAAATGTAATGTCAATCAACATCTCCAGTTGCCTTGATCTATCCACTACCCTTCTCCTCATCCTTTCTTCTATCACTCCTATCTGATCTTGCTCTAAATTTTCTGTAACCCCTTGCGTCCTAGTGGCTTCCCGCCTTGCTTGAGGTGAAACGCTTAAAAAAAAAAAAAGTATGTGCGCCATGATTGTGAAACCTGGTCTTACCGATGGCCAAGTGGGATTGGGTAAAAGAAACACTCGACTCCCACCCTTTAAAAAGTCTAGTGCGCAAATTCGTATTCACGGTTAGCGAACTTCAAACTCTCTGGTCTGCTTACTGATCATTATCCTTGAGAGGCGTGTTCTATACTCATCGGGTCAAGGGTATGAAACCTGTGACCTACCGCCAATACTTTACTAAGCTTAATAAATAACAAAATAAGACCGTTGAATGTAGGAGGGAGGATTATAGTTCAGGACTACTGAATAGTGAACTACTTCCTCAGTGTCTTCCATATATATATATATATATATATATATATATATATATATATATATATATATATATATATATATGTACGCTATATATATATATATATATATAAGTACACAAATAGGTAAAAAGCTTTATTTATATTTAATATTATTAATTATTATTTATATTTAATATATCATTTAATATTAATATCGTTTATTATTATTATGTGTAGTATAAATATTGACACATGTAAATTTAAATTGGAACCTAGCTATTCGTAAAAATAGTTTCAAATTTTGCATAAGGCGTACTAACATTATTTTGTTTTATTGTTTACTTTAATTAAAAATGGCGGCTAAAACACAACGTGATTAAATTGTCGCATTGAAAATGGCTGGTATGAATAATTATGAGGTAATAAAACAGTTTAATATTTGTAGAACTCTTTTCTTTTTCTTTTTTTTTAATTTACGAGTAAAAAAATCCAAAGGAGACAAAACCTTTCCAGGAATTTGTATCATGAACTCTGGGATATGGCTCATATTGGAGAATATTGTTTCTTGCGTCTCATACTCAAGTGTGTCAGACCTCGAAGAAATTCTTAGGACTTCGAGGTAGAACTTGAGTGAAGAGATGGTGAATAAGTCATGCACTTCAGTTGAAAAGATATTAAGGGTTATAGTGAAAACAAAAGGCGGCCATTTTGAATTATAAATACATGGCAAATATTGTCACTAAATATAACAATCCTTTTGTAAACTTCCGTTAAGTAAACATTTTATGATAAAATAAATAATGGATAAATATCTGCCGCACCGTGGTAAGGATGTCGGTGGAAGTGAAATAAAGAAAAAATAAGTCCATTCTTGAACTTTCTTCTATCGGACTTTTCGCTGCTGACCAATTTATATACCTATTCGTAAAAATAGTTTCAAATTTTGCATAAGGTTTCCGAACATTATTTTGTTTAGAGTTTAATTAAAAATGGCGGCCAAAACACAACGTGATTAAATTGTCGTATGGAAAATTGTGAAATGATAAAATAGTTTACGGCAAAACAACCTCAATGGGTCATTTAATGCCGACAACTTTTTTTTTTCCTGGTAATATTTTTGTTTTGTCAAAAATCCATTTCTGTTAATATTTTTTTTCCTCAAAAATGTATAGCTGGTAATATTTTTTCAAATACGTATTATCAGAGGCCTTGCTGTTGGACGGTAGTTTATCGCCTTACCCAGGATGCGGATGTAATCTGAGTGTTACTATTTGCCCATAGCTGGGACCCTAACAGGTGCTACTACCCCAGGTTAGGGTGGACCTGGGAACCCCAGCAATTAAGAGGTGGTTCCACGCTCCTCAAAACCTCCTGATCAGAGGCCTTGATGCTGGACGTAGTTTATCGTCATACCCAGGATGCGATAAAATAGTTGAATGTGTGCAAAAAGTTCCAGGAGGCGCAACCACGCAAATACAATTCAAAGAAGAATTCTTCAGATTAAAACCTGAAGAGGGTGAAAAGAAATTCAATAATAAAAAAAAAAAAAAAAAAATAAAATGAGGAAAATGGTGAAAGATTTAATTATTTCGGATAAATCGTCAAGAAGGTTTAAGGGCTATAGTTATACAAAATTTAACGACGACAGCTATTCTTGAGTGCCTCCAAGCAAAAACAATTTAGCAGAAAGAAAAATGTTGGAGACGTAGCGTGCTGCAGACAGTTTTCGTTTGGTCAGACGATAATTTTTTTCACTGTGGAGGTCGTGGTTAACTGCCAAAATGATAGGATTTACGCCACAAGGAAACATTCCCAAATGTATCAGAACACATTTCAATCTGGTGTCATGTTTTGGGCTCCTGTTGCTTCGAATTTGGCTTGGGTATTCACTGAAGGAATAGCAGAATTAAACAGCAAATGCTCTCCCTTATCATTATTAGAGTTTATTGCCATCCTCACTAGTTGCTCGATATTCATGACCTTGTGCTAGAACCAATTTCATTACATATTTGTTTTATTTTTTTTGTTTTTTTTTTCTGTAATATTTTTTAAATTATATTCATTCAGTGTATTTTTTTGTTCCTTCATCTGAATATTTTTCAATATCTTTCTTTTGAAGGGTAAACCCAATTCTGTTTGGCAAGATCGAAGCGGAAATGGCATTGAAAGACAGTTCAATCGGCACTTATTTAATGTACAGAGATTATGAAACAGACCATTTGTACCTTTCGATACGGTAAGCTGTATTTCTCCCTCTTTTCCAAATATTTCCACAATTTGCCATTTAAGGAATTTCCAACATTGCTACTCTAATCTTGGAAGCAATTCAAAATGTAAGTGTTTGTCATTCCGGGGAAAATCTAAACTCTTTTCTTAAGAGATAAATCAAATTTTTTTTCTCTCTCTCTCTCTCTCTCTCTCTATATATATATATATATATATATATATATATATATATATATATATAGCCAGGTTTCTGACGAATGTTCTTATGGTCTGTTCAAATCCCCCCAAAAAAAAAAAATCGAACTCCAGAAAATGTTGGTAAGGAATTCCTGAATTCCTACACTACTGGAATCATTTAACCTTGCGTTAGTCATCTCTGATTTCTTAAAATGGATCGCCTCACTGACGTCTGTCTCCCACTGAGGAAAGAGTGTAGTAATGATCACGAGTCGTAGGGGGGGCACTCCCATGTACTGCTGCCGCAGTAGAAGTGGTGTATCTTGGGCAACATAGCCTGACGGTGCCCAACTCTTTTCAGGCTGGTTTGAATTCAGTTTTCATTCTCCTAGAGCGGTTGACACCCGAAGCTAAAGAACCCAGTCTATTCTCTTGGCCATATATGGATTCATACCTTTCTCAAGGGGGTATATTTGAATTCGAACTCTGCTCTGCGATTCCTCAATCTTAAGTTTTTTGCCTGGTGATCGTAGATCGTTTCAGCATCATCTCGTATAAAGACAGCATCTCGTATAAGAACGTAATAGTAAAATTAACCCTTTTCAGGAAAATAGACATCAAGGAGTTGGACGCCATGCATGACATCCAAATGAGTTAGGCTTATGGCCATATCACGTTGAAACCCCGGTTTTCGTACGATCACCGAAGTTAAGCAACGTCGAGCATGGTCAGTACCTAGATGGGTGACCGCTTGGGAATACCAGGTGCTGTTTGTGTGCTTGGATGGTGCGTTCAGAGTTCGAATTCCAGTCGGGTTCGTTACATTCACTTACGCCCAAATCCCCTTGGGGAAAGTCATGAAACCACCTTCTCTCCCCCACCCAACTATGGGTTAAAATAGACTTGTATATGAAAATCGTTATTATCTACAAGAAATTCTTAATACAGCATCCACTCGAGGGAAAAATTCTTACAATCCTAAAATGTTTCGGCTTTAAATAACCTATAAAAGGTTGATAAACCGTAAAAAAAAAACAAATCAATTCATTAACTAAGAGTCTAGATCTGATAAGCCACAACTGCTGTATTTTCGGGCAATAAATCTCGAGTCTAGTTATTTAAAATCATGACTGTTGTTAGATCAAAATTTTGGATTTTGTTTGCATTTTACGTACCGTTCGTTCTCTTCCTGTGTATGTGGTTGTTATTTCTCGCCCGTGCCCAGTTACCCAGCAGTTGCACTGCTGGCTTGGGCATATATGCCGGATGGCAGTATTTCTGTCCGGGGAATTGGCCAGCGGCAAGATGGCACGAGGGAGAGCACGCCTTCGCTTCAAGGACATCTGCAAAAAGGAGGTGAAGATGATGGACATAGACACCGAGATATAGGAAGACATTGCCAACAATCGCTCACGCTGGAGACACGTTTTACACCGACGACTGAAGCGAGAAGAGGAGAAACGAAGGTTTGCCATCAGGGAGAACCATGCTCGATGGAAGAAGGAAAAAAAAAAAAACAAAGGCGATATCGGCGGAGTGAATCGACATGCATTCTTTAAAGTCGAGACTGTCATTCCCGTGTGGGCCTGTACAGCCATGACAAATGCTGCATCGCGATCAGTAGCTGAGGCGTAACTCTTTGGACGCAGATCCAAGCTTTCTCGAGACCAACCGATGACATAGTTTCTGTAAATGTTCCCCAATTCCCAACCAATTAATTTTACTGCAGCTTGTGTTTTTAAAAGAGGTTTCAGTTTTAACAAAACACGTAGCTTGTAAACGACCCTGTAATTATGAACTACATTATTAAAAGCTTAAAACTCTTCTTTTTTTTTTTTTTTTTTTTCTTTTTTTTTTTTTTTTTTAAAAAAAAAGGGAAAAAGAAAACCTTTCAATATTGAATTACATTTTTGTTCTCACTGCCACGGGACATCTGACACAAAACTGCACCGGATCCGGTCTGCACAGGTCTGAACATGATTTTCAAACGAGTTTAAAATATTGGTGCACCTTGCAGCAATAAGATAATTTATGCAATTTCGGTAGAGCGAAGATGTGTAGGTGGGGCAATGGCTACCGGCTCGGAATGAGAAACCAGAGAGTAAAGTTCGAATTCTAGTCGGCTTAGTTACATTCACTCACGGCCAAATATTCTTAGGAAAGGTTTGAATCCAGCAACTCCTCCCCCAGCTATGGGTTAAATAGGACTTGTATCTGAAAAAACCACATCACTCTCAAAAAAATTAATTCACTCGCAAAAAAAATATTTTTACAATTCAAGAAACGTTCTGGCTTTAAATAACCCCACAAATGGTTGATAAACCGTAAAAAAATCCATCAGTCATTAGTGTAAAGGACTGGCGTCTTAATAGGTTTTGCATTCAAGGTTACGAGCAGTTTGTTCTATTTTTTTTTCTTTCATGTAGACGGCTTGAGCTTAAAGTAGCTCTATCGACAACACGGTTCCATTTAGGGGTACTTCAGTTAGCAAGCGAGATTGAGTTAACATTAGTATTCAGTAGCGAGTTCGATCCTCACTGGGTACCCTATACTTCTGGCGTTATGGCAAAATAAAATATTATAAACAGCAACACGGCTCCATTTCGGTATTTACCAAAAAACTTTTAGAAAAAACTAACTAACAGAAAACGTTGATCTTTTTTAATTGTTTCATTAAGAGAATGTTTCTTCCTTGTTCCCTGATTACGAATAGGATTTGCTTTGTTGATCTCGTCAACAGCTTATAATATGAGGTCTGTCCGCAAAGTATCTTTCCATATATATATATATATATATATATATATATATATATATAATATGGAAGCCAAAAACAAAACTATTTAGTGCGCATGCGTGACAACTGTCGTTTTGCCCATTCGGCAGTGAGACGCCATTTTGCGAATTTGTTCTGTATAAATGTTGCATTCATCGCCTGCTTATTTCTTACGTCTCGTGTGCGCGCGAAAAACATGGCATCGTCTATAGATGTGTTATAACGCACGCACGCTAACGTCAAGACTGTTGTCATTTTCCAGATCTTCCCGAATAACCCCTTTGAAAGACTACCTTCCCGAAGCTAAAATTGCCGCTAAAAAAAAAAAACCCTTTACAGAGTATTTAATGTCAGAAAATATATTTATATTGCAAGATTTTTTTTTTTTCTTTTTAGATAATATTTTAATGATACAAGAGTAATTAACCCATAGCTGGGGGAGAAGAGGTGTATTCATACCATTCCAGTGGATTTTGCGCGTAAGTGAATATAACCCAACGGGAATTGGAACTCGGCTCTCCGATTAACAATTCCGAGCCATTACACCATCTACACATCCAAATTTACAGCCTTTGGTCACCCACCTAGGTAAGGACCAGGCTCGAAGCTGCTTAATGATGATTATATGGAAACCGATATTTCAACGAGATGTTGCCGTAAATAAAAGATCCCTTATATAAGCTGTTATGTTTTAATCCATTTTATAGCTTAGGGGATTAACTTCATGACTTTCCTAAGGGCATTAGTGTAAAGTGAATATAAACTACTCGATCCAGAGTTTGGACGCCGATTACATTTCTCCGTAGAAGGACAGCCTCTCCTCACGTAACAACTTACCGGTTTCACACCCCAGCACATTTTAAAATTACTAAGTTGTCACACATGAAATGAATAAAACACATGAAATGAATAAAACACTTCTGAATAGTTAAATAACTAATTTATTTAGTTGAAAATGCACCACGTTGATGAATGACTGTTATTCAACATACCTATAAATTCTAAAAGAATAAAGATGAGCCCAAAATGCAATTTACAGATCAGGAACACTAAAATCAAGCAGGTACAGAAATTTAAATATGTCAGAAGTGTTCTAACAGAGGCCAGAAAGTGTGACACTGAGATCCGTAGGATGGCCTAAGACGCATTCCAAAAGCTAAGCAGAGTATTACGAGACAGGAAAATTTCGATAGAAACAAAGAAATGAGCACTGAAAATGTTACGTGATCTGTCGTCTTGTATGGCAGCGAATGCTGGACAATCTCTCTAATGATGAAGAGACTTGAAGCAACAGAAATGTCCTTCTACAGAAGGATGCTTAGGATACCATGCGCCGAACATGTGCGCAACAACGAAGTTTTGGAGAGAATGGAAACAAAAAGGAACTTTATAAGCATCGGGAAGAGGCAGTTGAAATTTTTGGAGCACGTAATGAGGAAGGAGGGCTTGGAAAATCTGATCCTCACAGGAGGGATAGGGAAAAGCAACTTGTGACATATTTAATGATCTTGGGCAAGTGGATGACAAAACAGTCTAGGAGAAATGACAAAAAGACAAAACTTACAAGGGATAGGAAGATGTGGAGGGCCATGATCACCTACGTCCTGAAGGATTAAGGTACGTAAAGGTTGGTTGATACAAATCCATCATACGCGTAGAATGCCTGAAATAGTCGTCAGATACTTATTAATTAGCGACCAGCTCACTGGAATTAAATCCAATCATTAAACGGGGGAGTAATGGATAGCGGCTCGGATTGAGGAATCGGAGAGCCGAGTTCGAATTCCAGTCAAATCCATTACATTCACTTACATGCTAAAACCCTTAGGAAAGGTATGAATCCTCTTCTTCTCCCCCATCTATGAGTAAATAGCAGGACAGACCGGGTTCTATAGCCTTGGATGGCAACAGGTTTACCGCAGAAAGAAATGGGAACCTACTGCGGGAAAAATCTGCCTCGTCAGTCATGCATCGAAAGATACATGTTCGCCTAAGCGGATATCACGCATGGCACATAACTGACTGAAATTGGGAGTTGCTATATTACGATGCTGACATCGCTTTTTGCAAATTGTACCATTTTTCACGAATCATCATAATTCTTTATCGGGGAAAATATCTGAATATGGAAGATAAATGAACCTTTCAGCCAATCTGAGTCCATTTTTAGCTGGTCACCAAGGAAGCGTGTGGTCTAGCGTTATTTCTGGAAAACTAATTCCGAATGCTTTTTATTAAATTATTTTGTGTCTATTGTTGCCTTCAGGTGGTTTAATTGGGAACAGTACTTGTTCAAATCAATCGTTTCGTCCTCTAAGAAGAGCTCATACTGTAAGCGCCTTTTCCATTATTATACGCTTTGCTATTCGTACTAACATGCTCCTCTTGATTATTGTACCAACAATGTTTTGGTCATCCTACACTTTCGTATTCAGTTCAAATTTTTGAGATGGCTACAGAGTACATCGAAAGACAGCTGAAGAAGGCAGAGAACTAAACATTGTGAGTATAACAATCAGGATGAAAATACTGGTCAGAATAGTAAAAACAGGAATAACACGTCTCAAAAATGACATCGAAAGTCATCTCCTCCATATATACATTCTTTGACGGGAAACCTTTTGGATATATATATATATATATATATATATATATATATATATACACGCACGCTGAGATTTCTTCAGTTCCATGTTGAAATTTATGCACTCTTAACCTACTTCACAATTGTCCAAAAACGAATAATGTAATTATGGCCAAGTGGAATATTTGACTCTCCACACATGTAGAAGCCACACGCGAGATCAACTAATATTACTTACCCGGTACAAATTAGTTTCATCTTTATGTTGACACCATGTCCCCCAACATGAAGCTTTGCATACCACTTTTGACATATCTACTTGCATAACCTTCTCCATAAATTGCTTTTCTTTCGTCTCAAAACAAATTTTACCTTTTTTTTGAAAAAAAAAAAAAAAACTTAATGTTCTTCATAGTGTCAGAATCAAAATTGAAATACGTCTAATTTCTACTCAGTTTTTCCCCCGACTGATCAACTTCTGCTCCACGAAGTGAGACTTAGGACCTCTTCTCATAACAGCCTAACAGAGCAGATCTTTTCGGTCAGCGAGATCTCCATCCCTACTCCTTATCTAGAATAAGGCTTGACGATATAAAACCGCGAACGGAATTCGTTACCTTCCGACTGAGTGTCACGTCATCCCGAAATATTTTATTTCTTTATTTACACTTTTTGTTTCTTAGCCAATCAGACAGGGGCCGATTGTGCTGCAATACAATTAAAAGCGACCGTTTTGAGGAAAGTTCAACTAAATTCTAATGCCATCCTTTTTCCTAAATGAATGGTATTTGCCCACTCTGGAATATCGTTAATCAGGCAAACTATGGCTAATTACCGACGATAAAACAGAAGCTTAAAACCCGTTCGAGTTTACTCGACACCGTGGCATTTTCTCTTATTGTCAAAGCATTTCGTAAATATTTTCCCCACCAACGGAATGGTTTATCGAGATACTCACCTGTCACATAAGATTGCAGAAGAACCCGTTTATTTACCTGACCTTCGAGTAATCAAGATAGACCAGGTAAGTTGTCAACTTTTCAGCTCAGGGATTTGGGCGGTGATCTCTATCTTGACAAATCGAGTATTCGTTTAAGATGAAAATAGCTTTTCTTATATATAACGACAAATAATCACGACATGTCCGGTATAGCATCCATCTCATTCAGAAATATCTAACGTATCCGCGACATTTTTTTTTTAATCAGTCCATCCCCAAGCAAGTTGATAATGCCACTAAGACGCAAAGGAACTACTGGAAATGAAAGAGAAGGAAAAGTATGTGGAAGGAACCAAAAACCCATTAATATAAATTTCAGAGTTTATACAGCGACGTTAGAAGTAGAGTTGAATTGGAATTTAGAAGAAACCGGAAACCCGGTCCTAAACAGGAAACCTCTGCCCCCTGGTCACAAAGACCATGGAGGAGTGTAAACCCGGCGATAGGCTTCAAATGAATGAACTGTTTTGCTCACAAAGACAATCATTTGTTAGACCTTATAGACACCCGCTACAAAATCACAATGAAATTTACCAAATAAAACCCACGCCACTCGAATCCTTCCAACAGATGAAACAATTAGAATGAATAGCCTCTGTAACCCGAAGCGGGAATAATTATACGAGGTCTGATCAAAAAGTATCGGGACTGGAGATATAAAAAGAAAACTACAACTCATATCAATTCACTATTTACATTATTCGGACTATTGTCCTCATCTTTGTTGCCATATTTATTACAACGTTTCGGCCGTTGTACGCTCCGGCCATCTTCAGGTGGTTGGAATATCTGACTGAATCCTTTATTTCGCTTGCTGGGGTAGACTGTTCTAGTTCCACGTGCTCGCATGGCACAGTGGACACAAGCGTTAGTTAGATCCAGTGACAGGACCCCAAAAGTGTGAGTTCAATACCTGGTTAAGGCGGTGGAGAACTTGGAGAGGGGAATTAACAGGAGATAACTGATAACTGACATCCATAAAAGCCGTAAAAATCTTGTCGGCATTAAATAACCTATTGAGGTTGATTTGCCGTAAAACAAAACTTAGTTTCTTGCTTGAGGAAACACACTAATGCGTCTACCATCTAAAATTACTGCAATAAAGTGGTAGGGGGGATGCGATTCATGGCCTCATTCGTGGACCTTACATTTTCGTCTGCAATGTGTGCTAGGCTGCCCTGAGATTATTGAGATAACTGTTTATGTAACTGCATATATCACAAATCTTTCTCACGCCCGTAAATCGGATGCAGATGTGAGGTCACGTGCTTACCCATTCATCGACCCCTCCGCCCCCGGCCCAAGTCAAACCCATGGTGCATCCGGTTTCTCTGGTTTTTATATGAAATTTGAACGCGATGTCTTTTACGGCATCATACTAAAATGACTTCACTATTCACAATACAAAACTGCATCAGCCAAAACATGTCTCGAAATACCAATTAATAATTATCACTCCCTCAACAAACACTTTATTGTGCAAACATAAGGCACTTCTATAATCAAAAGATGGGCCCGGGAACTAGCATAACGCTACCTAAGTGTCGTAGACAGGTTATTTGGGGGGAGGAGGAAAACTATTTAACATTTAGTTTAGCGAGAGATAGAAACTAAATGTTGATAAATAGTTTATAAGTAGCCGTTTGCTTTCTGTTCGTACAGTAGCTCCGAAGTGGTAGCGGCAAAATCCGTACAACATTCAATTCGCTGGCGTAATTCTCATACCGTTTGCTAGCGTGTGTATGTGCGTCTAATATAAATAGTTTCTGCACAATCAGCCTGTATTGAAATCCCCGCGTTTCTGCCGCTGTTATTGAAATTGTTGAGGTTTAAGTCCCCTAACATATTACTCATGTGGTCTGCAGTGAAGAGAATTTTAATTGTTGGTTATGATTTGTCACAGACGAGACATTCATTTATGTATAGAGATAAATCAATTCTACTTGAGGAAGTTGGAAGAAATTGGTCTCGTTAGCATCATGCGCATTAGGTCCTTAATGGTCGCCAGAAGAAAAAATGTCCATTAGTGGAACAACATAGTTTGTTTTCATAAAAATTGTATCGAAATTTGGTGGAATTAATCAAGAAATATTTCGCCTCTTCCTAATGCTTGTGATAGGGACTAAACGATTCTCAAAATTAAAAGTGCAATTAATGAAAGTGCAATAGAAAATGATATGAGATAGTAGACGCGGAATTACTAAAATATTCTCGGCCCCAGTCAGAAGCCTCTAGGGGCAGGAGAATTCTTGTCTGATCAAATTTGCTCTCTTTATTTTGAGATTCTTGTTTCTGTTATTTTGGATTTTCGAGTTTTTTTTTTTGTTGTTTTTTTCCTCTGAGGTGTTTGATTTCTGGCTTTTTAAGGGGATTTTTTCGTTTTCTTTGGTTTTTGAGTTTTTGCTTGTTTTATTAGAGTGTCTCGCTTTCTTTCCTTGCTTTGTAGAGTCTGTCTCGCTTTCTTTCCTTGCTTTGTAGAGTCTGTCTCGCTTTCTTTCCTTGCTTTGTAGAGTCTGTCTCGCTTTCTTTCCTTGCGTTGTAGAGTCTGTCTCGCTTTCTTTCCTTGCGTTGTAGAGTCTGTCTCGCTTTCTTTCCTTGCGTTGTAGAGTCTGTCTCGCTTTCTTTCCTGGCTTTGTAGAGTCTGTCTCGCTTTCTTTCCCTGGCTTTGTAGAGTCTGTCTCGCTTTCTTTCCTGGCTTTGTAGAGTCTGTCTCGCTTTCTTTCCTGGCTTTGTAGAGTCTGTCTCCTTTTCTTTCCTGGCTTTGTAGAGTCTGTCTCGCTTTCTTTCCTGGCTTTGTAGAGTCTGTCTCGCTTTCTTTCCTGGCTTTGTAGAGTCTGTCTCGCTTTCTTTCCTGGCTTTGTAGAGTCTGTCTCGGCTTTCTTTCCTGGCTTTGTAGAGTCTGTCTCGCTTTCTTTCCTGGCTTTGTAGAGTCTGTCTCGCTTTCTTTCCTGGCTTTGTAGAGTCTGTCTCGCTTTCTTTCCTGGCTTTGTAGAGTCTGTCTCGCTTTCTTTCCTGGCTTTGTAGAGTCTGTCTCGCTTTCTTTCCTGGCTTTGTAGAGTCTGTCTCCTTTCTTTCCTGGCTTTGTAGAGTCTGTCTCCTTTCTTTCCTGGCTTTGTAGAGTCTGTCTCGCTTTCTTTCCTGGCTTTGTAGAGTCTGTCTCGCTTTCTTTCCTGGCTTTGTAGAGTCTGTCTCGCTTTCTTTCCTGGCTTTGTAGAGTCTGTCTCCTTTCTTTCCTGGCTTTGTAGAGTCTGTCTCCTTTCTTTCCTGGCTTTGTAGAGTCTGTCTCGCTTTCTTTCCTGGCTTTGTAGAGTCTGTCTCGCTTTCTTTCCTGGCTTTGTAGAGTCTGTCTCGCTTTCTTTCCTGGCTTTGTAGAGTCTGTCTCGCTTTCTTTCCTGGCTTTGTAGAGTCTGTCTCGCTTTCCATCCCTTTTTTTTTCCGAGTCTTTCCTTTCTTTGGTTATGGAGTCTTTTTTTTTAGCGGGGGGGTCTTTTTTCACTTGAATATAACTATTTTATTTGTGGTGTAAGCTATAATTTCTCTTATTAATACACTGACAAGAAAATGAAATGGCAATTCTAAACAACAATTATCTACAGAATCTCTTCTAGGTTTCCTGTATCACTGAAAAATTAACCTTTATGTACGTGAAGAACACCGAATTTTGAGAACAAATTTTGTAAAAATAAATATTCCTTATTGATTCGTTTAATTTTGAGAAAATGCGATATTTTCACTGACAAACGAATCACTATTTTTACTTAAGCAAAATGAATCTGTGAAGGAAAAAAATAATCAAAGTATTTCCAGGAAACTGTTTTTAGTGGATGTTTGTAAAAAAAAAAAAATAAATAAATAAATAAAACTTACAGTTTGAGAAATCGTCGGAAAAGCTGATGTAAGTGAAGTTTATTTAAATTTTATTAACACCAAATTGTAATCAATTTTTAAATTTTTATTCTTCATTTCAAGACAACTGAATTTATTTCACAAAAAAAAAATGAAAGACTTTCAACTTTTGTATTTAAATGTTGTGCTATTGAAATATTCCGGTGATCGAAACCAAAGAAGTTCTGGTAATGGCGGACGTGAAAGAAACGCTCATCTTAACAATCTTTTTTTGCGGAGTGTACTCTTGTATTGTCATGCTGGAGAAACACTGTTTACCAAAACGAGACACTTGATCAAGTTTCTAGCAATAATCCAGTTGCTCGTAATAGACGATGCCTTTTCTATTGCACCAGACATAAAGCGATGTGCATTGTGTTGTGGTGCAATAGATATCGGCTTTGTATGAGTAATCGGAGAGCAGAGTTCGAATTTCAGTCGGGTTCGTTACGCGCAAATACCCTCGGGAAGGTGTGAGTCGATCTCTTCTCTCCTCTTTCAACTCAAGCCATGTATTGAATAGCAGGGCAGACGGTTTCTATAGCCTTGGTTGGCAACCAGTCTGCCGCAGAAAGAAACGGCAGCCTACTGCAGAAAAAATCAGTCCTGAATCGAAAGAGACATGATCGTGTTTATCACGTATGGCACTTATCTGGCGGAGACACAAATCAAGTACGTCTTGTTTTAGTGTTTCCACTTGTTTATCATTTTGTGATAAACACTGCATTTTTCCTTTTTGCTGCTGACATGCGAAACCCATTTTCATAACTTTTAATAATGTGATGAAAAAATGAAAGGTCTTCTCTCCCTTACATATATATCTTTATATATATATATTATATATATATATATATATATATATATATATATATATATATATATATATATATTATATATATATATTTATATATATATATTTATATATTTATCTCTTTTAAAACATGAATCCTTCGCTACATAAGAGTTCTCATGTTTCAAAAACTTCAATATAATTATTAAAATTAAATTGAATTAAAGTATCAAGCTCTGTTTCATCCTCAAGCGAAATTTTTAGGCTCTACTTGTATTGATCACTGTTTTTTAAAAATAAAAACAAAAATATTAAAGAACTTCGGCTTCTTTACCTAACTTGTTCTTTCTTATATATTTGCATATATAATATATATATATATATATATAAGTCATCCCGATACTGTTTCGCTAAATCACAGCTCATCAGTGTGCCTAGATATCAGATTGCTTCAAGCCGGGATCGAAACCCAACCAATTTGGCATAAGTCAGAGCTCTTAGCTATCGGCGCACAGCAGAGAAAGAGAATATCTAACGCATTACATACGAATGGCTCAATTCATTAATCAACAGCTGTGCGTTAATAGCGGCGGCTGCTGCTGTTTTGAAATTATCCTTTTCTCTATAGTGCTCGATCAAATAACGAGAGCGTAATATAGTCATCCACATACAAACCTGCTTCGCTGTATCACATCTCATCAAGAATCTCATTCTTGATTAAAAGACTATTTCAGATTATTGGACGTTGTGTTCGATTCTTAAGCGAAAACTCATGGGAAATTTAAATCATCTGCTGTCGGATATTTTTGTCTTTCTCTACAATGTGTTATATAGTATTTTGGTGTTATCTCCTAATATTTGACTAATGCTAATCATAGTATTTCGATTGTAATCAATATGTGCAAGAAACAAACACACACGCACGTATGCATTCATTTTGTAGAAAACTAAGCAATGTTCTTTGTTCACAAATGTATTTGACTTGCTGTTCTTCACGGGGGAGGGGTCACTTCCCTAAGTTTACAGAGCTTCAGGCTCGTTAAAAAAAAAAAAAAAAAAGGGGAGAACCGCGATGGTTTTTCAAATAAAGGAAAGAATTCGCTCACTTGACAAAGAAAACTAGAGAAAAAAAAATGTAAACAAATTTAATTAAATCTCTCCAGAAAAGAAATTTCCACTTTTGACGTGAAGGCATTCAGTTCTGCTTCACTGGAATGTCTTCGCAATTTTGCATTTGGCATTGACTTTTTTTTTTTTTTTTTTTTTCTTGTATTCAATAAAATTCTCAATTTTTAATCTTGATCAAAATTTAGCTTTTTTTTCTTTCCTTCCCTATCACCCTTAAAATTAATTTTACCGGTTATTTAACGGGTAGGCTCGAGGTACAACGTAATATGAAAGCATTTCGTTATTTTACGGGTAGGCTCCGAGGTACAACGTAATTTTGTAACAGATCCAAACTCTATCATTAAGTGGATTTAGTAGAATTTAGAAACACAAATTCATTCAATTTGATTTTTATCAAAACTTAAAATGAAAAATTCAATTGCAATGTTTAGTTTGGATATAGTTTTTTTTTTTTTTTAATTATTTTTGCAGGCAGGCTAAAAATTGATTTCTAAACCCAGTTTTACAAAATTTGGATAGTCAAATGTTTTTTTTTTATCAGTCCACTAAAGCTTTTGTTTCAATTTTTCCACCAGGTTTGATGTGTATCCATTCACTGGGTTCATTTTGTATTTGGCAGTCATGAAATCGATTTTTATCTGTCTGGGATCCACGCATTGATGCTGGTCAAACAAACATAAAATGGATATCACTCTCTCTCTCTCTCTCTCTCTTTCATTCCATCTCTCCCACCTCTCTCTCCTCCTCATCTCTCTCTCTCTCTCCTCCTCATCTCTCTCTCTCTCCTCCTCATCTCTCTCTCTCTCCTCCATCATCTCTCTCTCTCTCCTCCTCATCTCTCTCTCTCTCTCTCCTCATCTCTCTCTCTCTCCTCCTCATCTCTCTCTCTCTCTCTCACTCCTCCTCATCTCTCTGATATAAAGGATTTATCCGCTATTATCATTTCACCTTCCTGATTATTGATTGGTTTACTTTATTGCTCATTAACCATAACTGATCAAAAATGCAAAACTCGTGTCGTGGGAGAATTATTTATCATTAAAAAAACAATTTGGAAAAAAAAAAAAACTTTTAGTATTGTTTTACATTTTTTTTTTTTTTTTTTTTTTTTCCATCCGCAAAAACTGATCAATTTTTGTTTCTAGATTTTCTGTGCATCTTTCTTTAAAAGCGGTTGCTGAGTTTCAGTCGTTTTGAAAGCTAAAGCTATGATCCTTTCTGCCTTTCCGACATTCCGCTACAATAGAGGAAGATAACGCCTATAGGTGCCCGTAGCCCGAACTTGAACACAAGTAGACAAGTATCCCTGTCATGTCAGGGCGATTGGGCTTCCCTTTTGATCTTTCCCAATATTGGGTTCTAAGACCAGGAACGGAGAAAATAAATAGTAAAAAAAACAAAACCTGAAATAAAAATGATATGGCATTCATAAAAAGCTACCAAGACAAATCAATCTTTAAGTCTATTTCCAAGATTTATAACTTTATGCTCAATGGTAGATTCACCATTTTTAACACCGTCCTGGGTATGACGATAAACTACATCCGCGTTCTGGGTAAGACGATAAACTACGTCCATCAGCAAAGCCTCTGATCAGGTTTTGTTTTGAGGAGCGTGGAACCACATCTTAATTGCTGGTGTTCCCAAGTACACCTTGACCCGGGGTGGTAGCACCTGTTAGGGTCCCAGCTATGGGCAAATAGTTAACACCCAAACTTGTGTAAAAATAAGTTTTAATACCAGAAATACTTTGTAAAAAAATAAAATAAAAAAACTAGCAATACATTTTTGAAAAAAAAATTACCAACAATACGTTTTGGGGAAAAATATTACCAGCAATACATTTTTGAAGGAAAAAAAATTATTACCAGAAATAGATTTTTGACAAAACAAAATATTACCAGCAATAAAAACTTTGTCGGCAGGTATTAAATAACCTATTGAGGTTGATATGCCGTAAAACACAACAAAACAAACCAATTTTAACACAGATATATCTGAGGATCCGGCACCCAAAACCCAGGAAAAAACAACAAATCACTGCTAATAGAAGCCGCAAAAACAGACACCAGTCTAACTTTGTCTGAAGATCTCATCTAAGCGGGAAATTGACAGCCACCATGTAGTGTTGATCCCTGTCTCCACACACACACACACACACACACACAACTGGTGACTTTTGTGAATTACTGCCACAAGTTAGTATACATTACGAATATTTGAAGAGTGACTATGCGCATGTGCAAATGAACGGAAGGATTATTCTCCGCCATTTTGAAAATTGACTTTTATGTCAAACCTTTAAACTTGGGACGAATTCACCGTTGTTTTTTCTCATGAACAGGTTTTTAAAATATTTCTTGTAAAGCTACACCCAGTAACGGGTTAAAATCAGTAGTTATAATATATAAAGAGAACATTGATGTCAACACCCCGAGGCGACAGTGTTTCATTGCGTAAACGCAATCGTCAGGTTATATGCGTTGTGTTTTTATTCGACTATTTACATATACAGATTAGTGATGCATTGTTCAATACAATAGACTTATTGTATTAAACAATGCATCATTGACCTGTATATATAAACACAACGCATATGACCTGACGTTTAAGCATGAAATACTGTCACCCATGGATGTTGACTTCAATGCCAACATTTACATACATTCTATTCCTGATTGAACACTTCAGACCATAAATACCTTAATATAACTAAATCCTTCTCACATATCTTTCGTTGTATATCGGTCTTTCTAAACTATCGCTATAGGCTCCAGTTTGGGACTTTATTCTGCCATTTTGGTTCAATTTTGTCGAAGTTAATCGGATCTTTTGACTAAAATATATTGACAGCCTTCATCATGGTCACCACCAGTGTCGAGCTCTCTTCAGTTTTATCAGATACTTAAAATTAGTAACATTTATAATTCGTTAAATACTCATAACATATATATAATTTGTGCAGCAGTCCCTATATTATACAGGTTACATTAAAACGACTGTCAGTCATTTTTAATAAAATTTGTATGTGAGATATATAAAAACTAACTATCTTTGAAACTAAATGCTAGAAACTTAATGAAAGCTATGAATCTAATCCTCAACTGTTACACTGAGTGGCATGTTGATTTTCTAAAATTAAAAAAAAAAAATCAACCTGCCCAACTATATAATGTATATCGATAATTTTTTTTCTTTTATCTTTCAGAACGGAAGATTCCCTCCGGCATCATTGGATTACCCAAAGGGATGGTCTCTACTATTTGGATAAACAGCCTTACCCTTATTTAGATTCTATTATTCTTTATCACAAGAAACACAAGTTACGAGGGATTAAATTAACGCAACAGGTAATTACTGCCATGCGCAATACACGCTTGAGCGATCATGTCTCTCCACAACTTCCTCACTTAAATAACTGTTGACTTTTCAGTTAAGTACCATACGTGATACACGTTGGGCGATCATGTTTCTTTCGATTCATGACTGACAAGTAAGATATTTCCAGCAGTAGGTTGCTATTTTCTGTGGTAGACTGGTTGCCAACCAAAGCTATAGAACCCTGTCTGTCATGCTATACAACCCATAGTTGGAGAAGGAAGCGATGACTTCATAACTTTCTCAGGCGTATCTGTGCGTAGGTAAATGTGACGAACTCTTGGAATTCGAACCCGGATCTCATTCCGAACCGATGTCCGTTTTATGTCGAATATAAAACGAACATCCGACTCACCCCGATTTTATTCACTAGACACATATCACCTTTAAATTGTTGAACGACAAATAATTTGATTATTTTGACCAGCGTTTCTCAATCGATGATTCCCGGCAGCTGAGGGATCCGCAAGAGGTCACTAGGGATCCGCAAGAGGTCACTAGGAATCCCGCGGGAAACACTTATAAATTGGCTAATACATTCTTGAGTAATATTTTGATTTCATTTTCGTAATTTTTCAAAAATTTATCCGCATTTCGGCCCTAACATAGTTTTAGGTCTGGCACACTGCATTCTGTTCATGTGTGCTTACAAGTGATATTATAGTGGTCGCGCAAGTTTCCTTGCTGGTGTTACAGTGTAAACATGGCCACTCCACTAGTCGTGTGCACCAAGGAGAAACAGAGAGCAGTGATGCAATTTCTCTGGTCGGAAGGTGTCAGAGGCTGAAATTAATCGGAGGCTTTTAGCACAATACGGCAACAGTGCAATACAATATAGAATTGTGTATGAGTTGGTCGAGAATTTTAAGTGGCCGGACACTGATCGCGCCAGTTTTCTTGCTTATGTTACAATCTCAAACTTCAATCACGTGACCTCAATAGCACCAATTCTAAGTACGCATGAGCAAAAGGCAGTGAGACAAAGCTAAAGATATGTTATGTCGAATGTGCAGATAATTTTTGATTCGCGAATTCGCGCCCAGGTTTTTACGTTTAACCATTCTTGGCAGATTTTCTGTTTTCCGAATGTAGAATATCAATAACAAAAATGGAAGCAAAAAGAATCTAAATTAAATCTACTAGTTATTAAACGGAGATATATATTTAATACTTCTCGAATTCACTCTCGCGTGGTCATGTGTGACGTCATGTGTTGCGGTGCTATTTTCGCTTCTAGCGTCTTATATGCACGTGTTTATCGTTGCTTGGAAATCATCCATGTAAACAATCACAGACTGTCTTGTCCGTATATTGCTTAATATGTTGTACAGTAATTGACATCATTGATAATGGCTTATGTAAGCCGAAAGCTTAGATTGGATTAAAAAAATATGTATCAATATTGTGATTTTCCTTCTTCGTTTAATGATAATGTTATTAAACTTATCAGACGTTATGAAAATAATTTACATAAAATAGACAACACTTGTCTATATTATTTAATGAAACATGTATGAATGAAAAAATGCTGCCTAAATACACACACACATATATATATATATATATATATATATATATATATATATATATATAATATTCTTTTAATTTAAAATTACAAGCGTTTATCATTCGTGCGCATGCGTAGTCACATCAACGTAAACATAATCTAAAGGGCAAAACTCGTCACGAAAATTTTTCCACTTTGTTATACATCTCCTAAAATTGTTCTTGGTATATAATTTTTTTTTAATAAATCGTTATCCCGTATATAATAGCAGAAGTTATGACTGATAATGGAAATCTCTGCGTGGTGTAATGGTTAGCACACTTGTCTCACTAAAATAGTTACGACTGGAGTGAGTTCGATCCTCACTGGGTGCCCCATGATTTCAGCCTTGTGCCACATATAAACTACACTTAGAAAATGAGTATATGACTGAGATGATTCAAGCGTTAACGACCCGGACTGATGACTCGAAATCCTATTGATCAGTCTGCAGTTATGTAGAACTGAACACAGAACTGTGAATATACAAAATCTTGAAATTCATAAAACTGTGGTATTTCATTTCAGAAAGTTTTTGTCGCTCTCTTCCTTGTTTGTTTTGACTTTCTTTTGTTCCTCCCCCTTGTCGTTCATTCATTCGTTTGTCTCTCTCTCCTTCACATGTTCGTTCGTTCATTCATTCGTTTGTCTCTCTCTCCTTCACATGTTCGTTCGTTCATTCATTCATTCGTTTGTCTCTCTCTCCTTCACATGTTCGTTCGTTCATTCATTCGTTTGTCTCTCTCTCTCCTTCACATGTTCGTTCGTTCATTCATTCGTTTGTCTCTCTCTCCTTCACATGTTCGTTCGTTCATTTATTCGTTTGTCTCTCTCTCTCCTTCACATGTTCGTTCGTTCATTTATTCTTTGTCTCTCTCTCCCCTTTCATGTTCGTTCGTTCATTCATTCGTTTGTCTCTCTCTCCCTTCACATGTTCGTTCGTTCATTCATTCGTTTGTCATGTTCATTCATTCGTTTGTCTCTCTCTCCTTCACATCGTTCGTTCATTCATTCGTTTGTCTCTCTCTCCCTTCACATTTCGTTCGTTCGTTCATTCATTCGTTTGTCTCTCTCTCTCCTTCCATGTTCGTTCGTTCATTCATTCGTTTGTCTCTCTCTCTCCTTCAATGTTGTTCGTTCGTTCATTCATTCGTTTGTCTCTCTCTCCTTCACATGTTCGTTCGTTCGTTCATTCATTCGTTTGTCTCTCTCTCCTTCACAATTCATTCGTTTGTCTCTCTCTCTCCTTCAATGTTCGTTCATTCATTCGTTTGTCTCTCTCTCTCTTCAATGTTCGTTCGTTCGTTCATTCATTCTTTGTCTCTCTCTCTCCTTCACATGTTCGTTCGTTCGTTCATTTTCATTTCGTTCGTTCGTTCATTCATTCGTTTGTCTCTCTCTCCCTTCAAATTCATTCGTTTGTCTCTCTCTCTCCTTCACATGTTCGTTCGTTCGTTCATTCATTCGTTTGTCTCTCTCTCTCCTTCACATGTTCGTTCGTTCATTCATTCGTTTGTCTCTCTCTCTCCTTCACATGTTCGTTCGTTCGTTCATTCATTCGTTTGTCTCTCTCTCCTTCACATGTTCGTTCGTTCATTCATTCGTTTGTCTCTCTCTCCTTCATATGTTCGTTCGTTCGTTCATTCATTCGTTCATTCGTTCGTTCATTCATTCGTTTGTCTCTCTCTCTCCTTCACATGTTCGTTCGTTCGTTCATTCGTTTGTCTCTCTCTCTCCTTCACATGTTCGTTCGTTCGTTCGTTCATTCATTCGTTTGTCTCTCTCTCTCCTTCACATGTTCGTTCGTTCGTTCGTTCATTCATTCGTTTGTCTCTCTCTCTCACCCCCTCTCGTTTGTTCGTTTATCTCTTTTTTTCCCAAGAATCCCTTAAGAAACTACATTCAGTTAGCTAAATAAATAGAATAATTCTTTATTCATTTTCCTTTATTCATTTAAATATAACTCGGTCCCCTCCGCATCTATCTCGGTTTGTTTATATCTATTTTCTTATTTTAAATAAATCGCACATTCTGTCTGTCCGTCCGTGTGTCTGAACAACCCCACCCCAACTCGAGCCACACTTGCTCTACATAAACCATTTTGGAATCCAAGATTGAAAATTGCCTTTTATCTGGTGCTTGGATATCCAATATTCGGATTTGGGTCCGGATAAAGGAGGGCACAGTAAAAATTCAAATTTTAAAATAACTGGAGAAAAAATAGTGATTTTAACTTTTTAATTTATTTTGAGTCTAAAGTAACTCAAAAACTTGTAAATTTTTAAAAAAAGTTGTTTTAAATTCAATTTAAAATATCTCCCAAAATTTGAATTTTATTTCTTCAAAATGTCAAGTAATCGAAGTTAAAGTGAGAGATTTCGTGACGTGTGGTTTCGAAGTTCCGCAAAATTTGATTTGAAGAACTCAATTGACGTTCTATGGATTTTATGATTTGAAGATTTTGTTTATGATTTTCGGCCTGAATTGGAAATTCGACCCAAATTGGTCTTTATGGCCGGAATTGGACTTGTAAACTGAATCGGAGTTAAAGTGAAGTTTTGAAGTTCTATGAGATGAATTATGGAAATTCAAAGTTATCTCTTCAAAATAACCATTGCTGTTTTTTTTTTTTTTTTTTTTTTTTTTTTCAAGCTGTACCAGAGGTCTTTCGGTTTGGGGCCAAAGACCCAATTAGCCCTCCATAGGAGCTAGCTTAAAAAACCGCACGCAGTAAGGCTTTGAAGCTAGTAGATTATATATGAAGGTATATAGTCTTAAAGTGTGCTATACTTATGGGATAAAGTGCTCAATATCAGAGATAGAGCGTGTGTAAATATAAAAGTGAACATTGAAGTCAACACTTAGAGGTGACAGGCTGTTTCAGGCTAGACGCAAGAGGCGGCCTGACGATTGCATCTAGCATGAAACAGCCTGTCGCCTCTGAGTGTTGACATCAATGTTCACTTTTATAACACCTATATATATATACGTAAAATGATTTAATTCAACGTAAGTGCCACTTTTAAGCTAGTTATAAATAAAAATGAAAAACCTCTGCAAAAGATCTTTGGTGCCTTACTTTCTAAAAATTCACATAAAAAAAAAACATCACATGAACAATGGCATTTCTTCCTCGGATTTGAAATGAACTCGATCTATCATCATTATAATACACACGTGTCACCTTAATTTTCCTTATTTTTTCTTGTCCAAATATTATCCCAAAATATATCTTGAGTGATCCTTTCGAATTTCAAAATCCCTTATCTTCTCGGGAACTTGCTTTGTGTATATAGCATTTGTCTGCACCTCGGTCGTTTGCACAATTTCCAGTCAATCGTCATTCCTACCCTGTCTATTTTTTGTAATCCTGAGCTCATTTCTTGTTTTTGTATTTCTGAAACTCGTCATTAACACAGTCTTAAAATAACGAGGATCATGAGAAGACAGTACTATTATAAATATTTATTCGAATAAAATTAAATTAGATCAGATAATTTAAAGTATATCTACTTTAAAATTTAGAAATAATTTCTTCTGCTTTTAATTAATTTAACGAGTTCTTAGATATGAGGAAAAAAGACTTGACACTTGTAGACCATATTAAAGACAAAAGGGACGATGAGGAACAGTAGGTAACTTACCTAAATGGATGACAGTAAAAGGACAGACCTTGCTCAGTACAAGGAGAGTTGCAGTGAGTTCTGATCGCGCATGTCCTGCGCATAAAGAAAGTCGCCTGTTTTACACAATAAAAATTGCCTTCAAGATTTATAAGTATTCACGTGTAATTATCTGAAAAAAATATATACCATCTGAATCTGATTTCGACTTTATTCTTTATTTCAGGCCCCACTGAGCGCCAGAGTTGTCAAGTCTTTCGCGTCCAGATTCGCTGCCAACAACGGCAATTTGCCAGCAAGCAAAGATGTCCAAGATAAAAACATCCAACTTGAAGAAGCATTATCCCGGTTATAGGACACTCGACCAATGCTATCAAGATTCGTTCTCACATCGTTATCTTCTCGGAAACTTTAAAAGCTTTTCGAAGCTTTCATTAAACATATTGGAAATTATAAAGTCCAAACCGCATATATACAATGTTTGGTCGACAGTTTAATTTTATTTTCAGTCAACCATTCTTCATTAAGCAACAAATGGATTTACCAATTCCTCGTTCTTTGAGCTTTAGCAGAACACCGGCATTTTCTTCTTAATCATTAGATTTATATTTTTGTTAAATTTAATTTAGATATTTTCCCGATTTTTTTTTTTTTTTTTGTAAAGACGTTTGTGATTTTATTTTTTTTTTATCATTTTTTTACTTTATTTAATTTGGAATGACTTTACTTCTATCAAAATTTATCTAAGAAAAATGCAAGCGAAATACGAGTGTCAATTGGTGTACACTTACATCAGGCCTTATTTATTTATACGTTTTTTTTTCTCCGAGGTTAAGGTCTAAGACAAAGGGCAAATATGTCACATTATTTCGAATCGTTGAGTCTATCATAAAACCAAAGTTCAGATTCGTCTCCAAAGACACCGTCATTGAAATTAGAAACTGTCTGTGGCTTGGTTTATACTGAACACTGGTCAACATTTAAGACCTTGTATGTATGTTTGTTTTTGTTTTCCAACTGGGGATAAAATGAAAATATCTCGAAGTATACTTGTTACTCTCAGCGGATTAATCTCTTCATATTTGACAACGTAATTACCATGGATGAAAAATTTACGATAATCCGCTAATAAAAAAAGCGACTAGAAGGAAACGGTTTTTCCTTCACAATATTTTTCCCTTTGAAATGAAGGAAAAAGAAAAAAAAATTCTTGTTATTATTGTTGCTCCCATTAAAGTCATTTATCTTTTTTTTTTTTTTTTTTTTTTTCTGTGATTCTAAACACAAATGTTATCATTTTTCTGTCTCCTTTTGTTTCCGACCGCAGAAGCGGCCATTTTTAATTTATAACAGTTTAATTTCCTGTGTCTTCCACAGAGGGCAAAATGTCCGTTGTTTAACTTTTGGAATCAATTGGTTGGAGGGTAGTCTTTATTCTTTAATGGTCACTAAATTTAACTCTTCTTCCGTCCATTCGTCAATAGAAAAAAAAAAAAATTAAAGATAAGATTTTAGCTGCAGAAGTTTAACAATTTATTTGTACATGTCAAATCATTTTTCCCTTTTCTTTCTCTTTATAGCTAAGCGTTTTATGACATTCTTGAATATATTGATGTAGTTTAATCTTAATGAGATTCTTTAAGCTTATCTCGTCTTAAGTTGATACTGGAACGCTTTTTTTTCCTTTTGAACTTTTCAAATAATTGTAAAATGTTTCTATTTTCTTTAAATTAACGGATTAAAAAAAAAAAAAAAAACTAAGTTAATATTGTTGTGAGCGATGGAATTTCACAAAACACATCTTCACTTTATCGTAAAAAAATGAAACTTCTTGTTTCTGGCCACCACAGATCCATGGCGCTTATTCCTCCGTCATTGAATAACAAATAAAATTTAACATTTTATTCTGGAATTGTTTCCTTATTATTCTTGTACCGTTTCCTTATTCTTGTACCATCCATTTTTACACTAGCTGATGGTTTCCCAGAACTCTCCTCAGTATGCCTGTTAAATTTTATCCTTCAGCTGTACGAATGGTTTTGATTTTTTCCTCGGATTTCCAATATTTCTCGTTATATTTCAAGGCTCTCCGCAAACCATGGATGATCAGTTAAGTGCCATACTGGCTTCGGCGATCATGTCTCTCCACAACGTCATCACCTAAATAACTGACTCTTTCAGTTACGTGCCGTACGTGAGACATGTTTCATGGGTGATTAGGTAGATTTTTTCCCGCAGTAGGTTGCCATTTCTTTCTGCATTGGATTGACTGTAGAACCCAGTCTTGCGATTCAACTGATTTCTAGAGGGGAAGGGAAGAGATGTCTCATGACTTTCCCCAAGGGTATCGTAAGTGAATCTAACAAACCCGACTGGAATTCGAACTCGTTATCCTTTACACCACCCACACATCCATGGTTGACACACCTTTCGTAATTTTCCCCATTCTCGACAAAGCTTCAGGTATTTTCCACCCTTTTAATTTTCTTTTAGATTCCTTGCAGGATCTCTAACTCCAATATCTGTTAAATCTTTTTTTTTGTTTTTTGTAGGATTGCATTTTTAACTAACATTTCATCTAACACAAGGCTTGAGAGTAACTCAAGGCAGAAGGGTACAATCGAAACGATTATGATGAACGCCGTATTTGGTATTAAGTAATAATTATGAGGATAAAGATTGATCTCTTCACGGTCAATAGTCAATCGTTATCTAAGTTGAAATGTCCAGGGAAGCACCAACATGGGCGCTTGCTCAACAAAGAACACGGGGAAAATGAAGGTGATTCGACTCCGTGGATCTAGCATGGTGTGTTCTCTCTGCAGAGACGGAACTGGTGCACCTAAAGAAAAGAGCGCTCATCCGAACATTTGCCATAGATTAACGAATTGATATAATCCCATGACATGGATTTGGCGATCCATTTGAAGATCCAGAATATTTTAATCTTTTCTTTATCTAAAATAGTTTCCTGTTTCCTGCATATACCATTGACTTGCACATTTCTCTGTAAACGATTGTTCCTACCCAATCATGTTTGAAATCCTTTATTGCATTAAAAGTAATAAAGGTGAAGCAGTTTGTAAAAAAAAAAAAAAAAATTGATCATTTAATTTTCTATACTAATGGTAACCTAATACAAGGCCCAAGAGCCAGTTAAGGTAGAGGAATACTGTGTGGTCTATAGGAGCACAAGACAAGGGTAAGGTGCATTTTGGGTCTGTGTTAACCCTACACTTGAAGATTATAGTAATTAGAAAAACATCCTCTCGAGTGTCTGTTCCACAAAGCAGCAGCTGACCGAGTACAACTTCCTCCTTACTAATGGAATACAAAGGTAATGAGGATGACTCACTCTTATAAAAAATATAACCAAAACGATCAGTAAAACTTCATTAAATTTCAAATATATTCGTTCATTCTTTCATTGACAAAGTATTTTTTTTAATCTGTTATAAGATAGTCAAATAAAAAAGCTAATACGGGGTACTGTCTTTTTGGCATGACTTCAGTACAAGGCAAACGTAAGATGGAAAAAAGGGAAGCCTAAATTAAATTTGACAAAGGTAACGTTATTATTGCCTAACCCTTGAACACACTTGAGAGTTAAGTGGCAGGTTCCCCCTCTTCATCTAAGACTAAGTTTGTAGTTCTAAGCACTTCTTATTCACGTCAGTATTTCGTTTTTTTGTTTTTTTTTTTTTTGTTTTTTTTGTTTTTTTTTTTTGTTTTTTGTTTGTTATTGAGTTTTTTGTTTTAAAATCTTTCTCTCATCTTCCTATAACAATGATCATTTTCCTGGTTAGCGGTGAAACTTTGATATAAACTGTCCAATATCTAAATATTTCGGCTTTCATAAGGCATTATCAGTTTCGTTTTGTTTTTAAAATGTCTGTTTTGTATGCTTAATGTTTCTAGAATTTATAGTGTTGTGTGTTTTTTTTTTTGTTTTTTTTTTAACAGTTTATGATATATTATTTCTGTGTTTATTGATGAGGGTTTGTCAAATTTTTGTTCTTGTGACCGTTGGTGATATGCGACTTAACTGAACTATTAGTGAGTTGAGTAAATGACAAGTCAATCGGCGTGATAATGCTGTAGGAGTGTAACCAATGTATGTTAGACTTATTATTGAATTATTATTAGAGGGGCATTCTCTAAGTATATCAGCGAATTCATAAACAACTAAGGCCAATAATCACACAAATTATTTCACGTAGCTGCCATATCCCCAAAACAACAAAACATAACTACTCTCTAAGTACAGCAGAAATTTTTCATGATTTCATCCAAATCCTCAAGAACAACAAATCAAACGACGTCGAAAATCTATTTACCAACGTGTCTCTCAGTGAAACAATAGAAATAATAATAGTAAAATGTATAAACAGCCATCGCTCCAGTCTCCAAATGTAAAATCAACAATTCTCAAGAAATAGTCTATGCGAAACGAGCCCCTTTTACGGTCTTGTCATGGGTTCACTGATTGCACCAACGTTATCAGAATTTTTCCTCCTCCCTTGACAATATTGTTTATATAAACAACAAAAACTAAATCTGGGAACAAAAATAACTCGGCCCTTAATTTAAAACTAAACATAAATAACAGAATAACCTTTTTAGACGTACTAATCGATTTGAATAATAAATATTTTAAAACTCTTATTAAAACAAAAACGTTTGTCAACACAGCTAGAAAATAGCTATCGTAAACATAGCTTATTTAATATTCTCTGCACGTACAGGATCTTATAACAAACTCAAGCACAAAACAAGTAATTTTCTCAACTACGTAAATGATAAACAAACCTTACAAAAACTAAAACGACTAATAATACAAACTAACAAAGCCATATTATAAATGTTTTATTTCTATCCTGTGTACTAGTCAACCTATGACCATTCCCAGATAGGTATAATAAAAGATATAGTCTCTCTTACGCACTCTCTTTATATCGCTACAGGTTCCTCTCTCTGCTTTTTTTTTCTCCTCTCTATTTTCCCTCTCAAACACTCGAAACAGTATGGGTTCTTTCAGCCTGTAAGAAAATCGCGAAGATAAGATTTTAAAAAAATTAATTTCAAAAGAACAGTCGTAGTTCCGGAACGAACTTGTCGTGAACAGATCGTTAGGTTTCGAAACCTAATCTAACCTTTCACAAGAAATAGATATCTATCTATCTATCTATCTATCTATCATGTCCGTCTGTGTTTCTATTTGTTTCCCTCTAAGTATCTGTCATATCAAGTGTGACACAACACCATACATATTTAGGGGGCAAGCGTATTGATATATACAGGTTGCGATGGATAAACCGTCGTCTAAATTATACAAAAATGAAATTAATGCTGATATCTCATTTTAACAGATATGTTTACCAAAATTGAACAAAAATATCTTGAAATACTAAAAATTAAATTTATTCATAAAATTGCCATTGGCTTCAACCACGGCCTCCGGATGACTTCGGAATCTCCTGCAACTCTTCTGGACGGTCTCCTTGTTTAAGTTGGTGAATTCTGCCATAATCCTTGCCTTCAGTTCATCTTTGGTTTAACGAGGAGTTTTGTTGGTCTCTCACTCAACTGTGCCCCACATAATCAAGGGGATTGCAGTCTGGGGAGTGAGGTGGCCAGATATAAGCGGTGATCTGGTCACAGAAATTATCTGACAGTCATGACTGGGTTCTCCAGCTTGTGTGTCATGGTGCAGAGTCCTGTTGCCTGATATATGGTCTTCCGGGGCAGCATTACCTCCTGAAGGCAGTTGATGTAGGTCTCCATGTTGAGTGTGAGGCTCCGTGGAAAAATAAATGGAGGCGTAACGTCGCCATCACTAGTTATTACTCCAAACCGCTTCGTAATCACCATTATTTCTTTCTGAATCCTCTACGCTGTCCTCCGATTGACCTCCAGAAAAGTCTGAAATGTTCATATTGGAGCTTCCGGCGCGAATGCCAAGCAGTACACCATGCCGTTTCAAAATTTCTGGCGGAGTGAATTGCATCATGGTGCTCTTTTTTTTCTCACAGACGGTGCCCAACTAGCCCTACTTACTGTGCAGTCGACAAAATCTAAAGCAACGCGCATGCGCAAAATTAAAAATATAAAATGCTGACAATTTATCCATCGCACCGTGTAGATGATGATAATCATTTTCAAAAATGCCTTTAAACTATTTTAGATAACCAACCAAGCAATAATCGCAAACGAGACAAAAATAAATCCATGTAAGCGTATTCCTTAACGACAAAACAAATAAATTACTCATCACTTACAACAAAAGAACTAAAACCTCGTACATGATTACCATCAATAATAATAATAAAAAAACTTCAACAAACCAATATTGTATATGAATTTGCTTGTCCACTTGGAGAATGTATCTAATAATTCAAACAAATACATGTGTTACATAACTGCAACATTATCGCGTCGAATAACTTGCCATTTATCCACTAATAGCTCAATTTAATTCGCATATCATCAAGCAGAACCGTATGAAGACGCAAGGAATCCGATAAATCCTTATCAATAATACAATATATCACGTAAACTGTAAAAATAAAATAAAAGTAGCGAAAACATTAAAAACAACACAAATAAAATGTTATCAAATTTATGAAAAAAAAAATAGAAAATGCACTACATAAACAGCACAACTCGAACTGACGCGTGAAGTCGCGATACTTTAAAAAAATCTATATGACATGCGAAGACGCGATATTTGAAGAAAAATAAAAGTGACATAGTACCAAATATAAATCTTTTGATAATAGTTTATGGAAGTTGAAACGATGGGTAATTAATATTTAAATATTCACCAGAGACCAGGAAAATGGTCCGAAATACTTAAAAAATAAAGTATAAAAACTACTTAAGAGATAATTTTTGTTGATTTTTTAACTAAACTTAAATAAATAAATAAAAAAAATTACTTGGATGGTTGTTTTTGTTTAGCGGTATATAAACTTCTATGGGGAAATCTAAATATTTTGTGCGCAATTATTTATTTATTTAGATAATAATGGTTTTAGAGATACAAGTCTTACTAATTAACCCATAGCTGGGAGGAGATGAATTAAAACCTTTCCCAAGGGTATTTGTGCGTAAGTGAATATAACGAACCCAACTGGAATTGGAACTTGGATCTCCGATTAACAATTCCGAGCAATTATCCATTACCCCGCATGCAAATCCACGCTTACAGCACCTGGATTTCCCAAGCAGTCTCCCATCTAGGTACTGACTAGGCTTGACGTTGCTTAACTTCGGTGATCGTACAGGAACCGGCGTTTCAGTGTGATGTGGCCGTAAACCAATTGCACCACCCACACATCGAAGGTTACAGCACCTGGTATTCCAAAGTGGTCACCCGTTTAGGTACTGACCAGTCTCGACGTTGCTTAACTTCGGTGATCGTACAGGAAGCGATGTTTCAGCGTGATGTAAACAAAAGGAAATGGTGTCCAACTCAAAATCATCTCGAATAAATGTGTCTCTTTTAAACGTTGAAGTTTGGCTTCTGAATGTTAGATGCTCTTCGGCCCAGCAAACGTATTAAAATGAAAAAGCAATTTCATCTCTTCTCTGTGGTTTCTAATGTTTCTACTCGCGAAGACACAAGTTTACTTCTTTTAGGTTTTCTGTGGCGGCTTTGAATTAAATAAACTGTTAAAACCTGGTCCAGTTTGATTATAAACTGCAAACATCTTTTAATACAATATTCAATTGAGTGCACCGACAAGAAATTAGATTTTTGAAAAATAAGTATTTTTTTTTTTTAATCTCTTATTTTCCACGCCATTAGGCCGCTGATTTTATTGGGTTGGAAGAATAGTTTATAGCTTTTTGTTAATTTCAAAGACAGTATTTATATATTTATACATATATTTATTCAACAACATATATGCCATTTCTAGATAAGGGGGATCGATGCTCGTCACCTGAGGCCAGCGCAACCGACCGTTGCGGCGTCTGGGAAATTTTTGTCTTTGTCCCGGGTGTACGCGCTCGGGATCCCCACATTAAACTCGACCTTGTGTTACATCTCGTCTCAGTATGGGGGGGGGCGTTCACGTGTAATAACCACATATATGCCATTTGGTTCCACTACCTTTCACTATCTTTGAGGCAGCGTCATGATTGACATCGCCCAGAACTTCTGGCATATTTCTGGGTGATGAACTTCTCTAAGTGGTTTTTACAGAATTCTAGAGAAGTGCTCTTCTTCTCATGGAGAATTTTTATACGTATCAGAATAACTGATAATCGGAAGGTGTAAGGCGGCCTGTAACAAATTCTACCAAATCTCCAAAGGGACGCTTTTCATCAAGTACCGACTTTAATAGACCCAACTGGAAACAATAATTGTCCCAATCTAACGTCCGTTTTTTGCGAAAGCGGCTCTTATAATGCACGATATACTTCAATCCCACCAAATACACATCACATTTTTCGAATGCAGACCGTCATTTCGTTTTCACCGGGTCTTTTTCCGCGACCCGCTGTTGTATACAACCCATTTTTCATCGTCAGTTTTCATTCTTTTAAAAACGGCTTTTTGTTGTTTCAGCAGATAACCGCAATACAGTCACCCAAACATCGCAGCAATTAAGTTATCCAATTATTTTAAAATTGCTTACAACCCTCATATGTTGAATATCTCTGTGATGTCGTGTGACCTGGAATACTTTTAAATAGCGTTTCGATTTGTTCATCATCAATGACTTTAGGCCTCGGTCTCCCTGATCAAAACTCCACCACTTAGTGAGCCACTCACAAATAATAAACTCTCAGCTACGGCACCGTTTCCATGAACGGCGCTTATCTTCTTTTGCTGTTTGTAAAGCGATTTTGTTTTTTCTTTCCAGAAATAAAAGAGCATCAAATGACGAAAATTTATTTCATTTTCTTCCGTTTTAAAAGCTTAAGAAGCGTTAAAATTCACAATCCACAAATCGAATATAAAGTCACGTTGAAATGTCACCTTTCAGGATATATATATATATATATATATAAAGGTTCCATGTAATAAATTATTTCACCACGGCCCTTTTAAAAGGACTGCGAATCATCAGACTTTACTTCCAAACAAAAAGGAAGTGATGGGGGTGGAGAGAAGACATGAGTGAGTTAAATCTGTCAATATCTGCTAACTCACTCATGTAGTCTCCCCCCCCCCCACATCCTCACTTCGTTAATTTACATATGCTTCATACGGCGCGTCAAAAATGTGTAAATTTTCTTTTCATTTTTTGTTTGGAAGTAAAGTCTGATGATCCAGAGCCCTTTAAAAGGTCTGTGGTGAAATAATTTATTACATGGAACCTTAAAGTGGTCTGTTTTTATTTAATATATATATGTCATAAATTTTCAGTTACGTGCGAAACGAAGTCATGTGACCAAGATCTTTTGTTCCAACCCAACGTATAAATGATTTCGTTTACGAACTTGGCAATCGGAACTCTTCTTCCGAAAAGGGTGTGTCACACATAATAGACAATACGATCCTTTGAAAATGTTTTTTTTTTTTTTTTTTTTTGGGGGATAAAGATGTTATTGCAATGAAACATGAAATAGACTTGTTTTTCTTAAGTTATACACTTTTATGTATCACAAATCTAAATCTATGAAATAATAATAATATTTTTTTTCTTTTTAACCCTTTCTTGACTATGATCCCATTCAAAATGTCTGAGTGACCTATGCTGCACCAGCTGTTGAAATAAAACAAATTTAATATTTATTTACTTAACTTTGACATCGACATTTAATGGTTCTTTTTTTAAGTTTTCTTTCACCTTTTTTAAGACTTGCTTGCTGCTGACTCGCTCCATTTATGAAATTCTCGGTATCCTGTAGAACCACATTTCCCTTTTTTTTTCCTCATCCTTGGGGAAATTGTCCAACATTCCTTGACATATAAAAAGACGGATATCACATAAAGGAATTAAACATTTTGAATTAAAAAAAAAAATGTATTTTTTTTGCATTATGAGACATTACGTGATATGGGCATATTTTATTTTTTTGGCTTCCGTAGGGTGATTAATTTATATAGTTAACTGAACAAATTTTTATTTTATTTTAAATTTAATTTTTTAATTTATTTTTTCTTTTTTTTTCTTTTTTCGTGATCTGGAATGCATAATTTATGCAACATAAAAACATTTAACAACATTTTGTAATGTATTCAAAACTTCTGCAAGTTACATATCTATTTAGTAATCCCAAGCATTCTATTATAATTGTGATGGCCCCTTTCTTCGTTATTTAGCACGACCGTTACGTTCTGCCAATATCTCATAAATAATGGACTATTCCGTTTTGATCACGTGGAAAGAGGGGAAAAGACACTACTTGGTTTCAGCGGGGTAAGCATAGAACTTACGGTTACATCAAGGCATTTCAACTGTAAAATGATGGGACCTTACCGCCAATCTAGTACTGCGTTTAAATTCATAATATCTAGGTATCATAGAGAAAAAATCAGGAAAACAATTACCATGCAAGTATTTATAGAAAAGACACAAGGAAACTACGTTACGGCGGTTGGAGTGAATGCTTCTTTATATTTTGAGATAATTTTCAACAATAAGCCGTAACTTGTCATAACCCATCAATAAATCCGTAATACGATAAAGGGTGATTGATATTAAGTACTCTTTTTCCAAAATGTTAACATTTTCAGTGCCCAAGATGCGACCTACGAATTGAAATCATCAAAATTTAGCAAATACAGGATTTTACCCATTTAGGGTGGTGTTTTAACAGACGACAAGCAATGCGACACAGAACTCCGGGGGTGTGCGTTAGAATTGCGAATGATTCCTTCTCAAAGCTAAACAAACTCTGTAGATTTTTGTAAGAGTTAAAATATTAAATATTTACTCGGTGGCACATTTAAAAAATGACGGGTCAATTTAATATGCCCCGTTGGTATGCATTAAAACCATTTTACGTGTTGCCAACTCTTCCGTTTACAACAAAACAACCTCTTAAAATATGACCCCTAAACACACCTTTTGAAAGGAATAGCTACAAGAATTAGTTTAGTGTTGGCATATAGTATGGGGGACCCAGTTGTAATTGATCTAGCAGAGACAAGCTTGCCAGGCCACCCCACGTCGAAGTATATATATATATATATATATATATATATATATATATATATATATATATATATATATATATTTATACCTTTAAATTCATTGAAGAACATAGGAAACGTGGCGGTTTCTATAAAAAAAACAGTTTTTTAAGTAAGTAGTTGTTAGCCTACTGCACAACCACCTCAAAATCAGGAGGATCAAGTTTTTAATTCAAATGTGTCCTTCTCCTAGACCAGTTGCCACTCAAGACTGTAGAACCCGGTCTCTCCTGCTATTTACCCATAGCTAGGGGGAGAAGAAGAGGATTCATACGTAAGTGAATATAATGAATTCGACTGGAATTCGAACTCGGCTCTCCGATTCTTGAATCCGCTATCGATTTCTCCACCGTACCTCCTACCACGAAGTGCCCGACCTACAAGACTGTATATGACGTGACAGATTCTATGATAATACTTTTAAAGGGCATTCACGTGACTGAAAAATATATTCAATAATAATAGAGGATGCCTCGTGAAGGCAGACAGCACGCACTTGCTTATGGTAACCAATTGAACTTTGATTCACGTGAACTTCACTTTTAAACCCTGGGCCTATTGCTATCAGTCTAGTACTGAACTGTTAGGTGATATCAGTCCTCCTATATGGCAATGAATGCTGGACAATCTCCTCAAACAAGATAAAGAGACTTGAAGCAACAGATATGTGGTTCTACTGAAGGATACTGAGGATACCTTTGACCGAACATGTTAGCAACGACGAAGTTTTAGAGAAAATAGAACCAAAAAGGAATCTTATACTTAACATCAGTAAGAGATAGTTGAAATTTCTAGGGTACATAATGAGGAAAAGGGCTCGGAAAATCAGTTACTCACAGGATAGATTGAAGGCAAGAGGGACAGAGGAAAACAATGCATAACATACTTAGTGAGTTTGAGTAAATGGATGGCGGAACAGGCTTAGGATAGATGACAAAAAGGCAAAATTTATTAAGAGCTATAAAGGACAGGAAATTGTGGAGAGCCATGATCGCCAACGTCCTGAAGGGAAAAGACATGTAGAAGAAGAAAAATGAGCTTTAGTAAATGGATGGCGGAACAAGGTTTAGGGGGAGATAACAAAAAGACAAAATATATCAAGTGCTACAAAGGACAGGAAATTGTGGAGAGCCATGATCGCCAACGTCCTGAAGGGAAACGGCATGTAGAAGAAGAAGAAGAATGAACTTGAGTAAATGGACGATGGAACAAGGTTTAGGACAAATGACAAAAAGACAAAATTTATTAAGAGCTACAAAGAAGTGTGAGCCAGACGATAGGCGTACCTATCTATTTTTATACTTATCACATAGATAATAGCCAAATATTCTCGCTATCTTAACATATATCCTAAGATATATAGAATTACTCTTTGATAAATCGAATCTGAGTCTCATGGTCGGAAAACAAAAAAAAAACTATCCCTTCTCGGTGACACGCTCATAAACTGATTAAGCTCCCGTTTAATTATTTTAGCTTCGTACTGTATCCTATGGCCTGCTTGGTGGCTGAGTTAGTTGTGTATTCCCCATTGGCATTACTATTCAGCGTTCAAGTACAGGTAAAGGCTAGGATTTCAAATGCTGATTTTGAAGGATAGCAGGCTGTTCGAACTTGAAACGATGTATTACTACAATCAAGCATTTCCCATATTCGACCTTGTGTCATAATAAGCTTATTAGATATTTTAAAAAGCGAGAGCACCTCCTTATTTGGAAGATTTGGTGCAACACGGTCTTCCTCCCCTTATTCAGCTTTGAGACGTACTAAGATAACTTTAATAAATATTATCAACGTCGTAAGAGGCGGAAGTTTTTGCAGAGTCATTTGCAGCTGGGGATAACATCATCGAAATTGTCTGAAGTTGAAGGACAGAGGCGGAAACAGGAAGTGACAAAAGGAGAACGAGGGTTGACGGTCTGTGTGAGGGGTTGACGATTTCTTTAGATGAAGTGGAAGCAGTATTGAGGGTCATCAGAAGAATGCGAGACAATTTGAAAGCATTGTGTCAAAGAACTCTGAACTCATTAGCGCTACGTCAGCAAACATTTGATTGTGGCAACCTATCTGCATTCGATGCCAGCGAACATGGGCTGCCTACCCGTTAAAGAAAAAGACTTTCTTTTTCAATTTAATTTTGATACAAAAGGACGAGGAAAGAAAGAGTAAATAAAAGAAAAAGTATGAATTAAAGAAAGATGTCATAAAAAGAAGACGAGAAAAGAATGAAAAAATGAACGAAAGAGGAAGAGAATGAAAAGAAAACAAGAAAAGGAAAAATGACTGAAATAAGATTTCAATAAGAAGAAAACAGGAAACGAAAGAAAAATGAATAAAAGAAGAAGAGAAGAAATAAGATAAGAAATAAAAAATGGATGAAAGAAAAGCGTAATAAAAAGACGATAACAGAAAGAAGATAAAATAATTAAAGAAGGCCGTAATAGAGAAGGAAAAAGAAAGAAAAAAAACGAAAGAAAGAAGAAGATAATAAAAGGAAAACTAGAAAAGGAAAAAAATTAAACGTAATAAGAAAAGGCGAATAAATGAATAAAAAGAATGAATGAAAAAAAAGGCGTCATAAAAAGAAGACGAGAAAAGAATGAAAAAAATGAACGAAAGAGGAAGAGAATAAAAAGAAAACGAGAAAAGGAAAAAATGATTGAAAGAAGATAACAAGAAGAAGAAAACAAGAAAAGAAAAAAAATAGATGAAAGAAAGAAAGGACAAAAGAAAACGAGAAGGAAAAACTGGATGAAAGACTAATGAAATAATAAAACAAAATAAGAAAGATAATAAACAAATGAATAAACATTTTTAAAAAAATCCGAGAAAAGAAAGAAAAAATGAATGAAAAAATAATAATAAAAGCAAAACGGAAAAAAGAAAGGAAAAGAAAATTGCAACCTCCAATTCGTCCAGCTAGAGATCTTTGAGATCATCCTCCTATCTATTATACCAGATACTCAAAAGTTGTGTAATATTTCTATCAAATAGTAACTTTTATAGACCGCTAACTAAAGGCGATCATTTCATTTTACTTGAGTAATCAGATGGTCAATTTCTAAGAAAGAAAGAAAAGACTAACTACTAAATGGACTGACAGTTAGTCTATGTGTATTTGTGTTTGTTTGTTTAGCAGCATATGAACTCCTTATGAATCATTTAATCCCGAAATTTATATTTTCTTGGGGGCATTCGTAATTGCTTTCACAAAAAATTATTGCTGGCAATGATTTTTGTTTTGTTGTTTTTTTCGTTTGTTTTTTTACAAAAATGTATTGTTGGTAATTTTTTTACTATGAAAATGTATTGCCGATATTTTTGCTATAAAATTTTTTATACTTCCATAGTGTTTTGAGACCAATTTAGAAGTTTACTATTTGCCCATAGTTGGGACCCTAGCAGGTGCTACCACTCCGGTAACAACAGCTATCAAAAGGTGGTTCCACACTCCTTAAAACCTCCCCATCAGAGGCCTTGCTGCCGGCTGTAGTTTATCGTCATACCCTAGGAGCGGACTATGAATTGGAGAGGTTAAAATCAAGCAAGTACAGTAGTTTAAACATCTGGGAAGTGTTTTCACAAAGAATGGAAAGAGTAAAAACGAAATCCGAACGGACATTGATATAGCAAAAGGTACCTTCCAAAAGCTAAGCAATCTAATAAGAAACAGTAAAATTTCGTTAAAAAACAAAGAAAAAGAACTGTTATATAATATCAATCCTCCGATATGGTAGTAAATGCTGGACAATCTGCTCATAGGTGAAAGAGAAAAGTGAAGGTAACAGAAAAGTGGTTATACAGAAGGATACTGAGAATGTGATAGACAGATCTCATAAGCAACAAAGAAGTCGCAAGGAAAATGGAAACAAACCAAAAAAACAAAGCTGAAAATTCTGGGACACATTATAAGGAAGGAAGGCTTGGAGAATTTGATACTCACAGGACATATAGAAGGCAAAATGCACAAGGGGGGGGGCAGCGAGCTATCTATCTGACTATCTGAATGGATGGTAGAAACATTAGTAAAAACAACAAAGCATGGAAAGTTGTGGAGAGCTATGTCCTGAAGAAGAAAAAAATGAGCTGTGAAATTCGCTTGCTAGCCTTTTCTTTACGGCGTGGCACTCAGGGTGGATATTGTTTGTGTGTGTGTGTGTGTGTGTGTGTGTAATGGGTGATGCAGTAATTTCTTTAATGAGTAACGTCTGACTTCCAGGAATTTCTCCTGGGATTAAAAAAAAAATTATTCCCGCTAAATAAAAACGACACTAATTCTGTCGGAAAGTGCAGACGACACTTTGAATATTTGATGTGACCTAATTTCAGTTTTATTAAGATATTTGTTTCCTTCGTTTTTATTTGTAGGAATGTTGCTCAGAAAACCCCAATCGATCATTTCCCTACAACCTTTCTCCTTTGAATCTATTTTAAATGGAAAACAACCAACCTAGAAAACGAAAATGGTGCGATAATCTTTATAACTGTGATCAGTCAAAATGTTGCGACTTTTACTTCGATGATAAGAACTAAGTTGACAACGTCATACATTTGTTTTTCGTTTCGAGCAAATGTCAAAAATTCCTTCAAAAAATATTCATTTAAATGTCTACATTTTATTACTGAGGAAATTTCGTTTCTCTATTTCTTGCTCTCTCTCTCTCTACCCCTTCTCTCTTTCTTTCTCTCTCTCTCTCTCTCTCTCTCTCTCTCTCTCTCTCTCTCTCCATAAACCTCTTTCCCCATATAGTAGTAAGCGATCGTCAATTTCGGGAGACTTTGAAGTCTACTAGAGTGGTTAGCTAATCACTTTTACAGACACCCGATCAGTTCCGCAACTATACAGATCGGACCTTAGTTAGCACATAAAATGGCGTGATCAGTTCCAACAAAGTCAGTAAGCTTAAAGCCTCAATAACAAAAGAACATGATTCATGAAGACAGAAGATGGCTGTTGGCATGCAGTTAAATTTATGAAGTTTGTAGCTGACAGGAAAGTATGAAATCGGAAGGGAGTTCCACAAATGAGAAGTGCGAGAAAAGAACCTATAAGGATAGAACATGCGGTTGCATCTATCTAGTAAAACAGTAAAGACAATCTAGTAGCAAGCTTAAATTCACGCAGTCGAGGCACCAAGGGATAAAACTCATAAAAATAATTGCTATGAAAATATTGATAGAAAAGAAAGAGGGAAGCCACAGTACTTCGGTGAGAAAATGACTGACGTCGAGATACCAGGTCAGGAGCGATTACATAACAGATCTTTCTTTGGATTTTGTTATATACCTATGAACAGTAATGAGTATGTCCCAATCCTCATAAATACGTTGGACACTATTGTAAGTGAGAGTAATATGGTGTCTAAGTAGTCCACCACTAGCAGTGGTTTACCTACTTCACGCCGCTGGCGAGTATTGTATTTTGTTGATGTTATAAAGATTACCATTTCATTTCCAACCTCCGTTTTGGTTATTCCTCATTCAGTAACCCTTTCTAGGTTACAACAGATTTTGTCAAGAATCTTGAGATGTGCAGCAGAACTAGAACAGATATGACACCAGCATTTATTGCACTGACGAATGGTAGATTTATAAATGTGTAAAATGGACTCTAGCGAGAAAAACTGTCTGGCATAACACTGATCCAAATTTTGTGACTTGTAATGCCGGATAAATCCACTCACTGATCTGCGCACTTTGTTGCATAGATTGCAAGCGAAATCAGGCTGGACATCATAGTGATAATGTTTGTTGTTGTGGCGATGTATATGACTAATCAAGCTTGATTATATGCATACATTGTAGAAGTCGATTCATGACCGAATAAAGCCCATCCTAGATGAAATAAGTCCCAAACGACGAATATTTTAGGGATGAATTCCATGCTATTAATGATGTCTTAAAATGGCTCATAAGACCTGCAAGTCACTTGCAGGCCATTCCCGGTACCATATGCAGGGTGCGGCTGGTATTTGAGAACAGATTTTATGGATTAGTAAAAAACCTTGCTGAACAAATGAATATAATTATATTTGATTACAAACAAGGAAGCATAAAATTTATCTTACCATTATTTAATTTTATTCAATAAAACCACTACTAGCATCAATAATTGCTTCTACACGATGTCAAAATCGGCTGCAAGTAATGATTAATTGGTCCTTATTTATGTCAGACATTACTCGAACTATTGCAGCTTTAAGAGAGTCTTTGGTGTTATGAGGCTGTTTATTAACCTCCTTCTCAACAATGCTCCACACATGATAGTCTAGTGGATTGAGATCTGGAGAGTTAGGTGGCCAAATGTTGGGTGTGATGTGGTCGTACAAATGGTCAGCCATCCATTCTTGTGTTCGTAGAGCCTTGTAGGATGGAGCCGAGTCTTGTTGGAATATGTAAGTCCTGCCGTTGCATATGTTGTCAATCTAGGGCTTAACAACTGTTTCTAGAACCTCAATATAAGCAGCAGCATTTACTCTAAGACCTTGTGGGAAAAGTGTGGTGCCATAACAAGTCCTTCATTGCCAACACCCAATACCGTAACACTTGGAGAAAAATTTGCGCGCATCACTCTTGGTACTTCAGAAGGATCTGAACAAAGCCATCTGTCATTTCTTCTGTTAAGTTTTTATTCTTGATCAAAATTTTTCTCATCTGCGAAAAACCAAATCGAACCAGCTTCTGAAGGATTTTTAAGTTTGTTTAAAAGCCTTTTGGATCTGTTTAAACGGTTTTCTTTTGTTTTTTCAGACATAAATTAACCTCTCTTCATCACTTCGGACTGGTATCAAATGTGTTCATGAACACTCCTTCCTTTTTCAGACACATGCAGCTTTTTGGCAGTTGACCTCATTGATTGACCTCGGTTTTCATCAATTGTCTGCCTGACTTCCTGAATAAATTCGGATATTCCCACTTTATTAGAACATGCAGAATATCTTTTACGTTTTGATACAGACAATGGGGAACTGTCAGCGTCTTCTAACTCTTTTCGTATCTTGTGGACAAACGATCTTGTAAATCTGAGGAAACGTGCAATATCCAAATCGCTATGATCAGTCTTTAATGCCACAATCACAGCATGCCTTTTCATTTCATTTGTTATCATAGGGTTTGCCATTAGTGGGAAGCAGTATTAATCTTAAATCTGTGTCCTCAAATACCAGCCGTACCCTGTATATATGGGAAAATGATATATAAATTATTATCTATCAGAACAATTTCACAAAACTCTATGAGAAAGTGGAAAAACGTTATTTATGTAGCGCGTTTTGTCCCTCATAACTTCAGAGAACTAAAAGGATGTTTTATGCTGATGGAATTACACAGGAAAAAAAGAGAGAACGATAAAATTTTCAATTTAATTTATACATTTTTTTAAATGCGTTTAGGTATATAGTGTAACCGATTTAATTTAGTTTATTTTTGTTTATGTTTTCATCACTTTTCATATAATAGGAAATCTACCAAGAAAGGGGAAATTCTGTAAAATTCTGGCCGTAAATTTACAGTGGATGATCTAGCAATTTTATTTTGTCTTAATAAGTTGCTTTCTCTTTTCATTCAAGTAACTTTTTTTAAAATCAAAATTATGGCCAGAATATGAGAAACTAAATGCATTAAGTGTCAATGTTTTTGTTTTTTTTTTTTTAAAAAAGACCCTTTTTGTTCATAAAATCGTTTACTTGAGATTTTTCCTAAACGAGAAATACGTCACACGAAAAAAACTCTATTTTGTCACATATATATATATATATATATATATATATATATATATATATATATATATATATATATATATTCGAATTCCAGTCGAATCCATTACATTCACTTGCGTTCTAATACCCTTGGGAAAGGTGTGAATCCTCTTCTTCTCCCTTCAGCTATGGGTAAATAGCAGGACAGACAGGGTTCTATAGCCTTGGATGGCAACTGGTCTAGAAGGACAACTCTGAATTCAAACCCGGAGTGAAGCCCCTAAGGCGGATGGACGGCACTTTGTGCTACCTTCCGGCAACTCCTGCAGCCGCGTTGGTACCAAACTGTATTGGTTTATCCTCTCCTTTGGACTCTGTTAGCAAGGCCGAGAGGGGAACTAGACGTCCGGGCAGCCCTTGTTCTCCATATATTCCGCATCGCGCTACTCCAACGTCTTTCGAGACGGACGGATGACGATGACGATGATATATATATATATATATATATATATATATATATATATATTCATCTTTTCAATAATCATATATATATATATATATATATATATATATATATATATATATATATATATATATATGATTATTGTAAAAGAATGAACAGATTTCATTACGCGATATTTTAATAAGGAAAAATCAATCGAAAACTCTTGTCAAGTCACAAGTATCCTACTCACAATCAACTTTTATTTCCTGTCTTACAAGTGTTCAATGTGGCCACCACCTGCAGGAAAGGGCAACATTAATGCGATAAGAGAATTCCTCCCAGTCGCCTATCAGCATATCACAAATCCACTGGCTTGTTATTCGATGTTTAAGGTCATCGATGTTAGTGGATAGCGATAGAGCATAAACGCGATCTTTTATGTATTCCCACAAGAAAAAATCACACACTGTGAGGTCTGAGGAATTCGCAGGCCAAGCACAAAGAACAAGGTCTTAGTAAGTGCCTGAATGAGACGTAGTCTGTAAGTTTTCAAATGTAGACGTCTTGTTAGCACACGTCAGATAGTGGATTGAGACATTGCAAGCTCACGGCTAGCACGATTTGTGGACTTCCGTGGACCCTCTTCAAACACAGCACGGATTCTCGTCACTTGTTTCTCTCTCTTGAAATTGTTTAAACCATCGTCGAATGTTCTTAGGAAAGCCCGGATTAATGTCGAATTGCCTTCGAAAAGTACGCTGCACCATGACAACTCGAGAATGCAGAACGCCTTTTGCTGAGGACTCGCCATTCCGGCAGTAAATAAACAATTCAGCATTACTGGAGATACGACATGACTACGGCGCCCCTGTGGTGGCCAATCAAGACTTAGAAAACTCCTCTTTCAATTGGTTACTAACTTACTCCATGACGATGCTTAAGAACTCAAACAATACGTCATGAAATCGGTTCATTCTTTTTGAATAACCCTGTATATATTATGAAACAGATTACATACGACAATTATTTAATACATTTTCTGTCCATACGTTATTTTAATAGATACAATTTATTTAAGTAAATGCTCTGCTTTTAATTAAACAGTATTAATTACATTTACCGGCCTGAATGTTCGAGAAATTTCGTAGAAAATATGCGTTCTCCGACAAGTGTAATTAATACTGTTTAATTAAAAAAACATGGCATTTAATTAAATAAATTGTATGTATTAAAATAACGTATAAACAGAAAATATATTTTATATATATATATATATATATATATATATATATATATATATATATATATATATCAAAATGTGTGTGTGTGTGTGTGTGTGTGTATGATCGGATGTTGTTTATGCGTTTCCACAGTTTTCATCCGATTTCGATGAATTTTTTTTTGTTTGTTTGATAAATAATTCTTCAGTTCCGGTTTTGAGTTCAAATTGTTAGCGACAATGACTATCCACTACTTCCTGTCCATTATAACTCTCAGCAACGTTTTACTATTTACTATCTATTCTTGGATATATATCTTCCATAAAAACTTTAATAAAAATAAATACTTTAAATTATTACAATAATATTATCTATATTTATAATTCTCAAAATGTGTGTGTGTGTCTGTGTGTGATCGGATGTTATTTATGCGTTTCTACAGTTTTCATCTGATTTTGATAAATGTTTTTTGTTTGATAGATAATTCTTCAGTGCCAGTTTTGAGTCCAAATTACACATTCCCCTTCCCTTGGCCAAACATCCAATCTCTCTCAAGCGAGGTTACCTTTTCTGTTACATAAAGCCGACTACTACATTTTTAAGGAGTTGCTTTCATTGTCGTTTATAGCTTTTCCCAATTTAAATTTTTTTATTGTCCTGCCAGTTTTTGTATTGCATTCCCTATAAGTAATAAGTAAGCTTGTTTTTTTATTACTCAACATTTATTTTTCAAACCTTTCCTAAAGTTATTCGAGCTTAGTAATCCCTGTAACTTTACAGTGTTCTCTTCAGGTATTTGCCCACACATTCCATTTGACAATTCATACTTGCCTAAGACATGCCACCAAAGAAAAGAACTTGCCTAGGGTGCAAAACTGCTACCGCCAGGTCCGCCATGCGAATAAGAAAGTCGAGATAAGATAAATGACCCCCCACACACAGACACACACACATACATCACGCAGATTCATTGCTTCTCCGATTACCTTCAGCATCACTGCTAAGCTGTAGACGCGGTGTTTTCATGGGATAATTTGGTAAATCTCACGCAGCATCCAGTAAACCCTTAATAAGCTATGAGGATATAAGATTTTCCAGAAAGGAAAGGGAAATGTATGAGAAATAGGAAATCCCTGTAAACTTTATTTTCGGCTTTGTAATATCAGTTCCTTGATTCACTCTACACTGCTCCCAACCATTTACAAGAGATCAAGAAAACAACTTATCTCCCCTTAAAATTATTTGAAGAGTAATTCTTTCATTTACCAGAGAGCGATTTATCATTAATTTTTAAGACACGATAATAATTTAGTTAATATTGTCAGCATCGACTAAACTAAAAACAATTTGCCGATCAAGATTTTTTATAACATACACAAGTTTTTTTGTATTCCAAGCGTCTCTCAAAGAAGCAAATACAGTCAAAACATTCGTTCGTAAAATGCAAAAAATATTGTTATTATTATTATTATTCAATATATATATATATATATATATATATATATATATATACTTAAACCTAGAGAGCCAGACAAACCTACCAAGGTTTCACCTAAGCGGATCGTCAGGGAAGGATGTATTGAGCACTTTATTTAGTTTTGGGGGGTATTTAGTTGAGTGGCTCGTTTATTTGCAAATCAATACAACGAAGATTTTCCGAGCGAGTATAGTTTCTTATACATATAAGATTTCTATTAATAATAATAATAATAATAATATATATATATATATATATATATATATATATATTACTTTGAATGTTATTTTCGTAGATATCCGTGTTTGAGTAGATATTCCGTTTTCTTTTTTAAAACAATGTTTATCTCGTCTACTGGTCGGCGCATTCGAAAAAAAATTTGTTTATGTCTTTTAATCAGTATCGCCACATGCAAGGCAGTAAAGCCACTGAGACACAAGGGGTTACAGGGTGTGGAAGAATTAGGAACAGAAACATTAATAATGAACGGAAAGAGAAAAGAGCAATCAGGAGGACAGTAGATAGTGATTGACATTGCATTTCAATTTTTGCAGATTAAAGTTGGTTAGAAAGCATGGATCCGTAAGGGAGTTCCACAGGCGAGAAGTGCAAGAGAAGAAACTGTTAGCATGGAACTTACGACTACATCGAGCCACGAGACCTAGTCGCCACTCTAGTACTGCGCTTAAATTCAAAAATTCTAGGTACGTAGAGCTTGTCCGAATAATTACCATGAAAGTATTTATAGAAAAGGCACAGAGAGGCAACCTCACGTCGGTGGGAAAGTGACTGAAGCCGAGGTTCGAATCCTGCTGGAGGTCACATTTTTTTTATCACGTTTAATAAATATAAACATGGAAATATTTGAAGACTCACTAAAGAAACGAAGCTATCAGAAATAAAGAAAGAGTCACCTTGTGTTTATGATGGGATTTCATGAACGCAATCGTTTCTGGCTAACGAAATTTGACACTTGAAGTTCATTTTAGGTGGAGTTGATGAAAAGGCAAAACTATATTAGTAGTAGTATTAGTAGCATAATATCATCAACAAATAAATCATTCTTTTAATTTAGGATGAATGCCGGGGGCAGCATAGTGGTAGAATGGGTTGGAGAGGTTACTCCCAAACCCGAAAAACAACAAATAAACCGGCCTCTAGTTGATAAACATCATTCTACGACAGAAGCCCAAACACAAATATGTTATTATTATTTCCTTTGATTTCTGTTGTATATACATTTCCCCCCGGCTCCCAGCCAGAAACATAAGGTCAGAAATGGCTTTATGACATTTTCTATTGAGCATGTTAGTAAAAAAAAAACTAAGACCACACATTTTATATAGATAAAATACTTCGTACTTTGTGTGCTGTACTTGTGAGTTAAATGTTTTTGTATTTCTTTAAGGCATGGGCTGCCAGGAATCTATTCAATGAGTCTATCGAAACATTTTCCAATCAATCCGAGTGCTCCAACTACAACTAGAATTATTGATGTCCTTATATGCCACATTTTTGAGATATCCATTTTAAGATTCTTGTATTTTGATAGTTTTTGAACATCTTTAAAGAGACATTACAATCAATAGGGATTGCCATGTCAAAAAGAATATACATTCTGTTTTTGTGGTCTTTGATAAACATGTCTGCCCGATTAGCTTTGGATGTCTGTGTGTATTGTAAAGGATTGTTACAGGTCCTATCTCTGTAACCGGGTCTGGGTGATGTTCATACCAGTTTCTTGCAGTTCCCTTCCTGTAAATGGTGCAGGTTTTCCAGTGCAGATATGTCATGCTGAGTTTTATATTTAGTTGGTGTTAACACTGTGCAATCTGATACAAGATGGTCAATTGTTTCTGGGTATTTATCATGGAATTTGCATTTGGGGTCAACACAATTTTTCATTATGTGTGCTTGGTAATTTCTAGTTAGCAAGCATTAGTCCTGTGCAGCAAAAATAAAACTCTCAGCTTTTACCTCTGCATTACGCAACAACTGATAGATACGGGGTTTGTCTCCATCAGCTTGTTTGGTACGAGCAGAGTATTGATCATGAACAGACTTATCTTGCTATCTTTTCTGCATTTGGCACATTGAATTTGCTTTTACTTTAGGTTCTTTGACGCTGCAGTAGGTGTTCTATGGTTTATTTTTGCTTCTTCACCCACTTGAAATTCCCTTTTGAATTTCTTGGTTTCCTTTATTACTGAATAAATTTTCTTATTTCTTTCATGTTCTTTAATACAGATCATCATCCAGTAGTTTCCAGGTATATTTGAAAACCAAGCGTTGTGGTTTTATAAGACAGTTCTAGTTGAACTAATCCTCTGCCTCCTTCGGATCTGGACGCATACAGACGATCAATATCAACCTTGGAAATGAAACATGCGGTGGCAATTGAGAAGCTTTCTCGTTTTGATAGCCGTTCACTTAATGTCAGCTACGGTCCAATTATGGATGTTGAAATTGTATTGCACCACAGGGACAGCCTGATTGTTTATGGCTGATAATTCTGTGTTCTGAATTCAACTCAGTATTTAACACCAGAATTTTCTTCTTCATTTGGGTCTGTTGTTTTCCATTTTCTTCGTTGACACCTAAATATTTATAAGCTTCTTCTTCTTCTTCCAGTTCTATAAATTTTGTGACAAAATCTCGATCAATTGAATGTGGTTCTGTAATTCTCATTTTCTTGAATGTTAATTTTGCACATTTATCTAATCCGAAATCCATACGGATGTCATCAAATCAAGTATTGAGGAGACCCTTCAAGTCATCGTCGTCTTTGACAAAGAGTTTGATATCATCTATGTAGAATAGGTGATTAAAGACTTTTTTTTTTACCCAAAGTTATTGTTTAGTTTATGTATAATGCGGATTAAGGACAGACAAAACAGAAGGGGTGACAGGGAGTCTCCTTGAAAGATACCTCGTCGGATATTCAGGCGGTTGGGCGTGGCAGTGCCTCTGGTGGGATCTAGGTATAATCACGGTATAGGTCTTCCACAGTTCCATGCTATATTTAAGGAATGTTTACTATCACCGAGTTAGTCTTTGTACATTTACAAAGCCCTAATGATCCAAGGGTGTGGCGCACTATCTAAGGTTTTGCATCAATCTATCCAAGCTCTGCTGTGATTTCGACCTTTTCTTTCTGGCAATTTTTCATGATTTTTTTTATTTCTCAGTATTTAATCTTTGCAACCAGATGAACCTCTTCGACATCCCTTCTATTTCAAAAGAAGAATGTTGTTTTCATCGAGATAAAAGTAATTACAGTTCACCAGGACAGACGTGATCAGTTTATATGAGTTATATTTACAGACATGTTATTGGTCTATAATTTTTTTGGATCATCTGTTTCACCCATTTTTGGTAGGAAATATGAAATACCTTCAGTGATACATTCTGGAATTTCCTTGGAGTTATTAACATTGGTAAAGTTTGCGCAAGATTTTTATGGATTGACAGATGATAGGACCAAAACTTGAATACTTTGTCATTTCCTGGGGATTTCCATTTTGGGGATTTTGTTAGAGTTTACCTTATATATTCCCATTCTTGTAGAGCCTTCATTCATTCTTGTTCTGTTTTGATCCACACTGTATTGGGATTATATTTCTTTGGACTGCTCCAAATATTCTCTCAAAATTTTTGCAGTTCTTCAATAAATGGTGGTTTTATTGACTTCCATAACTTCTTTCCCAATTTCCCTGTAAAAATTCCTGAGGTTCCATTTGGAATATCTTATTTTGTCGATAGAACCTACAACGCTTTTCACATCGTCTTCTTCCCTGTGTCTTTAATTGCAGTTTCTGTTTAAGTATTTAATTCATTGGTGGAATTTCATTAACTGCCTTAACTTTATATTTCCGCTTGATCTTCTTGCTTTGTCGTGTTGAAACATTTGAATTTCTTGAAATCTCATCTCGTATCGAAAATTCACATCTGGTTTCAGTTTGTCGCTTTGATTTTGCCTTGCAAATGGGCTCTTTTTTGTTGTTTAATCGTTTGTTTGTGTTGATATTAAGTTTTTCAGTAGCTGCCAAAACTGTATCTGTCTATATTTCTGAGTTGAGGTATTATGTACATTATTTACATTATTCGAACTATTGTCCTCATCTTTGTCGCCATATTTATTACAACGTTTCGGCCCTTCAGTATCTGTCTATATTTCTGAGTTGAGGTATTATGTACATTATTTACATTATTCGAACTATTGTCCTCATCTTTGTCGCCATATTTATTACAACGTTTCGGCCCTTCAGTATCTGTCTATATTTCTGAGTTGAGGTATTATGTACATTATTTACATTATTCGGACTATTGTCCTCATCTTTGTCACCATATATTTATTACAACGTTTCGGCCTTTCAGTACCTGTCTATATTTCTGAGTTGAGGTATTATGTACATTATTTACATTATTCGGACTATTGTCCTCATCTTTGTCACCATATTTATTACAACGTTTCGGCCTTTCAGTATCTGTCTATATTTCTGAGTTGAGGTATTATGTACATTATTTACATTATTCGGACTATTGTCCTCATCTTTGTCACCATATTTATTACAACGTTTCGGCCTTTCAGTATCTGTCTATATTTCTGAGTTGAGGTATTATGTACATTATTTACATTATTCGGACTATTGTCCTCATCTTTGTCACCATATTTATTACAACGTTTCGGCCTTTCAGTATCTGTCTATATTTCTGAGTTGAGGTATTATGTACATTATTTACATTATTCGGACTATTGTCCTCATCTTTGTCACCATATTTATTACAACATTTCGGCCTTTCAGTATCTGTCTATATTTCTGAGATGAGGTATTATGTACACTATTTACATTATTCGAACTATTGTCCTCATCTTTGTCGCCATATTTATTACAACGTTTTAGCCTTTCAGTATCTGTCTATATTTCTGAGATGAGGCATTATGTACACTATTAACATTATTCGGACTATTGTCCTCATCTTTGTCGCTATATTTATTACAACGTTTCGGCCTTTCAGTATCTGTCTATATTTCTGAGATGAGGTATTATGTACACTATTTACATTATTCGAACTATTGTTCTCATCGTTGTCGCCATATTTATTACAACGTTTCGGCCGAGGTGGTTGGAATGTCGAACTGAACACTTTATTTCGCTCACTGGGGTAAACCGTTCTAGTTCCACGTGCCATGTCTAATGGATGTCAGTTATCAGTTATCTCCTGCTAATTTCCCCCTGAAAGTTCTTCACTGCCTTAACCGGAATTCTTTTGGTCCTGTCACTGGATCGAACTAACGCCTTTATCCACTGTGCCATGTGTCCTTGAGGCCTCCAGCACGGAGGACATCTTTGTATGAATATCCGGGTATTATAAACCTAATGTCTTCAGCAACTATTTTTTACCAGTGCTCATATTGCAATTTTTGTTGTTGTTATTGCTTTTCTCTGGCACTCCTTATTACTGGTTCCCATATTGTATTTATTTCTATGCTTGGTCGGCTCAGGAGAATTTTATGGCCTCGAATATGTGCCGATTCCTTAAGTTTACAAATTTTCCAATGCTGTTCTTTGTACAACGGCCGAAACGTTGTAATAAATATGGCGACAACGATGAGGACAATAGTTCGAATAATGTAAATAGTGTACATAATACTCATCTCAGAAATATAGACAGATACTGAAAGGCCGAAACGTTGTAATAAATATGGCGACAACGATGAGGACAATAGTTCGAATAATGTAAATAGTGTACATAATACCTCATCTCAGAAATATAGACAGATACTGAATGGCCGAAACGTTGTAATAAATATGGCGACAAAGATGAGGACAATAGTTCGAATAATGTAAATAGTGTACATAATACCTCATCTCAGAAATATAGACAGATACTGAAGGGCCGTAACGTTGTAATAAATATGGCGACAACGATGTGGACAATAGTCCGAATAATGTAAATAATGTACATAATATCTCAGAAATATAGACAGATACTGAAGGGCCGAAACGTTGTAAAAATATTACAACGATATAATAGTCAATAATTAAATAATGCTTCTATATGGCATTATTTTCTAATGGTCTGTCTGTCAACAATGTTTGCAATGTAGCATTATATGTTTGCCCAATATGTGTACTGGACTTTGTCATGTGAATTTTTAAAAGCTGGTCTCTTTTTGACATTTGTGTGCCAGTTACTTTGCTGATTATTTGAATGATGTGCTTTTTCGCTTCAGTGATTTCAACTCTGTTATTATTATTATTATTATATCAAATTATTGTTGTGACCAAGTAAATGGTTAAGTAATAACAAAGACCAGGTTTGCAGATATATCGTATATTAAACAGTAAGTACATCAGAAGAGTCTTACACGACTAGTGAGAGTGTATCAAATGAACCAGAGCTCAATCTATTCACAGTTCACTGTTCCCCAAACCTTCTCTCTTACTAAACTTATTGTAGGCGGAAGAGTCTAACATAGACTCTTTAGAGGGAGGACGCCACAACAATTATGCGACAAATTCTCATTAAAAAGATTTCACAGCGATAAATCTCCTGTCTCGGGTCGGCGATAGAGGTTCATTTCTAAACCAGGGTTTCGAAACTGTTTCTTCCTTTGGGGCACATGCTGTTTTGCTTAGAGAGTGAGTGAGCCGGTTGCTATCGTAAGTCTCAAATGAATCTTGAAATATCAATTCGATGGCCATACTCGACAACGAGGTGGGAGTCATCATATTGGTTCTGACTTAGAGCAGAATTTCTCCGTTCGTGCGGTGTGGGTGTTTTTTGTGCTTATCACTATGACAGACGCTAATTATGAAACAGGTGAGTTGGCTCTGGTCTGTATAATCAAAAGATAAATGCTGAATGAAAATGAAACGTAACTGGGTAAACAGTTCGTTCTGAAAGCACAACCAAGCAACCACTCGTAAGCTTATCAAATGAGGTTTTATATTTCAACCAACTCAAATGACAACAAAACAAGAAGCAAATTAATTCGTACTCAACTCGTCTGCTTTTCAGTCCGCCTATATAATCAATTTAAATCATGCCGAATGCTAACTTTAAGTAATATATGCATGCTCTCGTTAAATTGCAGTAAAGCGGGGTTTTTTTTATTCTCTCCTGAAGAAATGAAGAGAATTTAGATATTATTTATACTATTTACAATTGTTCAGACTGTTTTCTTCATCTTTATTGCCATATTCACGACGTTTCGACCGTTACACGCGTTAGCCTTCTTGAGGATCTTTTTATATTTCTGAGATGAGGTATTGTAACTATTTACACTATTTACATTATTTGGACTGTTGTCCTCATTTTTATTGTCATATTCACAACGTTTCGACCGTTGTACGCCCCGGCCTTATTCAGGATCTGTCTATACTTCTGAGATGAGGTATTATAAATATTTACACTATTTACACTGTTTGGACTGTTGTACTCATCTTTGTTACTATATTCATAACGTTCCGACCGGAACCGATCATTTTCCTAGTATCTTTAGTTATGGATCATATATACGAGTTCTACGTGATATCTGGGATCAACCTAAGTCCCAAAAGACTTTTAAAGTGCCAACGTAAAAGAGCAACCATTAATATGAAAGAATTCAATGTGTCAATAATACTCACACAGGTAAATTACAAACTAGAGTTTGGGCCTCAGACGGATTTTTGTTTTTCTGTGTTGTTTGTACAACAAAGAAAGCTATAGATTAAACCTATTTCTAGAAACTTTAACCCTGACCTTGATCTTTCTAATGCTTCCCTAGTTTCATCCAGAACGCTAGTGAATAGACAAATTGAATCTGAAAGCGAAGTCGACAGAAACAATGACTGATAAACGGAAATCCTCAAAGTCAAAAGCGACGATGAATAATTTTCAAATATGGCGCACTTTTGATGAAATTGCAATTTCTTCTGGCGATTTTCTTCGTTCTTTGTTTAATTTGTGCAACTGTCGCTCGCAGACTAAGGAACCTCAAAAGTCGGGAGTCAGAATGGAGACAATAAGATGCAACGTATAGACAGTGTAGAGAAAGAAATCCGTTGTTGGTCACCGTAAAAGAGAAAGAGAGAAATAGAAAAATGTTAGAAGAAAGAGGGCATAGAAAGAAAGGAAAAGGAAGAAGAGAGAGGAAAATATAAGGAGAGTAAAGAAAGAAAGAAAGAAAGAAAGAAAGAAAGAAAGAATACAAAAAGAAATTAAGGAAAGAAAGAATTAGAAAACGAAACAGAAAAAAGAAAGAAAGAAAGAAGGAAAGAAAGAATTGAGCTAGGCATGAAAGAAAGAAAGTAAAGTAAAAATGAAAGAAAGAAAGAAACAAACAAACAAAAGTAAAAATGAAATAAAGAAAGAAAAAGTAAAAATGAAATAAAGAAAGAAAAAGTAAAAATGAAAGAAAGAAAATAGGAAATTAGGGAGAGCCACGATCGTTCACGTCCTGAAGGGACATGGAACGTAAAAGAAGATGTTATAGCGGAGAGTCATGATCGCCTATGCTACGTCCTGAAGAGGTATGACATTTAAAGAGAGATTCATCATTATTAACTACTTCATTTACATTATTCGGACTATTGTCCTCATCTTTGTCGCCATATTTATTACAACGTTTCGGCCGTTGTACGCTACGGCCTTCTTCAGGCGGTTGGTATGTCAAACTGAACCCTTTATTTCGCTCACTGGGGTTGAATGTTCTAGTTCCACGTGCCATGTTTAATGGATGTCAGTTATCAGTTATCTCCTGTTAATTTCCCCTCTCCAAGTTCTCCACTGCCTTAACCGGGTATTGAACTCACACTCTTTGGGTCCTGTCACTGGATCTAACCAACGCCTTTTTCCACTGTGCCATGTGTCCTTGAGCAATATAGACAGATACTAACTACTTCATATTATAGATTTTGAATAGTTTTATTCATAACGCCCGTCTTTCATTTTTCTCTCTGCCATTGGACTCATTCGATTCTATTTAATACTTAATAGCTTCTTTTAGAAATGACCCCATGCTGAGAATACTGAAATTTATGGGGTCTGCACTCGGTTGATTGCATTCTACTAGGCTAATATCTCTTCCTAACGAGTTTTCTCAAAATCAATAGTGGAGATCACAGATTTTACATACTCTTTCTCATTATTCTGTCGCTTCGGGATGTTGGCGAGCATAGCTCTCCACAATTTCCCGTCTATTTTAGCTCTTAATAAATTTTGTCTTTTTGTTATATTCTTCGAAACACTGCTCCATCATTCATTCACTCAAGTTAGCTAGATAGGTTATACGTTGTTTTCCTCTGTCCTTCTTGCCTTCAATCTGTCCTGTGCGTGTCAAAATCTCTAAGACCTGTTTCCTCAGTGTTATGGTTCAAGGTCCTTGTACCACGGTGATGGTCCAAGGTAGAACCAATAAAGAAGAACTCGAACACGGATATGGAATAACACAGATATATTACAAACAGGAATATATACAGAGAAGTAGAAAGTGTTAGTACGAACAATCCGGTTTAGTAGGGAGAACAATGTAGTCTCGACCAGTATCACTATTCCAATGTCTTGTAGTAATTGTTTGAACGCGACTCTGTTTCGGACTGCCTCTGACTCGACTGACGGACTCGCTCGCTCTGACTGACTGACAGACTCCTGACGAACGTCCGACGGACCTCACTCCAGACTTCAGACTGAACAGTATTTAGTCACCCCCCTCCACGAGGGCATCATGTGACACAAGGCCGGTTTAACGTGGGATCTCCGAGCCCGTGGGCTCGGCCAAAAATATGCCCTTTGAACCCGTATAAACGGGTTCAGGGTCGGTTTACCTCCCCGAAAGAGACTCCGCCCTTCGGCGTAGCCTCGTTCGAGTTCCTCCCCACCCGAAGGCAGAGAGTTCAACCGATCAGCCAGTCAGCCGGTCGCCCGACTTCAGGCTGAATTCCCTGCTTCCTCTTGAGGCGCAGTATTTATTACGTATGGAATTGTTCATTTTGTTATTATGGGTAAGGTCACATAACACTCAGTATGTGCCCCCAAAAAATCTGAACTGTCTGTTCCTGATGTTAAGTATAAGTATCCTTTTTGTTTTCCTTTTCTCTAAAATCTCCTCGCTGCACATCTGTTCGGTCATGGTATTCTCAGTATCCTTCTGTAGAGCATCGTTTCCGTTGCCTCTTTTTTTGTCTCTTCTTCAGCTATAAGGAGATTTTTTTCCAATATCCACTGCCATACAGAAGGGCTGATATTACGTAATAGTATTCTACGCCCTCGGATTTCAATGTCATACTTTCCGTCCTCTCTTAATAAATATCCCAGATATTGAAATTTTTCTCCTTGCTTGATGTTGGTATCTCCAATTTTTAACTCACATGCAGGCCTCTTTATTTTTCTAACAATCATGCATTCTGTCTTCTTGCAGTTTACACTTAGTCCTTTCTTCTCACTTTCCTTTACTCCCTTCTGGAGAAATTCTTGTAGTTTCTTTTCTGTGTCTGCTACCAACACTGTGTCATCTGCATACCTTATGTTTTTAAGATTCTGCCTGCCAATAATGAATCCTGCTAGAATTTATAATTCTCTTTCAACTCACTGTATAAATCGAATAAGTCCGGTAAGGAAACGCATCCTTGTCTTACACCCCTTTCTATTTTTTGTATATTTACTAAATTCATTTTCTGTCCGTATGCAGGTGGTTAGCTGCCAGTATAGATTGAAGATTATTCTAATATCCTTTCTAAATATATCAAGGTTACCTAGAAGTTGCAACTGTTCTTTGTAACGTAATTTATCAAATGATTTTGCATAATCTACAAAACAAAGGTACACCTCCTTCTGCATTTGTATTGTACTTTTTGGTATCATTACGAACATAAATATAGCATTTCTTGTTCCAGTGTATTTAACGAACCCGTACTGTTCTTGTCCTATTTCCGGTCTAATTCTGCTGCGCACTCTATTCATCAGAATTCGGATGATAAGTTTTGTTATATGGCTCATTAGGCTGATTGTCCAATGGAGTTCACATTCGTTTTCCCCTGGCCTCTTAGGCAGTGCTATAAAAATGGATCTACTTTTGAAACCTGACTACTACAACAACAACAAAAATAATTCCGTTAAAAAGTAAACGCGATGAACTGCTTAAAGGCCTTGCGACGACCAGTAAGAATCGTCAACCATCACCCGGTGTTGAACATTGTACTATAGGCGTTGCGGTATATTGACCAATGCTCTAACTAATGTAGTAGTAGTAGTACGAAAAGAACAAAGGATTTTTTTTAAAAAATGGCGAATAAATTATACGAATAATTATGACAAAAGTTACTTCTTCCGCTCCTCTCTCTCGCTCTCTCTATCTCTTCCCCCCTCTCTCTGTCTCTCTCTTCCCTCTCTGTCTCTCTCTTCCCTCTCTGTCTCTCTCTTCCCTCTCTGTCTCTCTCTCTCTCTTTCACACACAAACACACACATATGCATTCAGTCGCATACACAGGCTCACAGAGAGGGTAGGTTGATATCACCGACATACAGGCTCACGTTAACTATAAGTGCGTGAATTCAAGCACACATACACAGGCACCTTTTTTGTTGCTTTATTTTGTGTTCATTTTTTAAAATGTGATTTCATGAAGTCTGTTTTCTTTTAATTTCAAAGCAATAAAAACATGGCGTCTTCTGATAGCGACACGGTCGTCTGATACTGTTGATTCTATTTTTAAAAAAGTGAGGCTAAATCTTTATTTCTTTTTTTCATTCTTTCTTTTGCCGTCTATTTCTTCCCAATTTCTTTCACTTTCTCTCCCATATTTTGTTTTATCTTTTTCTTCACTATGTCTTTCTTTCTTCATTTCTTTCTTCTTTTTTTTTTTTTTTCATTCTTTTACTTTCTTTCATTGTTACTTTCTTGTTTTCTTTCTCTTTCATTTTTTCTTTCTGTCACCGTCTATTTCTTTCTTCCCAATTTCTTTTTCTTTTTCTCTCATATTTTCTTTTATCATTTTTTTCACCATGTCTTTTTGTCTTTGTTTTCTTATCTTAAAACTTGAATTTACTTCACTAAAAGCGATTTATATTTCCTGTCATGACGTGCAGAGTCAGCCTCTGTCCAACATCAAAGCAGACGACCTCAACCTCTGACTTCGACAACCCGACATTCGTTACTAGTTCCGTCAGCATCAACAGGACATTCTCGTCTGTCGAGGTTTCACGTAATTTTTCAGTTGGATAAAACCTCCATGCCCCATAATTTTAATACTGTTTTCTTGATTGAGACGGACAAAAAAACACATTGCAAAGATGCACTCAAAAACAGTGTTTTCTTATCTTTCCCACAAAACAATTAGACATATTTACTAGGCATAATCTGACGCAAGGCCACAACAATGAACCCTTATCGCCTACAAATATAGAAAATTTTAAATAACAAATACACACACAGAGACGTGTGTCTGTGTAAAAATTTCAGATAGAGTATATGTGTAAACGGACAATATGAAAAAATACAAACGTAAAACTTATTTTAACCGACGCGTTTCGTCCTCTGAAGTCTAACAAGTTTTCCTTTTGTATTTTTTTCATATATATATATATATATATATATATATATATATAAATGCATATTTATATTATATATATATATATATATATATATATATATATATATATATATATATATATATATATATATTCCTAAGAGGATAGAATCCAGGTAGAACTCAATGTCCAGGACAGAGTAAGAATATATAAAAGGCTCATTACACTTATTACATTGGAATCGTAATCACAATCCAATTCATCAGACCTACAAATTCAAAAAGAAAAGATTTCTTTCTGAATTTGGAGGTTTGATGAATTGGATCGTGCTTACGATTCCAATGTAATAGATTATAACTACGGAATATTAGTGTTTGAGCCTTTTATATATATATATATATATATATATATATATATATTTAAAAAATTGGGAGATCAATTGAATGCGCTACCTTGGTTTCAACCTTACAGTATCCTCAGGCGATTTTTATCAAATGACCTCTTAACGCTTTATTTAAAAAAAAAAAATGTACGCTATATAAATACACAAACGCACGAGGTTGGGTGTAATAGAAAGTGGGAGGAGGTTGTGAAGAAGGAAGAAGAGAAGAAAAAGATATATATATATATATATATATATATATATATATATATATATATATATATATATATATATATATATATATACCTTTCATTTTCTTCTCTTCCCCTTCTTCTATACATATAGTAAGATTAATACAAATATAAAATTTGTCAATTAAATTGATTGATGTTATGTTATATTGAGCACAATCATTCGGTCCATTCGTCAGGAGATGTCAGCAATTGTCTATTAAGTTTCACATTTTCGTTATTTTAATATTAATTTAAAAAAATAACTTATGCGCTTGTTAAGGTTGATTTCTTATTCTTCTTTGTGCGTGTGTATGTATATGTATGTATGTACGTGTGTGCGTGTGTGTGCGTCTGTACATATGTGTATGCGCACATGTGTAGGGTGTCGTATTTATTTGCTTGTCTTCTTCTTATAATCTCTCCTTATTCATTTTCTTTATTTTCTCTTTCCTGCTTCCCAGTCAACTTTGATCTTCCAAAATTTAAATGCAATGTCAATCGTTATCTTTTGTCGTCTTAATTCTTCTTCTTTTATCGTCCTCTCTCCTTAATAGTGATTGTTTTATTTTCTCATATTCTATAACACTCAGTAACTCCTTCCGTTTGGCTGGGTTTATATCCTTGCTTGGAGTGAAATGATTTTAATACATATATATATATATATATATATATATATATATATATATATATATATATATATAGAAATCAATATCCAGGACAGAGTAAGAATATAATATAAAAGGCTCAAACACTAATATTCCATGGTTATAATTTATTACATTGAAATCGCAATCACGAGATCCAATTCATCAGCGTGATTACGATTCCAATGTAATAAATTATAACCATAGAATATTAGTGTTTGAGCCTTTTATTCCTGATTTTCAATGAACACACGTGCGAGCGCGTGCACACATACACAGGTGTATATATATATATATATATATATATATATATATATATATATATATATATATATATATATATATATATAAAATTGTCAAGTCGTGGTGGGACGTAGATAAAAAAATTTATCTAGGTCCCACTCCACATTTCCCCTCAAGGTTCTAGAGTCCTTGTATATCAGATCTCGTGAGCCTTCCCTTTGTAAACAGAGGGAATGCTTGCTGGGTCTGAATATTATTGGACTCTAGTTTCTTGAAATTCATAATTTTTTTCCCCATTCCATTACATTCGTTAATTAAAAATTAATTTACACGCTTTTTTAAATTCCCAGAATAAATAAACTTGATAAGTCCTGGGACGAAACCGGTTGTTTTTATTTTAGTTTTTGCTTTTAAAAATGCCTTATAAATATTGTCTTTTCCTATCTATTATATATATATATATATATATATATATATATATATATATATATATTATCCCAGGATCATTTTCCAACTTATTCAAGATGATTTTCGCCGTCTCTAACCTTCAAACCTTCTGTCCTGGATTAACACGATGCCTCACAGTTTCACGTACGATTTCATTTTCTTTTTTCAATGTTCTTTGGACTGTCGTAGCTGAAACTCCTCTCTCACGTGTCTTATGGATTAAGTTTGATCTTTTCTAATTGTTCTCTTTAGCTCTAAGTTGTAATGATAATGTTGCGGGTCGTATGCTGAGTGAGGTGTATCAGAAGGTAAATTTTTATAAGGTGAAAGTTATGCGTGTTTGCAATTTGGATTATCCCACAACAAATAGATTATTACACAAAGAACATAAGGACAATTGCATAGCAAGGAATGACTGAACAATGTGATTAGAGATCAACAATAAAGATATTTTTATATACGATAAATACACATGCAAAGATAAACGGAATTTTTGTTGGTTTGCTAATTGAGATAATGTTGTGAAGAATATTCGTGAAGAATTATGGTAAGTAAATGCTGATGCTTTTGGTTTGTTATTAAAATTAAAATAATTTTCGTTTCTGCGGAGTAAAATATCAAAATGTATTGTTCGACTGTTAGTGTGTGTGTGTGTGTGTGTGTGTGTGTTATCTATGAGTCAGAATTTAAAGTTGCTAAGAGTTGTTTGCCTTTAACTGATAGGCTAAATTGATGAATGTACAATTACTTTGACGTAGTGAAAATGTTCACTCTTTAAGTCAATTGTAGGTGATGAATATCCACGTGGACAATGGTTATTTGAATGCTGCGTTGAGTTTGTTGAGAAACTTTAAGTGGTTGCGAGTCAGTAAATTGAACAGCGTGGAGTTTATATGGATCTCTTGAAATTTGATGACTGACTGACTTGAATTGAGTCATGTGTTTGTTTATATAGAGTTGGGTGTTTAAAATTCGGCTCCAGGGACCTTAAGCGGGAAAAGGTTTTGTTGTGACTTTGCTACAGTTTTAACCAATGGAAGATTGAATTTTACTGAAACGAAATATTGATTGGTTAAGGCTTTAAGGAAACATTTTTCCGAAAGGGGTGGAAGGTTAATATGGAAGATTCCACAATAATCCCACTTGCTGTTGTGTCCTCCTGATCCAGTTTTCCTCTCTACTGTTCCCTTCTTTTTAAACTTATTCACCGTTCTCTTGATGGTTCTTGAATAGATTCTGAAGATGGAAGCCACAGTATGAATATTGGTACCATTAATGACGGCTTGAATGATCTTTTTCCTCTCACCATTACTCATTTGGAAAGACATTTATGCTGACACAAAACTAGTTCTTTTTCTAGCTGAATAACTTGAAAAGTTTTCCATTCTTGCGACAAATGGTGTCAAGATGGTTGAACGTCTTATCTGGAAGCTTGAAAAAAAAAGAAACTCAATTAGATTAGTGTTTTTTTAGATATTAAACATTTTGTGGAATGGACAATTTGTCTGTTGCACAATTTGGATAGTTTTACTGTTACATCCGGGATATTTATCAAACATGTTTGATCAAATAATATAGACAGGTTCTTTCTATCGTTCTTTTTTATCATCTCTGCATTAGTAAGAAAGAAAGACATTCTGTAAAGAAAAGAAAGAAAAAAGAAGATAAAAGAAAAGCAAAACAAAAATGAACGGAAAAATGAAAAGAAAAGGTAAAGAAAAAAAAAAGATTCATTCATTCCCGAGTTCTTTCATAATATACTTTATCCTTTTTCATTTGTTTTTCTTTCCTCCTTCTCTTTCTCAACTTTTTCTTTTCACTCTTCTTTCTCCTTCTCTCCCATATTTTATTTTATCTTCTCCACCTTGTCTTTCTTTATTTATTTATCGATTTGTTTCGTCTTTCTTTTTTCTTTATTTATCTATTTGTTTCGTCGTTCTTTTTTTTCTTTCTTTCATTTTTAATTTCCTGTCTTCTGTTTTCTTTCTATTTCATTCTTTCTTTCTTTCACCGTCTATTTCTTTCTTCTCAATTTCTTCTTTTTCTTTTTCCCCCATATTTTCTTTTGTCATTTTTTTCACCATATGTCTTTGTTCTGTCTCCGTTTATCTCTGTCTTCCCAATTTATTCTTTCTCCTTCTCTCTCATATTTTCATTTATCTTTTTCTTCTCCATATGCCCTTTTCTTTCTTTCTTTCTTTCTTTCTTTCTTTTTTTTTCCCGGTACTCTTTCTTTTTTCTACCTTCTCAATATATTTCTTTTATTTTTTGCTATCTATCATTTTCTTTTCGATATCATTTTTTCCTTTCGTTCTCTTCTTCTTTCAAATCCTCAATTCTTTTTACCCGCATTACTTCATTTCCGGGTTCTTTTATAATTTACTTTATACTTTTTCTTTTGTTTCTCTTTCTCGACTTTTTCTTTTCATTTTTCTTTTTTAAATTATCTCTACGTTCCTTTCTTCTTTTCTCCTTTCGTCTCATTTTTCCGTCTTCATCAAAATAAAAAAATCTCGTCGCAGTTAACGCCTTTTTCCCTCATTAACCTTAAACGAGAATTGAATTTTAATGCAAGAAGCGAAAAGATAAAGAGGCTACCAACATTGCTAATATATATTTCTTTTCTTCAAAAGAAATGAAAAGAAACAACCAAAAAAAATTACGTGTCTAGAAAATAATGTTTGACTTCGTCCTTCTCATATTTTTATTTGTTAGGCTTAAAAGTTCATTTCTTTGTTACATAAGTTAAGACAAAATCAGTTTAGAGGCCATTTTCTGTTGTGAGGATTGTCGAACAATAATAATAATAATAATAGTTGTTATTGTATGATGATCAAATTCGCCGCCTTTATTTATATTTGTGTCAAACAGTCAAGTGTCTTTTATTAATGGTCACTCACAAAGTGGACAGACAGACATGGCGGAAGGATAGAAAAGGAACTAACCGGAAATAAGTTACTAACTTTCATATCGGAAGTCATTAAAAATTCAAAATGGCTGCGTTATTATGTGGGCCAGTGTGATGACCAACACACTTTGATAAGTGTTATTATTTTTAATATATGAACATTTGGTGCGTAATAAATGACTATTTTTGTGATGTTAGACTCTCACTTGTTCTAACTTCGTTAGGTCAACGAATTCTCGTTATCACTTCCGAAATTCTCGTTATAGACGAGACTTTGTAAACGCAGATACTGGTGGTAATAACGCTTTTAAATAATACTCGCACTAATAATACTTTTTTAAATAGTAATCGCCGAATAGTAATTCGTATAATGATCAGTATAGAGAAATACTATAGAGGAAAGGCTAGAGAAAATATTTATTTTGTAATAGAATACAAAATTGGGGCACAAGGCCGAGGAGGGAAATGAAAAAAGGCTGTTTTTTTTACTAACTATCCTACTCCTAGTTAACCAGAATCACGACCCATTCTTTCAATACAATATACTGAATCGCCACAAGAACTTGTCCTTCACCTCCCTATCTTACATGTACTACAATACCCCATAATCATAAGGGACCTACAAAACACCCCATGATGAAAAAATTTATAATGTTCATAAAGTCTCTTACAAAAATATATAAAAATTTTATGAAACGTGAAATGATGGGGGAGGGGAGATGAACCCAGACAAGAAACTCAAAATGTCAACCAAAGATAAAACTAAAACAAAATAATTTTAGTAGGAACCGTCCACCCATCAAAATAAAAAGAGTGGCCTCTGTATTCTGTCGATAGACAGAATCAAGAAGTACACTCACTAATGGAATGGGAAGGATAAAAATAAATGACAGAATGGGGAAAATCAAAGGCTGACCCTGTCGAGATGAAAAATGGCGGGTGGGGTACAAACTGGGGAGGTTGGGAATCTTAACCTTGGCCATAACAAAAGAGAATGCCGGGAACAACATTTATTCACATTAACTAGGAAAACATAACAGTGTCTACAGGAAACCGCCCCGTTGAATCAAGGGAACTTAAAAGAGAAAATCAAGGCTAGCCCCGTCCACACGAACCAGGCCCGCCTCAGTCACCCACCTTTCGCTGAAATCTGTCGAATCAAACGCTTTCTATCAGATCTGATTTTTACCCTAAGCGAATAACGTTCATCGCAAGATTCCCTCTTTCTAAGACGTCCACACCACCATTATAGTCACGGCTAGCAACGTAAAAAACACCACCCGTTTTACCCCGGAGAACGACGGCGCTTACCCCAAGAAATGGAAAGAGTGATGGTTAGGCTAGGAAAGGGGTCCCTAACACTCCGCCCCCAAATCGAGTCCTCCGTCAAAACGCGGCGTAGGAAAGACAACCTTGAAGCATGGCGATGACTCACCAGGTGTGGCAATACCAGTCACCCCCATAACACGGACGATGGTAACAGGCTTCTTTACAGACCCAATGTTTGCGACCAACCCACAAAAGGGTGATCAACAAACGCTCGATCGCCTCCATAGGAAGTAGATTTATGTGGCACACGCCTCAGTCCTACTTTTTAAGGACAACCTACTCTGTAGCCAAGTCCGCTCCGACTTTTGCTTGACCAATTTTTCATCAGTTGGAGTCTGGGCCCGAACCACACTTCAAGAATCCTAATGGGTCCATCAATACAATAAAAGGGCCCCGGTAGCGCGACCCCCTCCCAGGGACCTAACCGCAAGCGGGAAGACTTGTTACGGTTAATCTTGGCCCCTGTCAACTTCTCATACCATTCAAGCGCCTTATGTACCACCTTAATGTCGCTGCGGCACGGCACGAAGAGGGATACGTCATCGGCGTACGCAGAAACCCTAACTCGAGCTCTACAAGGGAAAACAGCGATCCCTCCCTGTCTTTCAGCCGACGAAGGAGGGGTTCCAACGCCAAAGCATAAAGTAAGAGCGACAGCGTATAACCCTGTGGGACCGGCCGAGATAGCGCAAAAGCGCTCGATCGCTTCCCGTTCACCTGTACCACAGCACTGGGGGAGCGATACAGGATGCTGATCCACTTGCAGAAGTCGGATTCGAATCCGGCAGCCTGCAGAACAGAAACCAGGTACTGATGGTCAAACCTGTCAAATGCCTTGGACTGATCCAAATTAATCAGCGCGGCTCGCTTTTACACCCTCTATGATCGTGCGGATCAGATGTAGGTTGCTTTGAATTGTTCACTCCCTCACAGCACAAGTATGCTCAGTCCCAAAAAGCTCGTGACAACTGACTGCAACCTATCCGTCAGGATCTTGGCCAAAATCTTTAACTCTGTGTTTAGCATCTAAATACCGTCCAACACCCTTGCTCTTTTGCAACAGCGTGATCACACCCCTGGAAATCTGGCTGGGGATGGACCCTTGCCGGAACCAGTTGCTGAATACCACTGTCAAAATCGGGACAAAGATATGCAACAGCCTCAAGTACATTTCGTAGGGCAGATCATCAAGTCCCGAAGACTTGACTCTGCCGACCTTCTTCAATACCAAGTAAACTTGGCCCTCTGTGATCTCACCTTCGCAGCTAGTCGGTTCAGTCGGCGAAAGCCGAGGAAAGTTGGCCAAATAGCTGCGAAACTCGTCGCCACTGAGACCAGGCTCCTTGGTAAAACGGTCTTCGAAATGCCGCCGAAACGCCTCGCACGTGTGCTTGGTCGACCTCTGTAGTAATGACCTCGCGAATATATCGATCGGAACCTCGAGGGATCTCTTCCTTGCGCAATTCTGTGCCCATGTACACGGCTTCGTATGACATCCTGTTTAACTTATGTCTAGCTACCTAACCCTTGTAGCGCTTGCTAGCCACACGCTGGAGGGCTTACCTAGCTGCGGCTATCTCTAAGGAATGTCCCCAGCCACCGCCCGGGACAGACTATCCTCTAGAGCCTTCACATTTTTAGCCCTATCTAGAGCGAGTCGTTGGCTAAATTCAGTGGTGAAAGACCTAATCCTATCCTTAAGTCTCTCCCACCACTTTTCCCCAATAACCGCCCCCACTAATTCTCGCTGCACTAATCTAGTCAGCTGTTTCTGAAAATCCCAACTGACTAGTAAGAACAGATTGAACTTCCAGTGTCCAGACATTCTAGGCCTAGTACCTAACACCATCCGGGCACTGAATTGTCTATAATCCGAATAGTCTAAACGGTAGAACGTGGGACAATCTAGTAGACCTAGGTCGACCCCTCTCACTAACATTCTGTCCAGGTAGCTGGCTACGTGGAGAGGCGGTCAATTATAAGCCAACGTCCACACCTCCCGCCCCGGATGATCGACCCGGTATCTATCGACCTGCCGCTCAGTTCAACCAAAGCTAAGATCGCCTGATGACCTCCCGCTAGCTCCCCGCCCCCTGTCAATTAGGTAAATGCAACTTTTATATTCTCTGCCTTATCAATTTTTTGCTTTGACTTTGCAAAGATTCTTTAATTTTTGAAAATTGTATAATAATCATGCGCATTTTGCCTGAAACGTTATCAAACCTTATGTTATAGTGGAACACACCTATTCTATAGTTAATAGACTCTCCCACCTATAATAAGTAGCAGTAGTAAGAGTAACGAGTCGCTAAGTGAGTTGGTCAGTCAGCCGATGCCGGACGACAGTTAGTCGAATACTAAAGATTACTCTGCGTTATACCTATTATATGAAGTTCCTAACGTTTTGTACATCGAACCTGTTTTAGGACCGACTTAGTACAAATACAAGCCTCCACTGTGAAATCACTCCATAAAATCTTATTTTTTGAATAAGGCGCAAAAAAGGAAAAATTTTTGCGCAAGTTCTTTGTATTGTATTTGTTTTTTTGTTTTTATTTTTTTTGTTTTTTTGTTGTTGTTTTTTTGTTTTGTTTTTTTTTCTAATGTATTGTAATAAATGTTTGTTCGTCTAAATTTCGAGTAGTGGTTTCGAGTCTTTTTTGCGCCTTGTTCAACATTCAGGAAAAGAAAGCGTGACGTGCTTTCTTGCCCCAATCTATTCCTACAAAACAATTTTTTTCATATATATATATATTGCAAGAAAAACGCTCGAGCAGGCCATCCACAAGTCAACGTCGGGATAAAGCACAGGATCAGTGCATTCCATTTTAACGGAGGATTTGTGCATGCGGAAAGTGTCGGCGAAATTTGTCACCAAGGTGCTGATGGGACCAAAAGAAGCAAGGTGCATTAGTGCGAAAAGCTAGTCTAGACCCTCACATACGTGCTAACGCCAGACATTGGGCTCAAGACTTCAAACTTACACGGCGTAAAACATCATCGAGTATTCGACATCTGTTCCTATCTTCTTTACTACCCTATAGGAATATTTAATGTTGGGTTAGTGTTCCGATAATTATCGACATGACCGTCGCTTCTTTATTCCTTACTAAGTCAAGTCCGTAAGAGTTTTCTATTTTTTACGAAAATCGTAAAAAATAGAAAACTCTTTTCCTTACGTCTTCTGGAAACTCAATACGGCACATCTTCGTCAGCTCGGTGTGTAGTTAAACATTTCCCTGTCAAACTTTAGTCGATATTACTTTCAGCTTATATTAAACACACACCCAGCGTTGCGAGGCGACGTGTGTACTGTTTTGTTATTGATCTATTTTGAAAAATAAGATCCACAAATACGAATGTTCGCTCTACTTAAACGACACGCCAAGTGAAACTGATACAAACTTTCACTCAATTTTTATTACGTCATTAATTAATAAATACTTCCTGAACGTGGTCACCCTTGGCACACAGCAAAACACAAATTTATGACCAACGATTTGCAAAACTAATATGCTAACCGCTGCTCTACATTAGTAGTTATATACAGAATTTTATTTCGTCTGGCAAAAGGCTGCAGGAGATATTAGGTTGTTAAGTTAGTAAATTTATCGACATAACGACGCTTGGGATATTTCATGACTTAAAGGAGAAAAAGCAGATTGAATTATTAGATAGGTAGACATAGGTCCGGCCAACATTGGAATCAAAAGGTAGATATTACATCAGTGATACAAACTCGGTTTACACTACTGTTAAAAAGGTAATCCAGATTACAATATAATCATATATTTACACATAAGTTCGCTTTACGCTAGTTAGATATTTAAATATAGGTTCGCTTTACACTAGAGTCGTATCTTTAGATATAGATCCGGTTTTCTCTAGTCAGTTATTTAAAGATGCATCTGTTTTACACAAGAGTCATATCTTTAGGCATAGAACCAGTTTACACTAATTATTTAAATATAGATCCGTTTTACACAAGAGTCATATCTTTAGGCATAGAACCGCTTTACACTAATTATTTAAATATAGATCCGTTTTACACAAGAGTCATATCTTTAGGCATAGAACCGGTTTACACTAATTATTTAAAAATAGATCCGTTTTACACAAGAGTCATATCTTTAGGCATAGAACCGCTTTACACTAATTATTTAAATATAGATCCGTTTTACACAAGAGTCATATCTTTAGACGTAGAACCGGTTTACACTAAGCTCAAATATTTAAGCAAGTATCATATATTTAGACATAGTTGTTGTTCAAAAAGGTACACCCAAGTCAAGGTTGGCAGTAGAGTCATATATGTAGATATAGATCCGAATCCCAGTAAAGTCACAGATTTAGACATGCTCCCTGTTTATACTAAAATATAAATAGTAGTCCTAAGTTCGCTTCACACTAGTGTCAATAGGTACACATCGCCGTAGTACATCTGTAGTTGTCTAGAAAAACTGTGAGGGATTCAGTACATACACACATATAAACACACGCACACATCAACCCTCACTTTCTGTTGGAAATTAAAACTAAGCTGAATAAGTTCTAATTAGTTGTATTTTTGCTGTCATTAATTTTTCAAAATAAGTCCGAAGATTTCTTGTGGATTAATTACATGGTTCGTGAATTGTGAACATTTGTCATGCTATCGAGTAGTGATAGGCATGCAACTTTGCGTTTGTGTGAAAGAGGCTGTCGAGTGGAAGTCATCTTACATAAGAATGATTCTATATGCAAGGTGTGTTCAAAAAGTATCAGAGTTTATTTTTACCGCTAAATCTAATGCCGCGTGGACAAAATTAAATCAATCCAAATAAATAAATAAATTAATTAATTAAAAACTGTCCCCAGCCAAAATAACAGAATAGACTACGGCAAGCAACTTAAACATTGAACGAATAAATAGATTTAAATATCTTCCCAGACCAAAACAAACTATTAAATAAGCGACCTAAGAAAATCCCCTCAATTTTTTGACTACGTTAATAAAACATCAAAAACAGAAAAAAATAAATAATACAAAATGAAAATGAAAAACAAGTAAAATATATTAACCCAAACAAATAAATAAATAAATAAACAAGCCACTCCCGCAAAAATAACCGCCAGAATAGATTACCCACAATGCACCACTGACCCATATATATAAATAGTCGATGAAAAATTCAACATTCGCGGCCTGACGATTGCGTCTAGCATGGAACAGCCTGTCGCCTCTGAGTGTTGACTTCAATGTTCACTTTTATTATTATTATATATATATATATATATATATATATATATATATATATATATATATATATATATATAGAGAGAGAGAGAGAGAGAGAGAGAGAGAGAGAGAGAGAGAGTCTGTCAAATAATATATACTAACTTCAGGAAAGGAAAAATTTGGTAAAATGAAAGAAATGACCAAAACTAGGGCGTCTTTCTTAAACAGTTTACTAAGAAATTGTTTCATGAATTTGAAAGGATTAAAATAAAAATAAATGGACATGTATCTAGATTATTCAATCAAGCATCCTTGAATGAAGACATACTGCATATATATATATATATATATATATATATACGTTCGCATTCTAACCATGAGACTCGGGTTCGAAACTCACCATCGAGAGGTCGATCCCAGCGTGCGGCACCTTAAAGTGCCTGAATACCTGTTAGTGAAATTGGATAGACGGAACCCTTGAGGGGCCGTCAATAGCTGTGCTGGCACGAAGTCACAAGTCATCGTGGCCGAGGGCATGCTGGCCTTATTCAAATTGTTGATCACGCAAGATAACACGCTCTTTTCCAGATACTGCAACTAAGTTGCAGTATAAACCACAGGTGGGCACTATGTGTGTTGAATAAACACAAATGCTCCTGAGCAAGCGTCTGCAATTGGGATTGGCTAGCAACCTTAGTAGACGGGTATCCCCAAATATGAGTCCAGCTATAATATATATATATATATATATATATTCGACACTCCCGTCGAATTTGACGTATGAGGGTCAAACAGATCAGTTCCTAGGAATCGACAACCCGACACCAGCACATGAGATTTGATTATAATGATGTAGGTATTGTGCAGAACCAACTACACTTTTTGAAGGGCCGAATACAGACACCTGGTGCACTATGTACCACAAAGTCTCCAAACTACCCTCCGCAGGTTTTGAAATCAGAGTTCTTCTTCTCCTAGACCATTTGCCATCCAAGGCTATAGAACCCGGTCTGTCCTGCTATTTATCCATAGCTGAAGGGAGAAGAGGAATGATACCTTTCCCCAGGGAATTAGCACGTAAGTGAATGTAATGGATTCAACTGGAATTCGAACTCGGCTCTCCGATTCCTCAATCCATGCCGTCATCCATTACTCCACCGAAGAAACAAATACGTACAGATATTCCACCAAAATAGCCAATGAATTTTAGAAAAATCTTACAAGTCAGAAAAAACTGCTGTAGAAGTCGTATTTATTTCAGCTTGGCAGGTTCATTCGAGTCAACAGTTGGAAATTCTTGCTATTAAGCTTAGGTTAGTTTGACACATGGCCGCAATTGTGGAGCATGTAGTAAGCAAAGAAGTCACTTAACAACTCGACTGCATTGTTCTGCGATAGCAGTTCTACTGTCGTACGATGTCATATACGTCGCCATATTGATCACATTTTGGACCTCGTTCTTGACGCACCTCCTCCTCCTCCCCCCACATAAAACACCGGCTGTTGATTTACACTGAATGCGGCTGTCGTTAAGAACATTTTTATGCATCAACCGATAGCCTTTGTCCGTTTGCCCCAGGTGCGCAAAGGCGATAAATGACTCACGTTTGTTTTTAAGCCCCAGACATGATATCACAGTACGCATTGCTTCATGCAGCTTAGCCACCTGGCCGTGAAGTGTAATGGTCAACAAGCTTGTCTCACTAAAATAATTATGACCGAATAGTGAATTCAGTCCTCGCTGGGTACTCCGTATTTTCACAACTAAACTGCGCTTAGAACATCAATTTTTGATTCCTCGACGTGGTGCAATGGTTAACAAGCTTGTCTCGTTAGATCAATTACGACTGAATAGAATGTTCGATCCTCACTAAGTGCCCCTTAATTTCGGCCTTGTGCCATATCTAAGCTACTTTTATAAAACCAATTTTTGGTACCTCGACGTGGTGCCATGGTTAACAAGCTTGTCTCGTTAGATCAATTACGACTGAATAGAGAGTTCGATCCTCACTAAGTGCCCCTTAATTGCGGCCTTGTGCCATATCTAAGCTACTTTTATAAAATCAATTTTTGGTACCTCGACGTGGTGCAATGGTTAACAAGCTTGTCTCGTTAGATCAATTACGACTGAATAGAGGGTTCGATCCTCACTAAGTGCCCCTTAATTTCGGCCTTGTGCCATATCTAAGCTACTTTTATAAAATCAATTTTTGGTACCTCGACGTGGTGCAATGGTTAACAAGCTTGTCTCGTTAGATCAATTACGACTGAATAGAGGGTTCGATCCTCACTAGAATTTCGGCCTTGTGCCATATCTTTCTACTTTATAAAATCAATTTTTGGTACCTTGTACCAAGCTTGTCTCGTCTTACGACTGAATAGAGGGTTCGATCCTCACTAGAAAATACTTTCCATTGTACCATTTAAGGTATAAAATCGATTGCTTTATACGAAAATATACACGAAACTAAAATAGTTTTATACTTGCGAACCCACCACCGCTCGACGCCAGTATTCAGAGTGGAAGCCGAGATAGAAGATTTTTTTAAGGATTTTTTCAAAGCAGGCAGGTCAGGCTGACGCAACACAATCTTTTCATTTTCATTTGAGGTTGTGTAATTTTGAGGCTAGTAAAAATGTACCCAGAACAAATATTGACTCAATATAATCCTTCTCTTAGTTTTGTGATATGCGAAATCAAAACTAAATAAACGATAATGTATGTATGTATGTATGCTCGCGTATGTGTTTCTGTGTGTGTAGATATATGTATGTAGGTTTATGTGAATGTGTGTGTGTGTGTGTGTGTATGTGTGTGTCTACAAATATCCCAATTCTTATAGAGGCTAATTGAAACTCGCCTTATCATAATGGTTTCCCGTAGCCTAATTGGTAGGGACGCCCATTAGCCGAAGATGTGGTTGCCCTGATAGTAAAAGGGAATAAAGTCTCGACTCTTGTCTTTAATATGACTTTTTGATCTAGGCCGGTTGATATTAACTTCAACGTTTTAAAATAATAGGGGTATCAACTTAAACACGTTTACCCCCGAAATGGTCAGACTGAAAAGTAAGAATCTCCGAATAAAAATCCCTTAACTACAAAAAATATATATTTTGTTGACAACCCTCTTTTCCCGATACCAAAATAAAATTAGCCGGTCGAAATGTCCCCAAAAAGGATGTGTATTTCTTATTTTTATCAACATACACATCTATATATGCACACATCAATACTAGCGTTCTCACCAACGACTGGATACGCAGTCTCTTTGCCTTGTTCTTGAAGCGTCGTCTCCGATGGGTGGGGTCATATACATCGTATGACATACGGGAGGATTCTGAAATACCCGCTGTAAGAGGAAATTGCCACCAGCAAATATGGACGAAGGGGACACACAGACTGTATGGCCCTGTACACCATAACAAATCCGTGTTTGAAAACTTTTCCTTTCAGCCATTATTTCCATGTGTGTGTGTGTGTGTGTGTGTGTGTGTGTGTGTGTGTGTGTCTGTGTGCGGATGTGTGTGTGTGGTTTGGTTTACGGCATATCAACATCTTAATGGGTTATTTAATGCCGACAAGATTTTTATTGCTGGTAATATTTCTTTTTTTTTTCAAAAATGTATGGCTGCTAATTTTTTTAAATGTAGAGCTGGTAAAATTTTTTTTTTAAATGTATTGCTGGTAATAATGTCTTGCCGGTAATAATTTTTCTTCAAATATTTATTGCTGGTAATAGTTTTTTACAAAGTATTTCTGGTATTAAAATCTATTTTTACACTTTCATAGTGTTTTGGCCCCAGTTTTGGGGTTAACTATTTACCCATAGCTGCGACCCTAACAGGTGCTACCACCCCGGGTCAGGGTGGACCTGGGAAGACCAGCAATTAAGAGGTATGTCCACGCTCCTTAAAACCTCCTGATCAGAGGCCTTACTGTTAGACGTATTTTATCCTCTTATCCAGGTCCACGGATGTAGTTTATCGTCATACCCAGAACAGATATGTTTGCGCGTGTGTGTGTTATTATATATATATATATATATATATATATATATATATATATATATATATATTGTTACGCCCGGGGTTTCGTTGGGACTACGATAGCCAGGACGCAACGAGAAAATAAAAAAATAAACGAGAGTATCCCAGAGTTCAATGTAAGATTGATGAAAAGTACGATGGGATTCTCCAATTCCGGACGTTGGTGAACGCAGTGAGAAAACGAACAATATGCAGACACAGAACAACTGAAGACGACATAAGAACATATAATAAAAATACTTTATTTATAAAATATACAGTGTATTAGATAAAAGAAAAGAAAAGAAAACTAAATAGTAAGAGGGATGAGGGGACAATTGGTTGATCAAACATATAGATCAATGCGACGAAATACAGACAAAAATAGTGACAGCAGATTATAGAATATATATATAAACATGTAAAAACTTACAAATTGTAAGGATCGACGTCGATCGATTGTTATCAGAAATAAAGGTCGAAAGAAAAGATATCCATTCAATTCTTCGAGCGAAAAAGGTGGAGTTGCTAATCTCCTGATATAAGTCCTTGATTAACGCCGTTCAATCCTTGCCGAGGGCGAGTAGAATACGCAGATAAACCACAGAAGTATAGACGACTTGGGTTTGAGAATACCGTTCAGGAATCTTTCGTCGGTCATTCGATTCTTGGTGACGTCCGATTCCTCTGAAAGCCAACAGTTAAGTCTAATTTTGGTGACGTCCGATTCCTTTGAAAGCAAACCGCTAAGTCCAAGTTTGGTGACGTCCAATTCCTCTGAAAGCAAACAGCTAAGTGAAGTTGTTATATCCTAACACGCGCGAAAAAAAACTGTTAGTGGTTAAGTCACGTGTTGGCATATGAAAGTAAGTAGGCGTTATCCATTGAACACTATTAGGGTGACTTGTACTTATCAGACAAGCAGCGTTCGTACGGCCTGCGATCAGAGACCAGACAGGAGGTGGGGGGAAAGGAAGGTTCTCTTCCAAGAACTGGCTTTAGTTTAACCAGGTACAAAAAAATATACCAGAATCTGCATATTCAAAGAAATAAAGAGACGACTGTTATTCTCATATCTCGTCGCAAATATGTAAGATATTAAAATATACTTGTAAAATCTAAGGTGGGGTACAATTATTGTTCTAACGTAACAATATATATATATATATATATATATATATATATATATATATATATATATATATATATATATATATATATATATATATATATATATGAATAGATTTTTCATTTATTAATCCGTCATAATTTAATTACTTAAACGTTACTTTTAGTGGATGCCCATATTCGAATAGAAGCTGTTTTTATTTATTAAACAGTATATTTATTTATTATCATCTATCGACCTGAATATTCGAGAAATCTTATTAGAAAAATATGCGCTCTCCGGCAGGATTCGAACCTGCGTTCAACGAGGAGAGACCGTCATTAGATCAGACGTACTTTGACCTCTCGGCCCGAGTGCTTTTAAACACAAATTTTTCCCGATTCTTGAAATCTACATCATGGTTCAGTTTCATATCTTAACGTAAACAAAGCCATTTTAAGAATGGATTTTTTCATTTATTAATCTGACATAAATAAAACGAACACTGAGGTCAACACCCAGCGGGTGGCAATCTGTTTCCTGCTTAAACGCAATTTTCATGCCCTTTGTGCATGGAACAGACTATCTCCGCTTGGTGTTGACCTCAGTGTCCATGATTATATTTACATAGCCCTATCTCTGATATTGACCACTTTTATCCAAATATATAGCCAACCATAAAACTATATTTACATATATGTATGTATGTGTGTGTGCGAGAGAGACGGAGAGAGAGAGAGAGAGAGAGAGAGATAGAAAGAAAGAAAGAAAGAACTATGTATAGATTTTTATATCTCAAGAACAATTTTAGCGAAAAAAATCTATTGAAAGTTAAAGAGTTGTGTCCCTTTAACTGTATTATCAGTAGAAGCCAAAATAGCGGAATAAACAAGTTGTATTTACACGTGTGTCTGAATTAAATTAGCCCAAATACGAAATATAACACATATATATATATATATATATATATATATATATATATATATATATATATTATTAGAGGAAAGAAATATGAAAAATTGGAAAATGGTTTTGTATGACGCGTTCCGTCCTTAAGACTTGATCCAACTAAGTTTATATTTACGTTGATATGATAACGCATGCGCACAAAGAAAGATGGCGACGTTAAGAAATTTAAATTTAAAATAATTTTTTCCGATGTGTTTTGGGTTTATAACCTAACCAATTTCATTTACACACCTTTTTTTTAGTTCATGTTTCAATCACTATTATTAAATATTCTTTTCTTTGCTTTTTATGTGCCGTGTCCTTTCAGGACGTATGCGATCATGGCTCTCCACTTATCCCTATCCCTTGTAGCTCTCAATAAGTTTCGTCCCTCTGCCACCTCCCATAGACCACATTCTGTCATCCACTTGCTTAAGCCCGCCAGCTATGTCACGCGTTGCTTTCCCTTGTCTCTTTTTCCCTCTATTCGACCTGTGAGTATCAGATTCTCCAGGCCCTCCTTCCTCATTACGTGTCCTAGAAAATTTAGCTGCCTCTTCCTGATGTTAAATATAAGCTTCCTTCTTGTTTGCATCTTCTCCAAGACCTCACATGCTCGGTCCGTGATATCCTCAGCATCCTTCTGTAGAACCATACCTCTGTTGCCTCGAGTCTCTTCTTCATTTTTGAAGAGACCGTCCAACATTCGCTGCCGTAAAGGACAGATGTCACATAAGAGCTCAGTACTCTTTGATACCAAAGAAATCCTCCTGTCTCGTAATACTCTTCCCAGCTTTTAGGAATGTGTCCTTGGCCATCCCAATACATCTACTTATCTTGCTGTCGCACTTACCGTCCTCTGTCAAAACACTTCTCAGATATTTAAACTTCCGCGTCTGCTTGATTTTAGTGTCCCTGACCTGTAAATCGCACTTCAGGCTCATCCTTTTACTGATGACCATGCATTCTGTTTTTTTGTTGTTTATGCTTAGTCCCTTCTCCTCACTCTCCTTTGCTACCTTCTGTAAAAGGTTTTGTAATTTCTTTCCCGTATCTGTATTCTTTATCGTGATAATATAAGAATGGCGAAACATTGCATGAACCTGGATACAAATTTACTGTAAATGATCTAGCAATTAAAGCACTTTCTAAACATTTTCCTCTTAGTAATTTTTTTTCTTTTAATTACTTTTGGAGTAACATTTTTTAAATCAAAATTGTTGTCAGTTTTCCACTAAACAGCAGTTTCCTATTTGTCCCCAACATGGGCCAGCATAGCCAGGTAACAATGTTATAACAGTGCAGCAGTGAAAGACCATTCGTCTGTGCATCAAATATTGCTGCTATATCTAGTCTTATGCTTCTGTTTCATATCTAGAGATTCTTGACAAATTCTACAGAATCAGCAATATTATCAGTCTTGACCTGGCAGCTCGGTTTCAGTCACTTTTCAATCACCATAACATAGATTCGCTTTGCCTCTTCTACAAATATTCTCATGCTAATTGTTTTAATGAGCTTCCCTGTTTGGTAACTCGACTTCATAAATTTAAGCGCAGTACTAGAGTGGCAGCTAGGTCTCATCATTTCTCTACTGAAATAGCTATTTGTAACCTTCTGTCGATATATATATATATATATATATATATATATATATATATATATATATATATATATATATATACTTAACATTCCGTTGAATTCGACGTGTGAGGGTCAAAAGATCTTTTCCAAGAACCGACAGCCCAGACACGAGCACATTAGATTTGATTATAGTGGTGTAGGTTTTGTGCAGAAGAGCCGAATACAGAGACCTGGTGCACAACGTGCCGCAAGATACCCTAGTCTAGTTCCAACCCAAGACTACAGAACCCAGTCTGTCCTGCTTTAGCTGGCGGGAGAAGAGGATTAATACATTTCCCAAGGCTATTAGTAGAATTCCAACTCGGCTCTCCGATTCCTCAATCCAAGCCGCTACCCATTACTCCATCGTGACTCCATAAATATATGGGGGCCGTCAATAGCTGTGCTAGCACGAAGTCACAAGTCATCGTGGCCGAGGGCATGCTGGCCTTATTCAAATTGTTGATCACGCAAGATAACACGCTCTTTTCCAGATACTGCAACTAAGTTGCAGTATAAACCACAGGTGGGCACTATGTGTGTTGAATAAACACAAATGCTCCTGAGCAAGCGTCTGCAATTGGGATTGGCTAGCAACCTTAGTAGACGGGTATCCCCGAATATATATATATATATATATATATATATATATATATATATATATATATATATATATTTAATGTTTCATTAAAACGACAGACAAGGTACTACGTTGAGCTTTTATTTAATTTTTCTTGTGTTCTGACAAGAGCTTTCTTTTCTGGACAAAGAGTGTGTAGAACTGTTCAAATGTTCTATATTTCCGAGCGCTTTCAGCTATACCTTTAGCTGATAATCGAATCGTCCTTGATAATGGCTAAAGGTATAGCCGAAAGCGTTTCGGAAATATAGAACATTTGACAGTTCTTACATTAATTTTTGTCCAGAAAAGAAAGTTTTGTCAGAACACAAGAAAAATTAAATAAAAAGCTCAATTTGAGTACTTTGTCTGTCATTTTAATGAAACATGTAAAAGAAGGATTGCTGCCTAAATATACAAATATATATATATATATATATATATATATATATATATATATATATTTTTGTACTTAGACAGCAATCCTTCTTTTCATGCATATGTCATTGAATACAACAGACAAGTTGCTTTTTTATTGAGTTTTTTTATACAATTTTTCATGCGATCTAATCATTTTTTCTTTTCGGATAATAAATTATATAAAAACTGTCCGAATGTTCTTCCATCCGAGCGCTTTCGGCTATACAGCAATAAAAAAAAAATTGTCGGCATTAAATAACCCATTGACGTTGATATGCCGTAAAACAAACCAAAGCAAATCAAACTTTAAATGTTTTGAAAAAATATTACCAGTGATATATTTTTAAAGAAAATATATTATCAGAAATAGATTTTTGAAGGAAAAATGTATTACCAGCAATACATTTTTGTAAATAATTAAAAAAAAAAACATTTGCAGAAATAAAACTAGGAAACCGGATATGTAGAGAATAAATATTTCCCACAATTCTTTATTGAAGCAAAGAATAATACCAATAATGGAATTACCTCTCGATAGAAGCCATCTTTGCATAAGTGTTTATGAAACTTGATTTACAAAGTGATTTTGTTACAAAGAATACTTTTTATTCCCATACGCAAACACCCCTCGTCTGGTTGAAATTCGCTTGAGGATGAAATGGAATTAATGTCTTTAATTTAATTACAAAATTAAATTTGGACCTTCCATTTTTGAAACATGGTTAGAACTGTGTAGCGGAAAGACCATATTTTAAATAAATTAATTTATAATATTAATGCTCTGTAAATTTACATTGTGCACTATTTTGTAAAAATAAAAATATCTATAAGAACACCGGATTATATATCTTACTGTTCTTTCTTTATATATATATATATATATATATATATATATATATATATATATATATATATATATATATATATTTCTATGAACTTTCTTTTCGTTTTAATACAAATGTTAAATTTGTCACTTAGCTGATTGATCTTATATTCAGCACCTCGACTCCAGAGTTTCGTAGACAAACTTTTTTTAATTGCCGATTTTCTCATTTTCGTTATTTTTATATTAAGTTAATAAAAATCATTCATGAACTTTTTATTGGTGTTAGGTTCATTTTTCTACTTGCTTGTGTTTCAGGACTTTCTGTTCTTTCAGGATTTCATCATATAGTCAATAATAATAATAATAATAATAACGAAATTAAGCAATTGCTGAATGAAGTTTCCTTAAAATTTCAACTCTTTTTGCCTAGTCTAACTTGCTGGCTCATTGTAATCTCAGGACGGGTCGAGTTAAAATTTAGATATTCCCTCTACTCTAAAACATTGGACGCCATGCATTTATGGGTTAAAAATAGTTCCAGCATCTCTAGCTTATAAGGAGTTAATTAAAACAATGAAGGCATGAAACTTACTAAGGATGGACGCCAAGTTTTGGCAGATTAGATAGTTAGATAGATATTGTTGTGGCCTGTTTAGGGGCCAGAAAGAAAGACACGGAAGACGAAGGTAGGTTGAACAAGTGTATTAAAATAACAGATATATATACAAAGCAAGGAGTGTTACGTCCGAGCTGACTCTCTCAGATAGTATTTGAGAGGAGGAAGATTTCATTCTACTGTAGGAGGGTTTACCACAACAGATATGACGAGACTTAGATAGATAGATAGATAGATAGATAGATAGATAGATAGATAGATAGATAGATAGATAGAAGCAAACAAACAGTGTAACATAAGAATCAACACTGCATGTGACTGGACTCTTAGTTTTTTCGCCTCAAATGATCTTCTTGGGAGCAATGATAAAGACCTCAGCTAAAACGATTAAGAGGAGACAACTTTCGTATTTTTATGTATAAATAAGCATGTGTCTGTGAAAATCGCTAGCTTAGAAGTTAGCCAACAAGCTAACTTGCTATCTATCTAACTATCTATCTATCTATTTATCTATCTATCTATCATTCAGTCTCTTATCTATCTACCTGTGTGTCAATATGTTTCAATAAAGTCATAATAATAACAACAACAACACCTACTGATATACTTATAATTACGTAATTTTAAGATAAGTGAAGGTGAGCAAAATTTGGACAACAGAATTGCTCAATACGGCAATAATTATGAGCATAAAAGGTAGACTAAATTTCGTTCATCAAAGTTATCGTCCTTAGTTTTCAAAACCTTACATAAAAAAATGACAATATTTTTCCTACCATAATAAATTTACTTTTATATTTGTTCGAAGACAATAAAATAATAAATAAACATTTAAGTAACTAGATAACAGGTAATTCTTGAATGGGGTTTTGTTTTCTAGTTGTTTTTTTTTTTAATCACGGCCGCTTTTCGGTAGAAAAACAGCATAGCGTGATGAAAAAGGCCCCCAAACTTAATAAAAACAAAGTTTTATCGTCAAAATGTTTATGTTATTATTAAGAAGAAAAATCAAAGTATTTTTTAATTATTTAAAAAAAAAAAATTTAAACCTTTCAAACACTTTCGAAATGTTGGTTAAAAATCTTGTTTGTTTTTTTTTTACGTCAGCGACGTAAGTAATTTTTACAATAAGTGTTTTTGCGCTTTTTTTCCAGTGAAAAACAAATTGATGCGGAAATTCTTGCAAAAATTAAATAATTGTCGGGTTTTAATGAAACTTTCAGAACTTATTCACAAAAGAATGAAATTATTTTTTTAATTTTTTTTTAAAAATCTTGATAAAAATTATTTTTTTTTACATATGTTACAGCCCACTTAATTAATTTCATGAAATTTCAAGAAATTAAATCGTATGTACTAACTTTTTTCCCAGAACCCCTTGAAGAAATCATCATCTAATTCTTTTGTTTTTTTGTTTTTTTTTTTTTCAAAATTTTGCTTCTTTTTTGAAAATCTGCTCCGAATGGTAAACTAAAACGATGATATTATTTAATTAAAAAACCTTTTAATTGCTTTTGTAAATCAGTTTTATTCAGGACATTATTGTGTTAAGAAAAATAATTTCTATGAATAATGAATTTTTACAAGAATTTTTTCATGTTTAAAAAATTTTATTATAATAATTATTAATTAAATAATTTAAAAATCGTGTTAAAATCTCCCACACCGTATTTCTTTTAGATGACATTGTAATTAAGTAGAAACTATATTTTCGAATCAAAGATTTAAAATCTTAATAAGTCGTTTTGCACCAATATTTTTAAAATAATTTTATTTTATTTTTACTTTAAGCATTCCAATTTTTCATCTATGGTAGTCTATACATAACATTATTATGTAAAGGTCAGCTGTTCTAAGAGTTGTCCCCTTTTTACCGAGAAATTTGTTTATCTCCAATTCGTTATACATTGCTTACGTTTCAGCAGGTTTTGAACATCATCCCTTCCGTTTTAGAACTTTTAAATTTAAAGTAAGTTTTACTTTTTTTTTTTCATTTCTATTTCACGAAATATTTTTATTTTATCTATTTATTTTAGTGTGGGTCATAAATTATTGAGTTACTTTTATCATGGTATTTTATCTCAGTTATTAAATTTTAAAATTAATCTAAGAAAATTTTACGGGATTTTAAATTTTATTATTTTTCATAAAGCTTCAAACGTAACTAAAAGTTAATAGAATATTAGATAATTGTTGAAAATATGTTAATTTGTAAAAATTATTACGTAGTCAAAAACCATGAAAAAATGCGTTCACTTTGATTTCGTAAATTTATTTCAATTCTGGTCATCCATACTAGCTGTCAATACCTGGGAGCATATCGATACGTCAATAAAGACAAAAGAAAAACAGGATCCGCCATTACGAAATGCATATATACTGTGTTTTATGCTATAAGTAAGTAATATTGGTTTCAAATCAGATTAATTTAACTTTAAATTTGCTAATTTTACTCAAATATCATATCACAAATATATATTTTATTTTTGGAAGATTTTTAAATATGATAATTAATTTTTATTTTAAAACTTGTCAAAATGGCCGCCAGTAAACAGATTTTTTGAAATCGAGCAAATATTTGACATTCCAATCAATATAGTTTCTAATTGAAATACACCAGTGTATTTTACTTACAAGAAATGGTAAATTTAATCCTTTAGCTTTCAATTAAAGCAAAAAAGAAATCTTCAAGAATGCGTTTTCATTTTTAAAAATTAATTTAAAACCTTAGGTATCGAAAATCGTAGCGAAAAGTGGAAGTACCTATTTTAAAACATTAAAAAATGAATATTATTTATTTAGGCTACGAGATACTATAATCTTGTCACAGGATAAACAGTTTTCAGCATAGAAAACTTTTAAGTATGCAAATATAATCAGCATATTTAATAAACGTCCATAAATATATGATCTGTCAAAAATACAATATTCTTGTCTGACCCTGATGAATGATAACATTGTGAAACATTTAATCGGTCACAGATAAAAGTATTTTGAACATCTTATAATTTTTATTTATTGATAAGAGTAATTATGTTTCAATACAGATAACTATATTTCTATATATAGACGTGTGCGAATTTATATATATATATATATATTATTTTAGGATATTACACCGAAAATATGTCAAAATCGCTGCACAATTGCAGTCGTGTTTCGATGCGTATCAATGCATCTCATCTGGCGTCTGTAAATTACTGGCGAGTGAACAATTTATTTAGATTTGAAACCAAAGTACATCCTCTTTTTACGAAAGGGGTTATAAGGTTTGTGGGCTTTACTCAGATCAACCAATCAAATATGATCTACGTTAAATTTAAACTAAGCGAAGAAGCAAAAATTAAAAAAAATGATTTTTATAAATAGGTCATGACCCGTAGATTGGCAGCTAACGGCAGCCAGACATAAACTAGAGCGGATACAAATGGCTACAGAAATAATACAAATGTCGTTTCCTAAAGAATAAAAATGGGGTGGGGAGGTAATTTAGCAAAATGCTAAACAAGTTATATGCTTTTTGAGTTTCCTAGCTAAAAACTTTTTATAGTTGATAAATAAATAGCTTCTTTAAGAAACTAGTAAATAATTTAAACGTATAGAATTATTTGGTAAAATAATATGCAACTGTTGAATAAAGATTCTTTATATTGTAGAGGACCGGGGGTTTACGAGTTGTTGAATTAGAAACACGTGCTGTTTATTCCTGCTAGAAGATCCAACTGCAAGAACATGGCGGACTCAAGTTGAGTACAAACGAAGATGTAAAGAAAAAAACAAGAACAATATATATATATATATATATATATATATATATATATATATATATATCAACAAATATATGTATTAAACAACAAATTTACAAGTGACAAAGACATCAACATTTGTGTGTGAACGTAAAGAGTTTGTATATTGGTGAAAGTTCATACGTACGTGTATGTGTGTATAATCTTCATGGCGTCTCCCACAAATGGGAAGACGCAATCTTCTGAGAGAGCTTACGTTGTAAATGTGTTCGCTAAAATGAAGAAGAGAACGAGGCAAGAAGTCGCCCAGTACTTATAATGTAGGGAGAGCGACCCCTAGTGAACAATTAGGGAATTAAGGAGAAGCTAACTCCGACAATATAAGGTCAATCAATGTAAAATGTCGAAAAATACCAACCAAATACCAATACATCCGTACAAGATGTTATTAATACTACCAGGAGATTAATACAAAATTCTATTAAATCCAAATTAATCTTACAAAAAGAAAGATATTATATATATATATATATATATATATATATATATATATATATATATATATATATGCGCGCGCGTGTGTGTGTGTAGGCAGCATATCTTCATTCAAGCATGTTTGGTTGAATAATCTAGACATATTATGTCTATTTATTTTATTTTAATCCTCTCAAATTCACGGATCAATTTCGTCCGTGTTCATAGTGGATGTTATTGAGTGCTGGCTTTTTTCTTTTTATTAATGTAAAGAAAGGGATGGATTTTTTATTTATGAATCCAAAAGATTTTTATTACTTAAGCGTTATTTTAATAGATGCTCCTTCTATTTATCAAACATTATACGTCAGATCTAATGACCGTTTTCCCTAGGGGGATGCAAGTTCGAATCCTGTCGGAGAGAGCATATTTTTCTCTAACAAGATTTCTCAAATGTTCAGACCGGTAGACGAAAATAAATAAATATACTGTTTAATAAATAAACGGAGCATTTACTCAAATATCTACTAAAATAACGTTTAAGTAATATATATATATATATATATATATATATATATATATATATATATATATATTAGAAGGCGTGGATGCTACTAGTCCGCAGGGGGTTATTGTTATAATACCTATTCTATTGTAATGGACTCTCCCACAGATAATAAGTAGTAGTAGCGGTCGCCAGTTCGGCTCAGTGGTGTTGAGCGAGTCAGACGATATCGGACATTGAAGTACCAACCATCACAACTAGATTGCTGCGTCATTAACTCTTATTTTCAAGTTCCTAACGTTTTGTACGTCGAACCTAATTTAGGACGACTTATTGAAATACAAGCCTCCACTGTGAAAACTACTCTACAACATTTTGGCGACCGAGGATTCGAAACTCACACGGGAAAAGAAAAACTTTTCGTACGCCGAACTACAACATTTTGGCGACGAAGGATTCGTAATTCACACGGGAAAAGAAAGATTTTTCGTTTACTTTACTACAACATTGACGACAAAGAATTCGTTTCTCAGACGGAGAAAGAAAAAAACTTTTCGTACGCCTAACAACACATTGGCGACAAGGAATTCGTAATTCATACGTAAGAAAATTTTTTCGTTCTCTCTATAACAATTTTGGCGACCAGAATTCGAAATTCATACGAAAAAAAAAAATTCGTTTCACCATATACAACACTGGGCGACGAACGTATTTTGGTTTCATCCGGGAAAAAAAAAGAATTTGCGTTCAATCTACAACATTTGTCAACGTGGATTCGTAACTCATACAAAAATGAAAAAAAAAAAAAAAATTCACCCGCCATAATAAACGTGGCGTACGTGGGATTGCGTTTCATACAGTGAAAAAAAAAAAAAAAAAAAAAAATTCGCTCACGTTATTTAGTGATGAAATTCGTTTTTCATACGGAGGAAAAAAAAATTTGCTCGTCAAATTTTCGGCGACAACAATAATTCACAAAAAAAAAAAAAAAAAAAACTTGGCAAAGTTCTTTCGAAAGACAAAACGTCAACTTAGTGACGAAAAAATCAGTCGTATTCTTAACTGAGAAAAGAATTTTATTATTTTTTCTCGATAAGACAGTTTGCTCAAATAGGTCACGAATTACAAATTCGTTTTGCCCCCCCCTCTACAATATTCAAGCATTGTGTAAACTTTTGGCAAAGATGGAGGAATGCAAAAATATATTCCAGGAATTTTTTAAGTTCCAGACGGAACAACAAAAGACTTTATTAGAGCAGCAGAAAACATTCCAGATGCAACTACAGGAGGAAACCTTTAATAGACAAATACAGTTTCAAAGAAAAATGGAACTGATGCATAAGGAGTTTTAAAAACAAAAATTGAAATAACTGAGAAGAGGAAAGAGGAAAATTTACAAAATGTTTCTTTCCCAGAGAATACAATATGGAATTCAATTGAAATATTCACGTACAGTCCAGACGAAGAAATAACTTTTGAAGAGTATTATAAAAAAATATACGGACGTGTATAACGAAGACTGCCACACGTGGTCTGAAGGAAAGAAGGTTAGACTTCTTTTAAGCAAATTAGGAACTGCTGAGCATAACAAATTAGTAAACTACATTTTACTGAAAAAAACTAGTGAGTTAACATTTACTGAGGCGGTAAATATATTAAGTGAATTATTTAGTAAAAAGACATCTTTGTTTCACAAAAGGTGGAAATGTTTGAATCTGATGAAAGAGGATGAACAAGACTTTATAACGTATGCAGCCAATGTGAATAAGCATTGTGAAGAATTCAAAACTAGCAGAATTAAGCGCAGACAATTTTAAGTGCTTAATATTTGTTCAAGGACTAGTTTCAGAAAAAGAGACGCAGAATTGAGAAAATTGGTACTTTCAAAATTGAAAACGAACTGAGAATTTCGGTACAGAGTTTGGCAGAAGACTGCACAAGATATGTTAGCGTAAAGAAAGATTCAAAAAAGATAGAACAGTCTGGCGTTTCGCATGTAAGAAAAAATACGCTACAAAAAAAAAAAGTCAGTCTACCAAAAAAGAATTCTAAAATTGCGGATTATCAAACAAAAAGTGAAATACCAGAGAAAAAAAACAAAAACTCCGAAGCCATGTTTTGCTTGCGGTGGACTTCACTGGTATAGATATTGCAATTTTAGGAATAAAAAATGTTTCAAAAGTGAAAGAGTGGGTCATAAAAGCTCGCACTGCAGGTCAAAAAATAAAAGACAATAAAATAAGAAAATTAAAGTCCAACGAGGTGAACAACGGAATAACTAGAAAATTTGTTACCGTCGAAATAAGTAATAAAAAAATAAAATGCAACTCAACACTGGTTCCGACCTATCTATCATAAATTTGAATATGTGGAAGAAGTTGGGGAAACCAACTTTAATGAAGACAAACAAAATCGCGAGGTCCGTGACAGGAGAAAAATACAATTTATTGGAGAATTTGTTACAAACGTCACGTTAAATAAAAAAACGCGAAAACCAAACTATTTGTCATAAAAAAAAAATACCACGAATTTACTTGGTACGGATTGGATAGCAGAATTTCAATTATGGGATTTACCAATAAATTCTTTCTGTTACAAGGTTGAAAATTTAAACTACGAAGCTCAAAAATTAGTTAGAAAACTAAGGAACTTTTCCTACTGTTTTTTTTTCTCCAGGTTTGGGAACGTGTACCAAGATGGAGGCAAAATTACAGCCAAAAAAACAAAACGCTCAGGCGATATTCCAAAAGAAAAGAAATGTGCTGTTTGCTTCAATTAAACAGATAGATAAAGAATTGGACAGATTAGAGAAAACGGGTTTATTTTAAAATATTGAATGGGTAACACCGACAGTATACATGAAAAACAAGCTCCAGAAAGTAAAAATGAAGCCGACACCGAAAAAAACTGAGGAACAAGTTACGCGCAACCAAGGACATGCAGTATTATTAAATGATTTAAGTCAACAAGAAGAACCTACAGAAACTGTGAGTCCAAGATCAACAAAAGGGAAGTTCAAAGAACAAATAGAACCACAAGGAAGGTTGTTTCCATCCTAACGCTTTGGTTGATATAACAAAAAAGGTAAAAAAATAGAAAAGCGGATTGGCTATATAAGGTACTTGGTGAAAGGGGAAAAAAATTCACGTGCAGATAAACAAATCAGACGACGTTTTTTAGACGTGGTTGACAGCGGTCCTGCAGAAAAAAAAAAAAAAAAAAAAAAACGCCGATGGAGGTGATTTTCAATAAGTTTGATCTAACAACCCCTGACAAAAAATTTAAAATCATATATTCAAGCAATATCCAGAAACTTTGTAAAAAAAAAAAGTAAGAGAAGGCAACTGATCATTTAAACAATATCATTATTTTTTTTTTATTTTTCAAAATATTTTCTGTAAAAATTTGAAAAATTATAAAGAAAAACTTGGATCAACCTTGTAATAAAGATAAAGTTTTAGGGGTTATGGAAAAGTTATAGTAAATCCTATTCTATTGTAATTGATACTCCACAGATAATAAGTAGTATTATCATCGCCAGTTCGGCTCAGTGGTGTTGAGCGAATATCGAATCGGACATTGAAATCCAACCACACCATTTCTTTGCTGCTTCATTAACTCTTATTTTCCATATCCTAACATTTTGTATCCTCGAACCTAATTTTTTTGCCCTTTTTTGAAATAAACTTTCTGTGAAAAATACTCTAAACATTTATAGAGAGGAAATGAGAGAAAAAATCTTTATTTATGGGGATTGAAGAAAGAATAAAAGATGAATTTTTGGCTGCAAGAAGATTTCCCTTTTGACGTTGATTTAAATTTTGGAGATGTAGTTTTCCATCTTAAGCAAGTAAACGGAAGAGAGTTACACTTTCCTTTTGGAGGTCTGGATAAAAGAAATCTGTTGGATCATCTTTGTCTCTTAAATTTTGAAGAATAGTAAATTCAGCATTTCAAATTTGTCATTTTATTTTTGTAGTCAGGGCACCTTCAGAGCAGTTTCCATTTAAAATATTTTTTTAGGTAGACAATGAAGAGACATGACATCTTGAGAAAGTGAATCAAGTCGAGATGACAAATCAAGATCGATAACATTGCAGATGGATTCTTTGGAAGTCAAGAACCTCAAGATGAACATGTCAAACACCAACCAGATATTTAATTGTATTCAATATCCCAGCATCCATTTGATTGAAATGTGCAAGATGGACTCTGACGAGAAAAACCATTCTGGTCATGACACAATGAACCTATTCCTTTCATAGATGTGGTTGATCTGATTCAATGTTGGCTTGTTCCATTTCAGTTGAAAACGTCAGACCAAGAAATGCGCAGTGAAATGGCTTCTCAGGAGTCAAACATCATTTATGACAGAATGTTAGCAGAAGTTTCAATCTATGTTGGTTAAATGAGAGCAGTTTTCATTTTTAGACTATCCAAATTTACAAGCTATTTCCAGATGGTGTTAACCACTGATTGGGGGTTCAATTCTGTCTTTAGCTGCCAGGTTAACTTTGTCAACAGGTAACAGATTTGCCGGAGACAGGAGGAAATGGTACTTCCATCTGCATAAATGCCTACTTGATGACTGATGACATCAAGAAGATCACTGATGAAGATCAGAAACAGTGCAGGACCCAGAATAGAGTCTTGAGGTTCCAATTACATTCACAGAACGACCTTCACGATTTAATACGAATGATTAGATTAAATCAAACAATCGTCCTGTAATACCATAGCCCTGAAGCTTGCGTAGAAGACCAACATGTCAAACCCTGTCAAACACATTCGAGATCTAGAGCCACTGCTCGAGCTTCGTTCTTGCTATCAAGAGCTTGATATACATATTCAGTGATGACCGTAAGCACATCACCGGTAGACCAGGCAAAATGGAAGCCATATTGTTTTTTGAGAGAGAAAAAGTCAACAGAAGGTTCTGCTTAACCAATTCAACATTGATTAAAGGGTGAATCATTTGCCGAAAAACAGTAGGAGACTAACAGATCGATAATTAGATGATCCAGAATATTCCCCGGAGTTCTTAAAATTTTGGCCAAAACTTCTGATAAGCTGTAAAGCATTTGCAGCGAGGCAATTGCTGAGAATTTGTTTGGAGCCAGCTTGGGACTTGTGCTTTAGAACAACAAACAATCCCGCCAACCTGCATCTAGCCTACATGTTCTAATTTAGAAAAGGATGACAAACAATCAGGTTTAGTCAATTTTTGTCTGAACGCGACATTTGTTTTGCATCAGCCTCTGGCTCGACTCAGCAGTCCGATGGATTCAAACCAGACTTCAGAAATGGATCAGCTTCCTGCATCACCCTCCCCACAGGGCATCATGTAGCACAGGGCCGGTTTAACAGGGATCTGTGGCATCTAAGTCCGCCAAAATATACCAACACTGTCATTTAAAGGAGTTCAGGGGTCTTTTTCCTCCCGAAAGAGATACCTGTCTTCGGCGTTTCAGCCTCGTTCTTAACTCTCCCGCCCGAATGGAGAGAGTTCCCTCCGATCAGTCGGTCAGCCTTTCGCCCGACTGCGACTGAACTCCTACCTGTCCTATTCAGGCGCAGTATTTATTATTTTGGAATAGTCCATTATGTTATTATGGGTAAGGTCCCGTAACAATAATAAAGTTTTCCCGAAAGTAGGTTCGAGAAAAATAGGCTTTTGGTTTTCTCTGGTTCATCAAATATTTCACATAGTGATGTTAATTTCTAACCAATAGACACTTTAATTTAAACGGTGTGTTGTATTGTGGATTCTTTTTGGCATGTTTGTAAGATTGTTTGTTATTGTGTAGAAAATAAAGTTTGGGCGTGTTTTAATATGATATATATGTGAGTATGTAACTTTTTCTCTTTTAAAGACTTCTATAATCCTGAAAATTCAGGCTTCAGCTCCCCCACTTCCAAAATTTGAACAAATTACCAAATATCAAATTTTTTATAAGACTTTTCTTTTTTCAACACACTGAGAACCTTTGACCTTGCCCCTTCATATATTTTAACATCACTATTGCATTAAGTCGATTCTTTGAAGATATTGTTCCAACTAATATTTTTCAAATGAAAACAAAACTGTCCATAATTGTCACTATCCAAGAAAATGGACTTCATCTGTTAATTAGAGATCTAAGACCTATTATTACCGGTCACAATTTAAAACATAAAATATGCATCTTTTTTTTTTTTGTTTTTATGTATTTTTTTAATAATAAATTTTAGTATATTTTTTATCTAAACTCCTTGTTCTAGTTATTCTTGCCTTGACTTGTGTCACTTCTTAATGTTTGTAGGGGATTGTCCAACATGGAATCTTGTGTATCCTATACGAACCGTCACATAGCCTGACGTGCTTTTACCGATTGAGCCACAGTGGATACAGGTTCGATTCCTGTCGGAGGACGCATATTTTCATATGAAAATTTCAAGACATTCAGGCCGGTAAATGTTGTTAATAAGAATTATTATAAAACAGAACATTTAAAAAATATTTTATCTATAAAAGAACGTATAAACATAAAAAAATGTCTTAAAATAATTGTCGGACTTTGTCCATATTTCATAATAAATGACATAGTGTTGATAACCGACACAGAAAGGAAACTGTGACGGACTTTTATGGCATTTATTTAATTTTTGTTTAGGAACCCAAACTGATGTAAAAAAAAAAGACAATGCAAAGGTATCAATATATATATATATATATATATATATATATATATATATATATATATATATATATATGTATAAAGTGTATTCAACAAAGCATACAGTAAAGAATGTATACAAAAAAGCATGCAATGAGTAAGATGAGAGTTGTCTCTCTTTGACTATCAAAGTTCTCTGAAAGAAAATGAAAAAGTTATTATGTTATAAATGTTTTTAAACAGTTCTGTCGTGCAAGAGGAAAATATGTAAGTGTGATAGAATATGCAACTTGAGATTTGAGTGAGAAGATAGGCGCATATCTTCAACTGACGTGAATTTCTGTGGCAGCTGAAGTCTCACTGGAGGGTCTCATCTTTTCCTATGCTTATATAGGTGGTCATTGATTCAGGAGTTCTGCGCGGGAAAAATCATTCTCCACATGCAGAGAATCTGATTGGTCGATACTGACCAATCAGTGCATGAGTTTTGGGGAGACTTCTGAGAGCCGATGCTCCCAAAAGTGCACAAAATTTACTATATGAAAATATAGCGATTTTAAAATTGTCGCTTCAGAGAGCAGCGTTGCTTCCTGTCCAATGAATGAATGCTGTTGAAGATTTGAATTTGTAAGGGTGTGTGTGTGTGGTGATGATCGCCATAAAACTACAAAATCTCATATAGAAGGTAATGAAGAAAAGCGAGAAGAAGGGACTATTTATAAACTACAAGAATACAGAATACATGGTCATCAGCAAAAGAGATGAGCCCAAAATGCAAATTACAAATCGGGGACGCTAAAATCAAACAAGCAGAAAAATTTAAATATCTGGGAAGTGTTCTAACAGAGAACGTAAAGTGCGACACTGAGATCCGAAGACGTATTGGGATGGCCAAAGATGCATTCCTTAAGCTAAGCAGAGTATTAAGAGACAGGAAAGTTTCGTTAGAAACAAAGAAAAGAGTATTGGACTGTTACGTGATGTCTGCCCTCATGTATGGCAGCGAATGCTGGACTATCTCCTCAGTGACGGAGAAAGGACTTGAAGCAACAGGAATGTGGCTCTGCAGAAAGATGCTGAGGATATCATGGATTGAACATTGGAGCAACGACAAGGTTTTGGAAAGAAAAACGAAACTTATACTTAACATCAGGAAGAGGCAGGTGAAATTTCTGGGACACATAATAAAGAAGGAGGGCTTGGAAAATCTGATACTCACAGGACAGAGGTACAGAGGAAAACAGCGTGTAACATATTTGATGAGCTTGAGTAAATGGATGGCAGAACAGAGTTTGGGAGAAATAGAAAAAATACAAAACATATTAAGAGCTATAAGGGATAGGAAGATGTGGAGGGCTATGATCGCTTACGTCCTGAAGAGACACGGCACATAAAAGAAAATTTCATTTTGTTCCAAATCTCGCCATTATGGTATAATCTGCAATTGTGGTCACCACCATGCATTTTTTGAAGTTTAAACACATTTCATTTCATTGTTATTCTCAAAAACTAAACCTATCTACACATATTAAAACACATTTTAACATTACTGTGTAGTGTGTACTTACAGATATGTATGTTACTGCAAAACAAATATGTTTTGTGAGGGGGGGTTGCATCTAAAAAAATCATCAAAATTAAAAATCATTCGGGGAAAAAAATTTATTTACTTTTTTAAGAGAGCATATTTGTATTATTTACCTTCATATATAAATATATATTTATCTCCACACATATTTTTTTTATTATTTACGTTCAAATTATTTATTAATTTAAAATCTTTTATTGCTTCGCGTGACAAGAAAAAAAATGTGTTGTTTTTTTAGTAGACACTGATTTAGTCTTACACCGGCAATTTCCGTTTTTAAGTCACTACCTGAATGACTATTTTTATAGCAACCTTTTCTTTGCTTTTTATTTACAATATTTCTTCTTGTTTTTTGTTTTCTTTTTTTTTCAAAAGTTTATTTTTACTTGCTTCACAGAAGCAGAAACAAACCTCTCCAAAGACGATATTTTTTTGTATCAAATTATTAAATAAATGGACTTTTTTTGGACTGTTTACGAAGAAAGATTCACTTATTTTGGGAACAAGTGTTGATTTTTCTTTCGTTTCTTGCAAAGAGAAAGAAAAACTCAACTGAGAAAATAAAACAAAAGGTAAGTTAATCAAATTTAATGATTATCTACAAATTAATAAACGGATTAGAAAATAAACGTTTGTATCGGAATTTTTAATGTTATTTTTGTGTGTGTGTGCGCGCCTGTGCCATTTTTTTTCTTTACGTTTCTTTGTGAATAATAAAATTTGAATTTAAAAAATAGCGTCGATTTTGAAACGTGCTTCCTTATGACCGAATCACATTCAAACACCGAGTCTCGTCATATCACCGAAGTTAAGCAACATCGAGCCTCGTCATTATCATTACCCTGAGAATACCCCAGAGCTGTAAACTGGGATGTGCAGGTGGTGTTTATACAGTTATGACGACTCTCCATGAGAAATCGAAGAGCCAAGTTCAAATTGCAGTCGGGTTCATTATGAGGAGGCATGAGTAATCGATAGCTCGGACTGAGGAATTGGAGAGACGAAATCGAATACCAATACCTTTGGGAAAGGTATGAATCCTCTTCTTCTGGGTAAATAACAGGTTCTATAGGCTTGGATGGCTACCGCAGAAAGAAATAGCAACCTACTGCCGGAATAAAATCTACTTCGTCAGTCATGTATCGAAAGATACATGATCGCTTAAGAAACGTGTATCATGCATGGCACATAGCTGACAAGGCGTTAAAAAATGGCCTTGGGCGTTTAAGAATCGAAAAAAGAGACATGATCGACCAAGTATGTCACATCCCCGCCCCCAGGCCAGGGCTCATTCCTCTCCCCGTGAATCTGGGGAAGGCCTTCGTTCAACAAAAGACCTTCACAGGTTGAGATACGATTTTAAAATGTTAGCAAGAAATTTTTTTAGTCCAAATACTGGATTACCTCCCTTATATTTCTTTGCCTAACCTCATATTTTTAGCAGCCATTTGTACCAATGCAAGTCTTAAAGTAGGTTTAAAACCCCAAAACAAATTAGAGGACTTCAACAGTCTCTTATGGAAATAGCTTAGTATGTTAGCTAATTCTATAATTAATGGATAAGGTTCTTACGAGAATATCTTACAATACATTAAATAATGGTGGTTAAAAGGGTAGATGCACAAAATAACAGAGCCCAATTGATTTGCAATGCATGCTTTTAAACAAAACAACAAAAAGAAAGTTTTAAGTTTCTTTTCCTAGAAATTTCATGCACAATGAAAATATTTGTTTATGTTTCTGAGATGAGGTATTGTAACTATTTACACTATTTACATAGTTCAGACTGTTGTCCTCATCTTTATTGCCATATTCACAGCGTTTCGGCCATTATATGCTCCGGCCTTCTTCAGGATAAGTATACAATAGGATACAGGAGATTGTAAGCTGGAGAGCTATATCTGTTTTTATTTCTGAGATGAGGTATATTGTAACAATTTACATTGTTCAGACCGTTGTCCTCATCTTTATTGTCATATTCATGACATTTCAGTCATTGTAAGCTCTGGCCTTCTTCAGGTGATATACGTTAGAATTTCAAACCAAACCCTTTATTTCAGGTAGATTGTTCTAATTTTACATGCCATGACCTTTCTGGATATCTCAGTTTCAGTTAATTCTCTTTAGAAATTCAGTTTTTGTTCACCTCTGCTGTGGTCAGGTATTGAACTCACAACTGTTTGGGTCAAGTCACTGGTTTACCAACGCTTTTATCCACTGGCCTGTGCATCCGTGAATATAACAATAAGGATGAGGACGATAGTCTGAACAATGTAAATACAATAAAAATTGTTAATGAATGTAATATGAGTGTGACTTGCCTGTGTAGGTGTTTGTGTGTGAAGTGCCCACAGCCCTTTGTGCTTCAGTGTGAAATGTTGATGGCGCACATTTTGAAAAGAGGGAAACAGGAAAAGAGATTTACTTAAGTATTCACCTGTTTTTATACCATCAGGGCTGCTGCTGATACTATATTTATTAAGGCACTACAATTGGTTTGAATCAATTTTTATATTCTGTGTGTGTGTGTATCCCACTGTGTGAAATGAAGGATTGTTACTTAACACTTCAAATTGAGACTGTCACCATATTTCTTGTGAGATCAAAACAGTTACTGTGTTCATTACCTTTTTATGAAAGAGCACAGAAGCTCATGAAGTTTTTTGTGATTGGACTATAAAATGCTAGATGATAAAAGTTGTATCTGAAGGATGAGTCTGAGAGGAGGTATGAAGTTGAACCCCCCCCCAATACACACCCAAAAAATCCTAACGTCAGTAACTGATGATGTGTGCCAAAACATCAAACTAATGTTTTTCGCAAAATCATACAAAATTGATCATTATTTAATAATAATGTTAATCAAATAAATTTAAATTTATTTTATTAGTGAAGGTACATAACAATTACATTTTGTAATCAATAAACAAACATATTTTTGGATTTTCACTATCTATTTGCAAAGCTCAGATATATCATGTCTCCAAATGTCAAATTAGACAAAGAAATTAAAGCAAATATTTGGTAAACTATAAAAATGTGTTTGGATTAATAAAAATCTAAGATACAAACAAAAGTCTACAAAGCTGTTGTGCTGTTCACTTTTTTCTGCAGTGCCAAATCTTTAAGTCATCTAATGTCAACCCATATGTCTCCTAAAATGCTTCCATCACATTATTTTCAAAGTTCACTGGTATAACTTTACTGTATTGACATCTTCAACACTTGCTTTTTTATTTTTTTACCATTTTACCTTGAGCAAGGTGATAAAGCCAGTAAGATGCAAGAGGCTACTGAGTGAAGATTAACGAGAAAATGTTACTGAGTGCTGGCACCCTCAGTATTAAGGCAATACTACAAAAGGTGCTGTCGTGTTGTAGGGCCTGGTAAGACACAACACTTAACTCGACAGAGTCAGTCATGATAATAATATTCAATATTCATCTAGACAAATCATTGTAATAGTAATTATCTTCATTTCTTTCTAGACAATTACCCAGGATTACTTATCATGACTGGATCAATCCATTCATGATAGGGGGGTAAATGGCTCTTACCACAATGCAATTTCAAACTGAACCCTTTATTTCGTCCACTGGGGTAGATTGTTCTAGTTGCACATGCCATGCCTCTTCTAGGTATCTCCGTTATTTCCCTTTAACTCAACTCTTTGAGGACCATCTACCCCGGTAGATGAAATAAAGGCTTTGGTTCAAAATTCCAATTACCTGAAGAAGGCCAAAGCATGCAACAGCCAAAGCATGAATATGGCAATGAAGATGCAGATAACAGCCCGAATAATGTAAATAATCATAATACCACATGGACAGGCACATTTGTGCTTGACAGGCCACATATCAAGTGTGAAAGATTCAGTTTCCAAAGATCCTCTTGTATAGTGAACTGCCTTATAACATGTTTTATAGACACCACAAAAGTGATACAAGGATTCCTTACAATGATCTCTTATTGTACTATTAAGTGCAGCAGATGAGAAGTCGAGGTCGCAGTGAGGTTGGCATAATGCTGTGACATCTTCCAGGGAGCCTCCATCCTTCTTCTTGAACCCAACAGCAGAACCAGATGATAGGAATTAAATCTGATTTTTGCTCCTGTCATCAGCCCTTTTTCCAATATCTACTGAAAGGACCTGTCTTGCATAGGTGTTGTCAGCCATGTAACAAATGATGCCACTCATCAACACAAAAACACAGAACCACCATTGTACATATGATATCAGGAACCACGCATAAATTGAGTCTGCATTGATAATCTGTACTGAATTCCAACAAACATGAGCCAAGTAACTTAAAGCAGCTGTTTAAAAATACCGAACCAAGTGGAGATTTTTGCAATTTTTAAAGGAGATTGGCCTTTAATAAAATATAAGTTTACGATCTGTTTCTATACAGTTTATACTTGGCAAAGTTCTACAACGTATTTTTAAAGAAAAAAGCTTATTAGTTTATCTTGTTGCAAGTTGGTTTCTTTTACAGTGAGGTTTTCACCCTGTACAAGGGCCGGGGGTGGGGGCGCACTCTAGGTAGATAGTTACAGAGTAAGTGGCACAGTTTATATGAATATATGTGGAAAATAACAGATAACCCAAAACTTGAACAAGTTAAGATTCTAGTGATTGGGAAATGTCATGCAAGTCAGTTCCATGGAGCAGTGATTTGCAGGAAGAAATTGTTTGAGTGGAACTTAGTCTAGAATATTGGTTAGCTTGCAAGTGGTCTGACACAAGTAGAATGGTGTAGTCACTTGAAATTGAAAAGTGGACCTACCTACCTGCTGCATTAGGTACTCTCCTATAAATAAGGTAGATTAGCTGACGACTTTCAAGGAGATACAAGGAAGGCAGCCATGTTAGCAGGTAAGTCATTTGACTTCTACACTTACATCTTGCAGATGGACTACAGAGGGTGAGGTTTGCTACTATGTAAGTGGCATGTTGTGGGTTCTAGACATGAAGGTTAGAATTGGCAGAACCAAGGAATGTAGTTCATCTGAGCACTTTCTATGGAAGTAGCAATAGAGCAACAAGATGATTGCCACATTCCACCTGTGAGAGAAAGGTTTCACAGTGGAAAATCATTCATCACCCACAAGGATGCAGAGATGCTTTTGGATTCTATCGAGACTGGAAAAGGAGGATTGGGCAACTCCTGCCCCAAATATGACAGCAGTACGTCCATTTTAGGCCTGATCTAGCTCTTGTAAAGGTTTCAAAGTGGAAACTTATTCTCATATACAACTGAGTATATATTGATAACTTATAGTGAATTCCAACAAACGCAAAACAGGTCATCGGCACCCGCTTGCATCCGAGCATCGGTATCATTCTCCTTGTCTGTCCCTATTCCCTTTCCCTCCTCCCCCTTGTGGCAGTAGCAGAGATGGTTGTGAATCAAAGAGAGTTTAACAAGACCATTTGTGTGAATTTGATGTTGGGAGACAACTCTGTCTGAAGGAGAAGCTCACACAGTTGATCTGGAATGCTTCCCTCACAGCTCAAAGAGGCATTGAGACAAGCAAGATCTGGCAGACCTGGTTGCATCTGACTCTCAGTTGCTTGGTCTGTTAAGGTCCACCTTGGTTATGCCAGCCTGTCTGGCGCTGCTCTCTTCCACCTGTTTGGCTGTTGAGATTGTGTATATCTTTGCCTATTCAGCTGTTGGGGTCTTCAGGGGTTGGTTGTGTTCAGTCTTGTTCCTCCCCCTCCTCAACCTTACAGCCATATTGCAATTTTTGTTGTTATCATTGCATGTTTTTTTTACTAGTGCTCATATTGCAATTTTTGTTGTTATTATTTCTTTTCTCTGGTACTCCTTATTACTGGTTCCCATATTGTATTCATTTCTATGCTTGGTCAGCTCAGGAGATTTTTGTGGCCTAGCATATGTGCTGATTCCTTAAGTTTATGAATTTTCCAATGATGTTCTTTGTCTATGATCTCAACTTGATCCCACAGAGGGTGGTGATCTCTTTTTTTCTTTTGCAGGTTATTTAAAGCCAGGAAATAGTTTCAATTGTAAGAATTTTTGGAGATAATAATGATTAACTAATATAAGTTCTACTAATTAACCCATAGCTGGGGAGAAGTGATGGATACATACTTTTTCCAATGGAACTTGCTTGTAAGTGAATATAACAAAACCAATGAGAATCAGTACATACCCAACTGGAACTCAGTTCTCCAGTAAACAATTCTGAGCCATTATCCATTACAGCACCTGGTATTCCCAAGCAGTCACCTATCTAGGTACTGACATTGCTTAACTTTAGTGATCATATGTGAACCATTGTTTCAACGTGATGCAGCCATAAGCTCTGAATGATGTTGTCCTTGCCAGACACTGTATAGGACGCACATGCTACATACCAACACCTAAAAAACTAAGAAGCACCCTTGTGCATACCATGTCAGGAATCATACAATACTGAGCATGTATTGATAATCTTTAACAAATTCCAACAAACACGAGCCAAGTACTACAAAGCAGATAATCTGTTTGAAAATACTGAACCAAATAAGATTTTGCAGTTCATAAAGAACGTGATAGAATATAGGTTTAAAATCTGTTTCTATAGTTTATATCTGGAAAAGTCCTACAATTTGCACATGTTGATTTTCATCATTGCTTGCTGGATGTTTATGGAGACCAACCAGTGGATGAGAGCACTGTTAGAATATGGATATGTTTTGGTAATAGCAATATATGTAGAATAGTCAGTTGCCTCTGATGATGTAGATTGTTCAGAAGAAAATACACTCAACAAAAATTCCACCACATAAGCGTAAGGATTTAAGGTACAAGAACTTTAGAAACAGATTGTCTAAAAGAAATGTATTGTCTGTTGGATTAAATCATTGTTTAAAAGATATTGACAGTTGTCTGTTCAATCCCTGTGTCTAATAATGCTTAAAACTCATAATCTGATTCAGTGGAAGAAACAGACAATATAAGTTTACGATCTTTTTTTTTCTGTACAGTTTACACTAGGAGAAATCTTACAATCTATTTTTAAGGAAAAAGTTTATAATAATTTATTTTTATGCAAATCTGGAGAAGTCATTGTTATATAATTTATATTTATCCCCAAATTTGTTGATACAATTCAAAAATATGTTTTGGCTTTAAATAACCCACAATTGGTTGATAAGCTGTAAAACAAATCAGTTAATGCTTAATTTAATAAAAATTCAAGATAATATTATTACTATTAATAATGGAAATAAAGTAATTGAAATTAGCATGAAAGAAATCCTAGTGAAAAATGAAGAATCTTCATCTAATCCAAATTCCGGGTAATATTACTTCTACTAATTGGAATGACGATGACATATTCTAGTAAAAAAAAAAAAATTAATATTTGTCTGATCAAAATTCCAGACAATATTCTTGTCTAGTAATGGCCATAGACTGATAATCTAAAGAATTAAGATGAAGTCGAAAAGTCTTTCAAGATTGTATATGATATTTTACATGCTCAAACTCAGCCCATTTGGGATTTCAGAATGGCCTGCTTAATTTCATAATGTTTCTTAAAATTTTGCTTTGCTTCATTCTCACTTGTTCACACACACACTCTTTCATACATAAGCACACCCTCTCATACATGTTTTTAAAAGAAGAAAATGTTCATTTTTTTTCTTGTTCTTGACACAATCCTCATACAAGTCTTTTATTTGCTTGCAGGTTATGCTGTGTGAAACTACTGAATAACATATTGTTGCAATTCTTTGAAATTTATCAAAAACTTTTGAGAGAATTGAAGATGATGCAAATGAGTATCTATTATTTCAATTATTTACATTCACCAGTCCCATGTCTTATGACAAGTGTTATTGAATGAACATATGCATTACTGGAAGGCTTTTTCTGAGTGTAACATATTTCTAATTAGAATAAAAGGTCATGGTTCATATTACATATAAGCCAAATAAAAGTGTTATGAAAAAAGCAATTCTCTTCTAAAGGTTTCCATTCATAACTGAAGAAAAACTCTTTAACTGTAAGCTGTGTAGAAATAGTTTTTCATTTTCTTGTCATATCAAGAGGAAAGATTTCATGTTAATTTGTCACAAAGTCTGCTACCAAAAACATGTTTCTGCAATTAGGTATTTATGAATGGCAGTTGCACTTAGTTTATTTGAATAAGTGTGTTGTTAATGAAATAAAATCTGCCAAAATGAATGAAATATAAGCATTTCCTGGCATACAGATACTCAAGTCTTTATGGAATTATGACTGTTACTCTCTCATATCAGGATACCTGGATTTGAAAAAAAAAATTCTTATCTACAAAAACTGACAAATGAATTTACAAATCATGTGAAAGATTTCATGCATTTTTGTTCTGTGAAATCATGGAAGAAGCTGCTAATATGAGCATTGACATCATGGAAAATGGATTCAAATTTTTGGAAATCCCTTCTTCATCGCTAACAGGGGAACAAGATCCGGACATAAAGAACATTTATTGTGTAGTTTGTGAAAAGGACTTTTCTGATTGCACCAATTTTGAACAGCACATAAACACGCACATAGATGAAAAACCCTTTGTCTGTGTGACCTGTGGTTCAAGATTTGGTCGAAGGTCACTCCTGAAAAAGCACATATGGACACATACAGGTGAAAAACCTTACCATTGTGACATTTGTGGGACAGGTTTCACACATGATTCACATCTTCGGGCACACAGAAGGACACACACAGGAGAAAAACCCTTCCACTGTAATATTTGTGGACGCAATTTTTCAGTGAATTCAAGTTTGAAAACACACATGCGAACGCACACAGGAGAAAAGCCTTTTAGCTGTGATTTTTGTGGATCAAAATTCTCTATCAATTCAAACCTAAGAAATCATTTGCGAACACACACGGGGGAAAAACCATTCAACTGTGAAATTTGTGGGTCCAAATTTTCAGACAGTTCCACTTTAAGAAAACATGTACGGGTGCATACTGGAGAAAAACCGTTTCACTGTAACAGCTGTCCATCCAAATTCTCTTCTAGTTCACAATTAAAGTCTCACTTGAAAACACACAGTGGGGAAAGACCATACCACTGTGAGATTTGTGGGTCAAGATTTTCTGTAAGTATATCATTAAAAAGACATATCTGGACACATACAGGGGAAAAACCTTACCACTGTGACATCTGTGGCTCAAATTTTGCTGACCATTCAACCTGGCGAAAGCATATACGTATACACACAGGAGAAAAACCATTTCATTGTGAAATTTGCGGGTCAAAATTTTCTGATCCTTCAGGTTTGAGAAGTCATAAACAAACACACACAGGAGAAAAACCATTTCACTGTGAACTTTGTGGATCCAAATTTTCTAGAAATGATCACCTGAAGAGACATATGCTGGTACACAGTGGGGAAAAACGTTTCCAGTGTGAAATTTGTGGAACAAAATTTGCTCTAAATTCAAATTTAAAAGTTCATATTCGAATACACACTGGAGAAAAACCATTCACCTGTGATTTTTGTGAGGCTAAATTTTCTGATAGTCGAACTTTGAAGAGGCATATATATAAACATACTGGCAAAAGTAAAGTTCCTTGTGAGATTTGTGGATCGCAGTTGTCAGATGCTTATGCTTTGAAAATTCATCTGCGTATACACACAGGAGAAAGACCATTTCACTGTGAAATTTGTGGATTAAAATATTCCCGAAATTCTCATTTAAAGAGACACATGTTGATCCACATTGGTCAGCCATCCTTTCCTAACGTATAATATGTTATCATTAATGTCCAACTGTTGGATATACAATGGTACATTAGTGAACTAAGTTTAAATTTTAGATTGTAATACCATTAAGAAAGTCATGAATCGACCTGTAGTTTGCATTATTGACAAAAAGTCCTCACATCAGCATCCTACAAGAGTTGATAGTTTAGGCCAAGATTCTTTCTTGTGGCGGATACATTAAAGGCTACCTGATTCTGTCCTCCTGGGAGAGGAACCCTGCCAAATAAACACTCGATGAATTTCCTGAAAACCAAGCTGACAACCTAATTCATTATGGTATCCCAATAACCCTAACCTCAACCATTAACTCCATCTGGTAATGGAGTATCAAATTGGTAACTATCCCCTATTACTGGTACCATGTAACCTAACTTTATCTGCTACACTTAAACTCAAAGTAACTTTCCTTGCCTGTCAAAATGTCAGACTCTGACAATCCACACCCCCCCCCCCGACTCTAGCAATGGCCACTAGTTGACAGGAAATCCATCAAAGTAGATGAACATGCAATAATTTGAAAGTGCACTTACAATATGCAGTAATATTTTCCAGTTGCTGTCAGCAGAGCTTGTAATATACCAACCATATTCCAGATTGATTCTGCTAGACTTGTCTACAAACTCAACGTACTTGACTAGTGTAAACCGGGTGTATATCTTCTACCTTTGAGTCTAGTGTAAACTGGACCTATGTCTATTAGGGCACGTTGATTTTTGCACTTTGTGCAAAAGCTGGGGTTTCATGTGATATGTACTAACACCAAAAATTAGATTCATAACTTTAACCAATTTTTGCGCATTTGTGTTTTTAAAGATCATCTAAAAAAAAAAAATGTACAGGAATACCAAATTTTCCGCAGGTTTTTGCTTACAAACTGACTTTAAAATTTGACTTTTTCGTGAATAAATCCAAATAAAGTTAATATTTTTTGTATTAGTTACATTGACTAGAAAATATATTTGTAGAGTTTGGTAGTGGCAAACGATAATACTTGGCTGTAATAAAAGTTGTGTCTTACTAAGTAAGTGTAGAATTTGGTAATGGCAACAGACAGAACTCAACTCTAATGGAAGTTGCTATTCATATGAGAATTCTAATTATGAATCACCACAAGAAAAAAATATAGTTTTTTTTTTTCAATAAGTAAAAATTTTTTAAAAAATTGTAAAAGATGACAAAAAAGGCAACTCAATGAATAAGATTTGTTAGATCGTTTGTATAGATCATAATTAATAAAAACAAAAAATAGATAAAAGTGTATATAACACTATAATAACACTGGGCACAAATTATAAGAAAAAATGTTTTAAATTTGCATTGTTTATTGAAAATCACACTGACTAAAACTACTGCATTGTATAACATATTACATCATAATATAACTAAATTGTTCAGTATAATTTCCCTTTGAAGGTCTGATTTGATGGCACAATGATTTAGTAATAATGTTTGTGTCATGCATCTTGTCCATATAAAGTGTGTCAAGCTTCAGGAAATTATTAAGTTTTCTAAGGCTGTGCTCTAAGGCTTTCACTGATCATCAGAATGAAATTCAAATGCTATGATTTTGAACCTAAACGGTAACATTTTGGAAAAAAATATTTTGTCATTATTTATCATGTGAAACCCCAACTTTCAAATTGAATGCAATACCATGCTTCCAAAATCAACCAACCCTAATGTCTTGTGTTTTTTATCTTGTGTAAATGGAAATTATACTTACCATTTTGACTCTGGTGTGAACAGTGAATCTCAAAGAAAGGCTCCAGTTTGAATCAGTAAAGTTGAATTCTTCCCTATTACTGAAAACTAAATTACCCAGTATTACCTTTAATATATTTGAAGAGTACACAGACATTGCTAGACAATTCTCTTTACAACTTGATCTTTCATAAAAAGCAATCATTGTGCATGAGTCATATTAACCTTCAAGTCACATGATCCCCCAACAAGTATATTTAGAAACAATCACTTTTCCTTTCCTCCTTATTTGAAGATCCTCCAATTAACGTTTTAACAGAATGTGCAGGTATCACATCAGCAGGTGACATTTACATTCCACTTCAATGTGTTACATTTACTTTTATCTCTTCTCCTCTCCTTCAGCTTATAGGTTAAATAGCAGTGTAGACTTATCATTCTAGCCTTGAGTGGCAGCCAATCTTGGAGAAAGACAACTCTAGATAAGCTAAGGAGAAACCACTTCACTATCTTTCTCAGGAAGTCATGGCAATTCACAGACAATAAATAAAAAGAATTTGTGGAAAGCCATGATCATATCCGTCCTGAAGGGGCATGGTATAAAAAAACAAAAACGCGTCCAGCAAAACATTCTAGTTTCTTTTAAATTTATTTTGATTTTACAACTGGTTGGCATTTTTATTTTCCCTGTTCTTCTTGTTACACTTCAGCCTTTAGACTAATATCCTCATCCTTTTAGTCTTCATCACTACTTTCTTCAGCTGTATATCTCACCAACTAATTTTCTTTTTTCCTTTTATATAAGAGAGAGAGCTATAGTTCTATAGCTTTGCATCGGCAGTGATCACCTTTTCCAGTTAGACTAAAAATCCATCCAGGTAGATGAGCACGGGATAATTTGAGAGTGCACTGACAACACACCAAAATGCAGTAATATTTTTCAGTTGCCGACCACATTCTCTGCATAGGAATAAAACACCTCCAAAAGGAGGTCACATTCTGGATTTTGATACTTGTAGACTTACCTACAAACATATTTGACTCTAATGTAAACCTTATGAAAGTCATGTACTTTGCATTATTGACAAAAAAGTCCTCACATCAGCATCCTACAAGAGTTAATAAGGCCAGGATTCTTTCTTGCTGTGCTTACCTTAAAGGCTATTTGATTCTACTGTACTGGGAGGGGAACCCTGCCAAATAAATGCTCGATGATCACAAAAATTTCCTGAAAAACAAGCTGACTACCTAATTCATTGTGGCAGCCCAATAATCCTAAACGTAACCCTAACCTCCACCTGTAACCCCATCTGGTAAATTAACCCTAACCTTAACCTCAACCTGTAACCCAATCTGGTAAATTAACCCTAACCTTAACCTCAACCTGTAACCCCATCTGGTAAATGAGTATCAAATTGATACTTCTTTCCTATTATTGGTACCATGTAACCTACCTTTGTCTGCTATACTTTACTCAGAGTAACTTTTCTTGCCTGTTGAAATGTCAGACTATATCTTCTTTTTTGACTAAACCCAAACTCTGTCCACATTTTGAACTGGTCCTATGTCAACCTTTTCAACTCAGTATAAACTGGATCTGTGTCTACCGTTTTAGATATAGTGTAAACCAGACCTTTGTCTACTGTTTTTGCTGTTGTGTAAAACTAGACCTATGTCTACTTACTAACTCTAAAACCACGCCAGTGCCTACATATCTATTAATTCATTGTGATTTTTTTTTTATCCTATGAAGCTTTATATTCAATATTAAATGATTTAACAAGTATTGATATGTCAAATTCACCAACCCAACTTCTTCAGAGCGGTTGGTTTTTGTTTGAATAAGAATTGGTAACAACATGGCATGAATCTTGAAATTTTTCCATTGACACAGCCTCTTTACATCTGTGGTCTCTCCTCAATGATGATTTCTATTTTAAAATCATCACCAGAGAGATTTTAAGAGAGATTAATTGAAGCTGGTTACAAGAGTTTATGTCAAGAATTCATGAAAACATTATTTTGATTTTAAACTGAACCTTTCAATTCCGATAATCTAAATCTAAAAAAAATAAAATAAAATGATAATCAAAAACCACTCAAATCTAATTCTGCATTGTATTCAATCGTTAATTCTTTTAATATTGATTAGCAGAGGGAGGGCATAATGGTTACCAATATCAAAAATGAAATTGGCAGACCGAGTTCAAATTCCAGCTGAGACCGTTGCATTCTGAATTCTTTTCTTTTCTCTTTAGCTTTATGAGAGTAACTCAACTTGGAGAAGGAAAATTATATTCAAACCATAGAGAAGGCAAAAGGAAACTACTCCAAAGTTTACAGACATTAAAGAAGAGGAAGCTGTGAAAAGCCATGACAACTATGTCCAGAAGAGACATGGCATAATGAAAAAAATATTAATGCATACTAAAAGTTATTATCATTATTTTATTGTTCAAATCAGTATCCTCATTCTTGTTTTTATTTTTACTGATATTTTTGGTTAATGTATTCCTTGACTGTCTTCAGATAAAATTGATTTTTTTTTTTTATGGGGCAGGGTCCCATTCTTGTGAATGGTTTTAGATGTGAAGATCAAAGATTTCTGCTTGCAGCAATGATTTGTAATCCCAACTGAAAAACACTCCATGTACCAAGTAAAACAATGCAAGTGCTCTCTTATTCATTGGCTGTAAATTGGAAAAATATCATCGTTCAGTTGGGCAGGTTACCTATCTCCTCCTTCATTATATAATGTCAATTATTCTCAAGTTATATCTTCATGTGATTGCTGTCAACCCCAACTGGTCAATCTGATTGTGGAACTTCTTTCAGCAAGAATACACCAGTAAAAAAAAAAAAAAAATCAGAAACCATTTTTGACTGGTTTCATTATTTATAGCCTTTTTACTGTTTAAATATTTTTGTGTGCGTTTCAGTTGCATTTTTCTATTTTGTAAAATAAAAAAAAAGCAAAAATATACAAAAAAGAAATTGCTTCTTTTCTTTCATCTTCAATGAACAAAAACAAATCTGTCAATATTTTTACTTTTCTTTGAATATGATGAATACAAGCACATTACAATCAAAAGCAATATTTTGGGCAATGATAATCCTAACAACATCTAACAGCCAAAATAAATGAAACCTTCTGACTACCTCATCAGTGTAAGTATGAATATAGCTTATTCTCTTTAGTTTTTAATAAACTCTAGCATTTATGGCTGATGGGTGTATTCAACTTCCTCTACTTAGCCTGCTACTACATCTCCAAGGGAACTCTTCACACACTAATATGCAAGTAGCCATACCAACCTGATACTATTGTCTCCTGTTTTGGAGCCAAGTAGGAAAGAAAATCATTATTATTATTATTATATATTCATAGAAAACAATGTATCTCTTTTCCTTCTGCTATACAAATAAACAGTAATATTGTGCAGTTAGGGGAAAAGAATGAAAGGTTTCAACTAATATGAATTTTCCTATGGCTTTTAAATGTAAATGGAACATATGGGTTTGCAGGAAGTGATGAAATACAGTCAATGCTGTGTTACCACAAGTTTATTACTGCACTATTGCTACGTTCTATGGCAAATGTTCAGATCAGTTCCATTCCTTAATTCCATCACTTGAAGCCTTTACTAGTACAAAAGAGCATGCTGCTTCCACATAGTTGAATCACCCTCATTTCCATCATATTTTAAGGAAGAGGTTCCTCTCAGACAGCTTTCCCCCTCCCAAGAACTGCTACTTTGTGAGACAGACTCCCTTGTGGAAGCTTCCCTGAACACTACAATCTTAACCTCTTCAAGTCAATGATCAATCTGTCCTCTTAATGTTCACTTCCTATTGCCATCATAACCAATTCAACACTAACACTCTACCTTGAGTGTCTCTCGAGTCTTGTGTGTACTTTAGAATTAAAAGAATTTATTAAGGAGAAGATTTTTTGATGTCCTTTTACTACTCTTTAAAATCTATTTCATTATTTCTTTTTTTCTCACTAACATCAATGTTGAATATCATGATGAAACACTGATGATCACCAAAGTTAAGCAATGTTGATCCTGGTCACTACCTAAATGGGTGACCACTTGAGAATACCAGTTGCTGTAAGCATGGATGTGCAGATGGTGTAATGGATAACAACTCAGAATTAGAAATCAGTGAGCCAAGTATCAGTTCTAGTTGGATTTGTTATATTCCCTTACATGCAAATACCCTTCGGAAAGGTATGAAACCACCTCTTCTCCACCAGCTATGGGTTAATTATTAAAACTTGTGCCAGTAAAAAAATCTTACAATCTAAAAATATTTTCTGGCTTTAAATAACCTGCAAATGGTTGATAACCCATAAAAACTTCTTAAACAGCTATCTGTATTTTGTTTTTATTTACATGTCTGAAACTCTGCTTATGTCATATGGAAACAAAAAGAATCAGAAAGGGACGATTGAAATTTCTAAGACACATAATAAGGAAAGAGGGTTTGAAGAATTTGACACTCACAGGGACATTGAAAGCCAAAGGGGAATAGTGGTTAGCCTACCTAACGAGCTTATACAAATGGATGGCAGAAGGAGAGTAAAAAGACTTAGAGGGTTGTGGAAAGCCATTATCATTCACGCCCTGAAAGGACACAACACATAGAAGAAGATGCAGTTATCAATGACATAAACCCAGTTTCTAACTAGATATTTGTGAATAAAAACAAAGTACAGATAACTCTTTAAAAAGCCAGGGATCAATTTGAGACTGTATTTATATCATGAACAAGACCCCAGCACTTTTAAAATGATAACCTGAAAGTTACCTGGATCAACAGACACCTGAAGAAGGCTGGAAAGTAAAATGGCTGAAATGTAATAATAGCAACAATGATGAGGACATTAGTCTGAATGTAAATAATATTTGACTTGTTAAATCAACATGTGGAAATCCCAAAAGTCACCAGTTTAAAAGTGTAAAAATATTTCTGTTTGTAATCTATATTGTAAAAGAAAAGCTGATTGTCACACACTGCATGTGACTTTGTATATGCCTATGTCATGTATATGCATATATCTGTGTTGTGTATGTGTGACTGTGCCAGTTAATGCACACACAATTTGAGTTTCACATAAGAAAATGGAATACTCAGTATGAACAACACCTACCCTGGGCTGAGCAATGCAGTCATAAAGTTTAAGAAAAAAAAATATTTTTCTAATCACTAAAATATCAGATAATTATAAGATTTTATGTAATTTTTTGGAAATTATTTGATATTAAATAAAATTTAGGTTTACAGATTTTAATTTTGTAGAAATATTTTAGAGCTGTTATTGAATTAAAATATAGATGTGCATATATATATATATATATATATATATATATATATATATATATATATATATATATATATACATGTAAGTATATATATATATATTTAACAGTTTGCTTTCCCTGTGAACTCCTTCCCCTTTGACCATAAGGAAGCCCTGCCCCACAAGCTGACCGATCACATCTCTACTCGTTACTCTGTCAATATCATCAACATATTTTGTCTCTTCTTTGCCCCTAGCAAGCGAGCTTCTTGATTCTGCTTAGCGGCAGAATACACTGGGTGCTCTTATTTTTCTCTGGGGTGGGTGGGTCCTACTAACATAATTTTGAATATTTTGTTGTATTTTACTTTCATTATTGGGTACATGTCCTCCCCATTCCCTGCATTTCATGTCATAATTCTCTATATTAAAAAAAAAATCAATTGTATACATTTTCATGTCATGGGTGTCTTTGTAGAATCCCTGTGATATGCAGTATTATGATGTGCATTGGATTGAATGGCAATAAATGATTTCTTGTGGTGTATGAATAAATTGTAATGGATGAATGGGTCATGAATCACATTAACTAGATGTAGGATAATGATGACCAACCTTTCCGTACTTCCTCTTTTGGCCTTGTACCACATAATATTTCAAAATAAAATCATCAACATTGTCATCCACATATACTTGAAGTTTCAGTTTCAGTCCATATACTCCACTGATTACTGGTTCCTCAACATTAAATCTTCCATTGCTTATTAGTATGTTACTCGTCCTACTACAGCTGTTCATCATCTTCGAAATAAAGTACTGTGCAACATTTATAAATGAGAGCTTTTGCCTTTTTCCCATCTAGCAGAATATTTACCATATGTCATGTAGAAGTGCCTTAGCTAAAGAACTAGCTCCTTCCTTAACTAAAGAGATAGCTCCTTCCATAAGTGAAGAGCTAGCTCCTTCCTTAACTGAAGAGCTAGCTACTTCCATAAGTGAAGAGCTAGCTCCTTCATTAACTGAAGAGCTATCTCCTCCCGTAAATGAAGAGCTATCACCTTCCATAAGTGAAGAGCTATCTCCTCCCATATATGAAGAGCTAGCTCCTTCCATAAGTGAAGAGCTAGCTCCTTCCTTAACTGAAGAGCTAGCTCCTTCCTTGACTACTAGAGTGTCATGGCATGACATTCAATAATGAAAAGAAAAACTCATTTTTTGTAAGCAAAAAGTTATATACCTTGGATTTTTAAACAGACATTCATTTATTATATAAATGGTAATTTAAAAAAAAAAGAAAATAGAGAGACACACTAAATTGATTTATTTTAGAAAAGACTGTTTTTACAAAAAAAAAATGAAATGTATGGTGGCCTGATCAGTTGCTATAACAAACGTTTTTGAGTGGTGAAAAGGAATTGTAAGAAGCAGACATTATTAAAAAGAATACTAGCCACATATGTGTTATGCTTTATTGGGTTTTACAGATTGGAAGTGTCGGGTCAACCAGAAGTTGCTGTCTCAAAGTCAGAAGTCAAATGACCAAAATCAGTCATTTACATATAGTCTCCTCTAGTGACACTTCCAGCTGCATTTTAAAAATATTCCAACTAAAATACATATTATAATTTGACCAACAACAGAGCTTCCCTCACATTTTTGAAGGGCTTTTATGTGAGCCAGCACCTACTGCCTGGAATCTATAAATACACAAGATAAAAAAGAAAAGGTGGTTAGAGAAGGAATTCCACATTGTCAACTCAGACAGATTACTCATCTACTGAATCAACATTTCCCACTTTGACTATTTAAATTCTGCAACAAAATTAGGTATGAACTTTCCCATTTTCCTGGACTTTATTAAGCACATCTCAGTGTGTGCATATGAACTTTCCCTTTCATCCACAAGAGTCTTATATTTACACAACACGATGTAGAAAACATCCAAATAAATTATTTGTTATTACAAAATCTTCATCTTCAGTTTCATTTAAAATTCATTTGTTGAATGCATTGCTTCACCATTGCGTTGTTACATCTGTTTCTATATACGTTGGGTCAAGGTTTTTTGTTATTCCAGACAGCACCTGAAATAATTTCTAATCACTGCTACTACCTTAATTTAGATTTCCAAGAAGATCTCTGACATTTCCCCAACAAAACTGAAAGAGTTTCTTTTTTGTATGTTAAGAGAGAAAAAGCAGCCAGTATATAGAAGTTCTCTATTTTTTTTTCCATGGATGTCTCTTGGAATTGACTATGGCTTCTCTAGTTATTTTTGGCTTTACACTACAGTCATATCACATTGAAAGATTTGTTCTCATATTACTCAGTACCTAGTTGGATGATGCTTCATACTTGGAAACATTCTACAATCTATTTTTAAGAAAAACGTTTATTACATTTTATCTTGATACAAGTTGTAACTGGAAAAATCAGTAAGAAGGTTTAGAATCAGGGCCATAAAATGGGCCATGATTCCCAAGATAAAATTTATACCGTCTATTGCTTTTAATATATTTTCAAAGACATTTTTGATATATATATATATATATGTATGTATATATTTATATATATATATATATATATATATATATATATTCATTAATGCATGTTTCATCAAATAATATAGACAAGTTTTGTCTATTTATTTTAAGTAAGTTCCTTTCATATTGTCTGATAAGCTTAATCACATTATCGTTGAAAGACAAAAGGAAAACACCATATTGATACATGTTTAAATCCAATCTAAACTTTCAGCTTACACAAGCCATTATCAAAGATGACAATTTCAATAAATCAAACAACACGTGGAGAAAATAACAATGATAGTCCTCCCTTGCTGCATGAAAAATTTCCAAGTAACGAGAAACACATATATACAAGATGCACAAGCGAAATCACGTCACAGCTCATGACGTCACACATGACCACGCGAGAGTGAAAAACAAGAAGTATTAAGTATGGGAAGCTGTTGGTATAAACTAATGGCTTCTGCTACCAATTATAGGCATTTAAGTATATTTGTGGAGATTTCCTAGTTTATTTTGTTCAGGTTAGATTTCAACTGTTTTATGTATATAGCTTCAAGAATTTTTAGTTTTTGTTTATTGTTTTCATGTTTAAGTATAGTTGTGTTTTCAACAAGGATTTTCCAGAATTGAGTACGCAGACAGGCATGTTGTTTTAAATGTCTAAAAGTTTGTCGTTACTTGGAAATTTACCAGTTATCTCCTCAATGACACATGGCACAATGGATAAAGGCGTTAAATCCATTGACAGGAACAAAAGAGTGTGAATTCAATACCTGGTTAAGGCAGTGGAGAACTTTCAGAGGGAAATTAACAGGAGATAACTGACATCCATTAAACATGGCATGTGGAACTAGAACAGTCTACCCCAGTGAGTGAAATAAAGGGTTCAGTTCGACATTCCAACCACCTGAAGAAGGCCGGAGTGTACAACATCCGAAGCGTTGTGATAAACATGGCGACAGAGATATAGGACAATAGTCCGAATAATGTAAATAGCGTACATTTGAGTTTATTTCTTATGTATCTCAATTCAGACATGCTTGTTCTTGGAGCAATGTGCACATTTATGGTGGTCAATTGCCCACAATACCACTAAAATAATAACAAGAATGTATTGGCTTTTGTATTTACATATGCTCTATCCCTGATATTGAGCACTTTTACCCATAAATATAGCATACATTAAAAGTATATTTTTATCATATATGTGTATGATGTTTAATAGCATCTGAATCAAAATCCGGATTTATTTTTTCGTTCTTTATGCCAAACATGGACCTTCGTGCCTACAAAAAAAAAAAAGACAGTTTTTTTCCATGACACCACTTTTATTTTAACTACCTTCACTCTTCAGCAATGTTTATTGTTTTAAAAAGTGATGATTAAAATTGGTGGCAAAAACAGAAAAGTTAAGAGCTACAAAGGACAGGAAATTGTGGAGAGCCATGATCACTAATGTTCTGAATGGACACAGCACACAGAAGAAGAAAAAACTCTGGTAAAAAAAAAGAAAAGAAAAAAAATGGAAAAATAATCAAAAAGATACTTTATATACGAGTTTTACAATAAAAAAAAAAAAGCATTTATCCACAAAATATGTCAAAAGAGTTTCATAAAAATGTTCGCCTAATAACCACATTTCAGAAGTTTTCTCTCTTGTCCAGCATGTCTTCAAGAGTGGATGGCACAAATAACAAAGAAAAGGAAGTTGTGGAGAGGCTTAATCGATTATGTCCTGAAGAAACATGACATTTACAATTGCAGAGAAGGCAATGGGAAACCATTCCACTATGGTTGCATGAAGTCATGGCAATTCACAGATTATAAAGAAAAGGAAGCTGTGAAGGACCATGATCACCTACATTTTGAGGGAACATGTCATTTAAAAAAATGTGTAATTTCCCAAAATAGATGATTATGTGAACATTGCTTGAAATAATTATTTGAAAAACATTTATTTTAATTGTAAATTGTTTGAATGAAAATCAAAAGGACAATTATACTAAATGATAATTATTTGAAATTCAAAATTCTTTATTGCAATAAAAATGTAAAAATTAAAAGAGGAAATACACAAATGATATTTATTTAAATACAAATATCATTAATAAAACAATTTAGTAAGAAAAAATCCTTATAACCTTAAGTTATATAATACTGCACGCAAATAGTCATCTACCGAAAAGTACTCATGAAAGGATGCCACTAATTTTTTAAGTTTTCCATTTTACGTTGCAGTATTTCTTGGCACTCTTGATATTTTGGAAAACTGCTCTTACTTTTGCAATATGAATTTCTTGCAAGTCTTTTTGCCTTTTAAGAGCGTCTAAAAATTTCATATTAGGATGATGGGATGACACTTGCTGCAAAAAAACCTATGCTTTTCTTCAAGGATGTTATTAGTTCTAGGTAAATCAGCATTGACTCTCTCAAAGCAAGAACATGTATATATTTCAAACATAGGTATTTTGAATAATTAACATTTAGCATAATTGTCCTTTAGATTAATTTTTATTCAAACAATTTACAATTCAAATGTTTTCGAACAATTATTTTCGATACAAAATAGACAATCACAAATATGACAATAATAAAGTTTTCATCCATTTTATTTGGACAATGGTAATTGTATTATTAACCGTTTCCTTATAAGGAAACATTAGGCATCTATTGACTGAGCAGCCAGTGTAACTGTCTTTCTCTTAAAATAGGAAAAATAGATTTCTGAAGTCCAGTGGATGTTATCACTCTTTTTTTTTTTATTTTCCTAACCTTTTATTTCAAGTCATATGAAATGTCAGTACCTTGATTATATTGATATTTTCCCTTTGAGTTATATGTGATATCCATTTTAGTTGTTGATGCGGTTGAATGTCCTCAAATGATGTGGTTTCTGTTACCTTTTGAGATTCTGTAGCTTCAATCCACAAGTTTCAAAGAAGGATGATCTTTGCCAAGGGCCTCAGATGTCACTCATTCAAAGCCATTTTTAACCATTGATCTTAGAAAGTAGTTCTATACAGCCATTTAGATATTTCTGCACAGGTTTGGCATCATGCATGACATCCATATGAAAGTCTCATTCAAAGAGGGATGATCTTTGCCAAGGGCCTCAGGTTTCATTTGCTTAAAGCCTTTTTTCATCATGGATCTTAGGAAGCGGTTGTATACAGCTGAGAGTTTAGATATTTCTAAACGGGTTTGCCGCCATGCATGACATCCATATGAAAGTCTCATTCAAAGAGGGATGATCTTTGCCAAGGGCCTCAGGTTTCATTCACTCAAAGCCTTTTTCATCATGGATTTTAGGAAGCGGTTGTATACAGCTGAGAGTTTAGATATTTCTGCACAGGTTTGGCATCATGCATGACATCCATATGAAAGTCTCATTCAAAGAGGGATGATCTTTGCCAAGGCCGTCAGGTTTCATTCGCTCAAAGTCTTTTTTCAACATTGATCTTAGGAAGTGGTTGTATGAGAGTTTAGATATTTCTGAATTGGTTTGCCGCCATGCATGACATCCATATGAAAGTCTCATTCAAAGAGGGATGATCTTTGCCAAGGCCGTCAGGTTTCATTCGCTCAAAAGTCTTTTTTTCAACATTGATCTTAGGAAGTGGTTGTATGAGGGTTTAGATATTTCTGAATTGGTTTGCCGCCATGCATGACATCCATATGAAAGTCTCATTCAAAAGGGATGATCTTTTGCCAAGGCCGTCAGGTTTCATTCACTCAAAGTCTTTTTTTCAACATTGATCTTAGGAAGTGGTTGTATGAGAGTTTAGATATTTCTGAATTGGTTTGCCGCCATGCATGACATCCATATGAAAGTCTCATTCAAAGAGGGATGATCTTTGCCAAGGTCGTCAGGTTTCATTCGCTCAAAGTCTTTTTTTCAACATTGATCTTAGGAAGTGGTTGTATGAGAGTTTAGATATTTCTGAATTGGTTTGCCGCCATGCATGACATCCATATGAAAGTCTCATTCAAAGAGGGATGATCTTTTGCCAAGGCCGTCAGGTTTCATTCGCCTCAAAGTCTTTTTTTCAACATTGATCTTAGGAAGTGGTTGTATGAGAGTTTAGATATTTCTGAATTGGTTTGCCGCCATGCATGACATCCATATGAAAGTCTCATTCAAAGAGGGATGATCTTTGCCAAGGCCGTCAGGTTTCATTCGCTCAAAGTCTTTTTTCAACATTGATCTTAGGAAGCGGTTGTATGAGAGTTTAGATATTTCTGAATTGGTTTGCCGCCATGCATGACATCCATATGAAAGTCTCATTCAAAGAGGGATGATCTTTGCCAAGGCCGCCAGGTTTCATTCGCCAAAGTCTTTTTTTCAACATTGATCTTAGGAAGTGGTTGTATGAGGGTTTAGATATTTCTGAATTGGTTTGCCGCCATGCATGACATCCATATGAAAGTCTCATTCAAAAGGATGATCTTTGCCAAGGCCGTCAGGTTTCATTCACTCAAAGTCTTTTTTTTCAACATTGATCTTAGGAAGTGGTTGTATGAGAGTTTAGATATTTCTGAATTGGTTTGCCGCCATGCATGACATCCATATGAAAGTCTCATTCAAAGAGGGATGATCTTTGCCAAGGCCGTCAGGTTTCATTCGCCAAAGTCTTTTTTTCAACATTGATCTTAGGAAGTGGTTGTATGAGAGTTTAGATATTTCTGAATTGGTTTGCCGCCATGCATGACATCCATATGAAAGTCTCATTCAAAGAGGGATGATCTTTGCCAAGGCCGTCAGGTTTCATTCGCTCAAAGTCTTTTTTTCAACATTGATCTTAGGAAGTGGTTGTATGAGAGTTTAGATATTTCTGAATTGGTTTGCCGCCATGCATGACATCCATATGAAAGTCTCATTCAAAGAGGGATGATCTTTGCCAAGGCCAGTCAGGTTTCATTCGCTCAAAGTCTTTTTTTTCAACATTGATCTTAGGAAGCGGTTGTATGAGAGTTTAGATATTTCTGAATTGGTTTGCCGCCATGCATGACATCCATATGAAAGTCTCATTCAAAGAGGGATGATCTTTGCCAAGGCCATCCAGGTTTCATTCGCTCAAAGTCTTTTTTCAACATTGATCTTAGGAAGCGGTTGTATGAGAGTTTAGATATTTCTGAATTGGTTTGCCGCCATGCATGACATCCATATGAAAGTCTCATTCAAAGAGGGATGATCTTTGCCAAGGCCGCCAGGTTTCATTCGCTCAAAGTCTTTTTTTTTTCAACATTGATCTTAGGAAGTGGTTGTATGAGAGTTTAGATATTTCTGAATTGGTTTGCCGCCATGCATGACATCCATATGAAAGTCTCATTCAAAGAGGGATGATCTTTGCCAAGGCCGTCAGGTTTCATTCGCTCAAAGTCTTTTTTCAACATTGATCTTAGGAAGCGGTTGTATGAGAGTTTAGATATTTCTGAATTGGTTTGCCGCCATGCATGACATCCATATGAAAGTCTCATTCAAAGAGGGATGATCTTTGCCAAGGCCGTCAGGTTTCATTCGCTCAAAGTCTTTTTTTCAACATTGATCTTAGGAAGCGGTTGTATGAGAGTTTAGATATTTCTGAATTGGTTTGCCGCCATGCATGACATCCATATGAAAGTCTCATTCAAAGAGGGATGATCTTTGCCAAGGCCGTCAGGTTTCATTCGCTCAAAGTCTTTTTTCAACATTGATCTTAGGAAGTGGTTGTATGAGAGTTTAGATATTTCTGAATTGGTTTGCCGCCATGCATGACATCCATATGAAAGTCTCATTCAAAGAGGGATGATCTTTGCCAAGGCCATCAGGTTTCATTCGCCCAAAGTCTTTTTTTCAACATTGATCTTAGGAAGTGGTTGTATGAGAGTTTAGATATTTCTGAATTGGTTTGCCGCCATGCATGACATCCATATGAAAGTCTCATTCAAAGAGGGATGATCTTTGCCAAGGCCGTCAGGTTTCATTCGCAAAGTCTTTTTTTCAACATTGATCTTAGGAAGTGGTTGTATGAGAGTTTAGATATTTCTGAATTGGTTTGCCGCCATGCATGACATCCATATGAAAGTCTCATTCAAAGAGGGATGATCTTTGCCAAGGCCGTCAGGTTTCATTCGCTCAAAGTCTTTTTTCAACATTGATCTTAGGAAGTGGTTGTATGAGAGTTTAGATATTTCTGAATTGGTTTGCCGCCATGCATGACATCCATATGAAAGTCTCAGTCTGATAAGTTTATTTAAGAACATGTCTCAATTTTTCAGTTTAATGTTTTGGTTTTGTAGCTGTTTGCAGTGTTGGGTGAAACTGCCCCTAGTGCAGCCAGTTCTATGTTCAATTTCCTTAAGGAAATTAAAAATTGAGTTGATCTTCAACAAATGCCCGTATCAGCAGCTGACATTGTTTTTGTTTTCAGTCTTTTCCTTTTCAGCTTTTTGCGAAAATTTCACAATGAAAATATTTTCAGTTCTCATGAGATTCTACGATAATTCAAAACCGAATCTCACATTGAAAAAGCTTTTCACCCCTAAATCTTTAATGTACAATATTAAATTCGATCTTTTGAAAAAACTTTTTCTTCACAGATAATGTAGTAAAAAATTAATAATTTTTGAACACACTTTTTACTTGTCTTTACTCCCATAGAGCTTTTTGGAAAAGTTTAACTGAGGCCCAAGCAAAACAACAGTGTGTCAACAGGATGTTTTTTTCTTAACATTGCTATTATTGTGTACTCCATTGGTAAATTTGAAAAGCAATTTTTAGAATTTTATTAAAACTATAACATATGAAACTGATTTGATATATTTTTTCTTGCTGTAATTAGGCATAAATACCATTGCTGATCAGATCCAGAACTTTCAAATATTGTGATCAATGGATGTCCCCCTCATGGAGACCCAATGCCAGAGAGCCTAATGGGACCTAAATTCAACCCAGACCTCAAATGAAACTCATACATATGAGCCATGGCTCCCTGTACCGCTCTAGAAATCCTCTTGCTATCCTGTACCAGATCAGGCCAAAAATGGTGGACTGCTGCCATATATGGGCAGGAACTTCCCAGTCTTCATTTTTTACTCTTGATAGAGTTCCAAAATAACTCCACATAATTATTTTTCACCTTACAACCCCTTTCTCACAAACAAAATGTTGCAAGCCTCTCACTGCTATTTCCATGAAGAGTGTTGGGATGAATTACACTCTTTTATTCCACCAGTCCCAACCTTCATGGCTAAAACCCGTCATGCCACGCCCATTGTAGCGAAGCACCTTTAACCACTTCATATTCCTTTGGTGAGATATACGTTCCACTTGAGCAACTTCTTCCGACAAACCATTGCTTTGTGGAACTGATTCCCAAGAGGATACTTTCTCATTCACTGCAATCTTAAGATGTTCAGGTCTAGGGTTAACAGTTATCTTCTATACCATATAAGCTGTACCTCTTACTTTGTAAGCCTCTACCTCGACTGGCTCTCGAGTCTTGTCCCTTACTCTGTAACCCTCTACCTCAAGTGAACCTCAGGCCTTGTAAAAAATCTCTGATCATTTTTGTTTTAATTTTACAAATCAGGTTCAATTCCCAGTTATTATAGGGTCATCATTAAATTGATAATTATATTTTCAAAATCCCAAATTGAGATCTGCTTATAAAATAAATCATTTTTAGAAAATGTTTATTTTACCAAGAACTCATAAATTTCAGATGGTTGGCGATTATTCAGTGGTATTCCCTGAATATGTGGTAAAATTAAAGACATTATGTAATTAGACACACAGGAAACTTTATCCAGCCAATGAAGAGGGAGATACAGACCCAACATATTGTGTTTGTGTTCTCAAAATCTATAATTAAAGGAAGGTTTGGTTCAAAGGAAGAAATGCTCTCAACCTAGTGAATTTGTGTGGCAAATCGAAATGAAAGAAATTCTCAGAGAATTTCTTTTGACAGTTACTCATCATTATGTGTTTATTTTAATTTTCTGGTTCACAGACATTTTTATAATTTTATGAATAAAATTGCTTTCATAATTATTTCATTATAATAAATAATCAAGATTGGTTTCATATGTTAGGGTTTAGCTGCTGGGGAGGAGGGTGGCTTGACATACAGTAGAATTAAAAACAAATGCAGATGACACTTGTTGTAGGGTCAACAGCTATTAAGCACAATGAAGACACTGCATCTCTAGGTAGAGGGCTTCTCAGATAGAAGTTAATTGCCAGAGTAGAGAGTTCCCCCAAATGAATCAATAGCCATGTATCCTTGACCAGGGTAAGCCTTCAAGTTGAGGGGCATTGGCTGTAGTTTAACCTGGAAAGGGATAGGCTCCACCAGGTCTACTTACCCATACATGAACCTCCCTCTCCAGCTTTCTATAGAAAGAACTGGTCAGATGTTCAGCTTCACAGTGACCCTATGACCACAGCCGGTTATAAGACTGATGATCAAAGATGATATTAGGGTTTTACTAAAAGTTATCTAAAAATAGCATTTTAAAACAAATAATTACCAAAGGAGTACATGGAAGTAACAGTGTCAAGAGAAAAATGTCCCTTTGACACTGTTTTTTTTTTTTTTTTACTTGCCTAGCCTGGTCATCAGCTTTTCATATTTCCACTGTGAAAATTTTAACTGCCAAATCTGAAATTTCCCTTGTATATACTCAGCATTATAGAAATATTATAGATGCATACTTAAATGTTTTCCAAACTCAATAAATCAGAATATTTAAATGCACAAATATCACATGAATTGTTAAATAATGTGTTTCAGCATGTGCTTTTTCAAGTAAGCATTTCGTGAAAAATTTGAACCACAAACCTCACAATTAAAGGGTTTTTCTGCAGTGTGTGTCTTCATATGTTCTTTCAAATTGGATCTTTGTGTAAATTTTGAATTACATATTGTACAAGGAAAGGGTTTTTCCCCAGTGTGTATTCGCATGTGTTGTGTTAAACTTGAATTTTGTGAAAATTTTGCACTGCAAATGTCACAATGAAAAGGTTTTTCACCAGTGTGTGTTTGCATGTGGCTTTTCAGATAGTCACTTCGTGAAAATGTTGACCCACAAATCTGACAATGAAAGGGTTTTTCTCCAGTGTGTGTTTGCATATGTTTTTTTAATGTAGACTTGTCTGAAAATTTTGATTCACACCTGTCACATTGGAATGGTCTTTCTCCAGTATGAGTTCGTACATGAGTTTCTAAATTTGCTTTAACAGTGAAATTTGCTCCACAAATGACACAGTGAAAGGGTTTTTCTCCAGTGTGTATTCGCATATGTTTTCTCAGATTTGAATTTTCAGAAAATTTTGACCCACAAATATCACAGCGAAATGGTTTTTCTCCAGTATGTGTTTTCATGTGGCTTCTGAGAATTCCACCTCGTGAGAACTTTGATCCACAAATCTCACAATTGAAAGGTCTTTCTCCAGTATGTGTTTGCATGTGTGTTCTCAAACTTGAGCTAACTGCAAATTTTGATCCACAGATCTCACAGTGATATGGTTTTTCACCCGTGTGTGTTCTCGTGTGCCGAGTCAAATCAGAACTGGATAAAAATTGTTTTTTACACATTTTACAAGTAAAGCACTTTTTCCCAGTCTTGGTGGCATCAGGAGAGTTGTCAGAAGAAATAGATTCCTTTGGTTTAGATATTACTTTTTTTTCAGGAGACTCCATCTTCAAAGAATAGAATATAAACGTTTTGTTTCTTATTGAGTTGCTGAAATTTTCTTATGTGATATTTTTTTATTTTCTAAAGGAAAATTTAACAATCTTGTCAATTCCTGAAGAATCTTTTAGCAAATTGCTTATAGTTTTTAATCTGACAGAATGAAAATTCAAGCAATCTATTTCTTTGGCTGAAGTGACATTTGACCTCCATTTTGACAATAGCCAGCATTAACATCGGCATCACATTTTCCATAAACAATCCAGAAATCTGCAAGTACAAAAGTTTAGAAATCAAAGTTAAAAACTTTCAATTATTTTGTTCTGATGATGTGAATTAAACACTGAAATGTTTTTTAAAAAAAAAAAAAAGAAGCTGCTTTCTGACAGCAACAGAACAGCAGTCTGGGTGGTTTTGATAAAAAGTAACTGAAATTTAGTTGAAAGTTTGTTTTTTTTTCCCCTTGTCTGAATTTCTGGAATGAAGAGTTCTCATTTTTACATTATACATTTAGACTATTGTCCTCATCTGTGTTGTTTTTATCACAACATTTCAACCACCATGTACTCCGGCCTTCACCAGGCAATTGTTGAACCAAGTAACCTCCAGGGAATTTCAAAGTAAACCTTATATATAATCTATGATAGTGAATTGTTCCCATTTGTCTCTCAAGAGACCCCTCCCCTTGTCTTGTTCTTATTTAGTACTCTGCTCAGTTGTTGCTTACCAAGTTGAAATATGTATTGACTAACAATTATTATATTACCAAATAAAAGAATCAATGTTTTAATCCACAAGGCCATTGTCCCAAGGGACAATCCTGAGTAGACAACTAAAATCTAATCTGTCTGCTAATAAGACTGCTGCTGCTGTGTGTCACATCTAACTGCACCCACTTATAAACAAGATGGAAGCTGTTTATCATTTATCAAAGACTGATTCCATTTACAAAAAAAAAATGAGAGAATAGGAAAAAATAAGGGAAGAATTTAAGAGTTTTTAAGCCTGCATTACAACCATGGAGCTTTGTTTTTTTTTTTTTAGTTTTTTTTAAGCATATGACAACTTTTTCCATAAAACATTTTAAATAACTCTCATTCATGTCAAACACTGCGACTAGTGACCAACATTTTCAAAGCTGCCTTCATCCGTTACATCATGAATCTGATATTGATGCTAATTGCATTTAAAATTGTTTAGCACTGTCTCCCAATATGTGTCTGTGTATTTCAGACAGCCAGATAAATGCCTTAGAGCAATCAAAATGCTGAAGACAAAGTCCTGTTCATCGTCTGTTGAAAGCCAAAAGCGTGAAACTAGAAAAAGAAATAAATACAAACTTGCAACTAAATTAATCTGAATAACAAAATAAATAAGAAGGTAATGTAGAAATGTGACAAAGGGAGCCAAAGTGAGACCCTGGGTCTAAATGGGTGCAGGAGGAAGTGAGTAGTTTGCTTACAAGAATATGGTTTACAGTTTACAATAATAAGTCTGATAAAATAAAGAACAAATCAAAAACGTTTATCACTCGAGCATGTTTCACTTTTATTAAAGCTTCATCGTAGAATGAAATATGGTGAAAAAAGAACAAAGAATTTCTGGTATTTTTACTCTTGTGCTTTTTGATTTTCATTAATTAATCAGGTTTCATGTGCATTCAACTTGTTAAACAAATGTTAGTATGATTTAAATCATTCCGAATCCAAGGAGATATAATGTGTCTCTTTAAAGTTCCAAGAAAGAATAAATGTACATGAAGTTACAGTATGGCATAGAGGAAGAACTGTCAACATGTGATGAAAGGGATTCAACATGGAGGAATATGACATCAACATAAAACCACTAACATTCACGTCAAACACTGGTTCTAAAGAACAGCATATTTAAAACTGCTTTACTATTAAGTAAAAAAATACATAAAAAATTATTTTTAAAAAAAGTAGCGCAACTAAATTTACTAAACTTAGCAATTTTGGACTCGTAAATTTTTTTCTACTTAATTACTACATCACCTCGAGGAACCCTCCTAATACAGAGCTTTACACGATTTTAAACTATTATAAATTATTATAATTAAAATTTCTTAAAAACGAAAAAAATTCTTGTAAAAATGAATTATTCATCAGAAAAAATTATTTCTTCAGACAATAATGTCCTTAATATTACTTATTTACAAAAACAATTAAAAGCTTTTCTAATTAAGTAATATCATAGTTTTATTGATTCATTATTTTCAATTCAGAGCAGATTTTCAGTTGAATAGCTCAAAGTTGAAAAAAAAAAAAAGTAGGTTATTTACCATCTTCAAGACTCCTACTTTTAACAAAAAAAATTCAGGAACCAAAAGGTTTTAAAGAAATTTCATTAAATTAAGTAAATGTGGGTAACATATTTTAAAAAATATATTTTTACCTAAAAAAATATTTCAAAATAATTTAATTCATTTGTGAATAAGTCCTGAAAATTTCATTTAAATCGAACAATTACTTGATTTTTACAAGAATTTCCAAATCAATCTGTTTTCAATGGAAAAAAATCGCAAAAAAAAAAATGTTATTTTCTGTGACGCCGCAATGACGTAAACAAAAGAAGAATTTAACCAAAATTTCAAACGTGTTAGGATTAAAAAATTTCAAAAAATGATTAAAAAATACTTTGGTCTTTCATCTTAATAATAACATAAGCATTTTGACGATAAAACTTTATTTTAGTTAAGTTTGTGAGATTTTCATTACGCTATATGCTGTTTTCCTGCGAAAACAGTGAACATGCTTAGCTTTAAGCCATTACATAATAAAACTGATACGGATGCTGATATGATTTTATTTAGGCTTGTATCTCCATAAATAATGTTATACTGTAGAGCATATGAGAGATGAGAATAAAAAGCAAAGCACAATGGACCAAAATTGGCTGACCTAAATAGCATAATGTCAAGCACAAAGCCAAGAGAAAAGCAAATGATGTGGCCCAGGTCAAAATGAAAGTTATATCAAAACAGTAGCATGAAAAAGTTTAACCCATGGATCACTTATATCCAGGGTGAGCAAGCTTTTTTTCATTGAGTGGTCCTGTGTAAAGAAGAGAAAATGAAAACTCTGATTTTAAACCGTTGCTGCCTTGCAGCCATACCCAATCAAACAGGCATGTCTTCTTTTTCAGATGATCAAGCATGTTCTGCCCTTTCAGCTGCTAGGGACCACCATCTTATAGACAACAAGTCATTCATCAAGTCTACTCAATTCAGCTGACCTTCTTTGTCAGGGTCGTTTGACATGGTCTGTGTGAGGTCCACTTTCACTCATCTGACCTTCACTACACAGGTGCTATTTTATTTCTGACATGTAACTTTTCATAATCATAACAAAAAGGAGATTCAAAATGTGAGGTGAATTCAAGAAATTTACAGGTGGTATCAGTGAGAGAAATCAGCATTTGGTAAGCAGAAGTTGTTTGAAATTGCATTGCTAAAGATTTTACTATAGGCATGCACTGACAATCAGGAAGAAATGGATTGTCAATGGTCAGGAATTAATGCAAGCATTACTGATAGAATAGGGCTATTATATGTACAACGTAAATGCATTACTAATGATTTTACTATAGGAATGCATTGAAAATCAGGAAAAAGGGGATTGTCAGTGGTCAGGAATGAATGCAAGCATTACTGATAGAATAGGGCTATTATATGTATAATAGAAATGCATTGCTAATGATTTTACTATAGGAATGCATTGAAAATCAGGAAGAAAGGGATTGTCAGTGGTCAGGAATGACAGCAAGCATTACTGATAGAATAGGGTTATTATATGTAAAGTAAATGCATTGCTAATGATTTTATTATAGAGATACATTGAAAATCAGGTAGAAAGGGATTGTCAGTGGTCAGGAATGAATGCAAGCTTTACTGATAGAATAGCGCTAAATGCCTTGCTATAAGAATATATTTAAATGGACTATATCCAGTTTTTCATTATTCTTACTATTGTTGTATAAAATTTAAAACTTTTAGAAATTTGTCTTTAAAAAATAATGCCCCCCCCCCCCACTGCATTGACCTTTGCGTCAGTATTAATGTATAGTATCTATTTTCATTTATAATGGAGAACTATTTATTCTTTCCTCAATAGGAGTAGTTAGGTTCACTTACCATCTGGTTTACAATACACCCTCTCCAATTTTTTGAGTAGAGGTTTTTATCCCTTGTTTCCCGTTTAGGACTAGGTTTCCGGTTCCTTCTAAAAGTCTACTTCAACTCTATACTTCTAAAATCACCAGCTGAATTCTGAAATTTTATTAAATAATTTTTTTTTTTCTCAGTAGGAATAGGTAGAGGCTTACCTTGTTTTCTGTTTAGCAGTGGGTTTCCGATTCCTCAAAGTCTTTTCATTCTCTTTCACTCCCAGTAGCACCTGCGTCTTAGTTACTTTATCGCCTTGCTTGGGGTGAATTAATTAAAAAAAAACAAAAAACAAGTAAAGTGCCTGGTCCCACAGATTCCAACCCTTCGGCAGTGCCCCTTCTTCGTTAAGGGCGGTAAAGGTCCTTTTTTGTGATCGCGACGCCAGTCTGACGGTATGGTAGAGGGGACTGCAATTTTTATCTTTGGGCCCTATCTACCCGTATGAAAACCCCACGTTAAAAAGAAGACCTTGTGTCATAACCCACATTGGTGGGCAGGTCGGGTCGTAAAAATCTTTCTTAATGATTCCATCTAACATATTGTTAATGTCGCTTTCTTTATGGTTGTATTGAGTTTTTTTACCATATCACCAATAATTCGAAATAAATAACTCTCTCATTTTTTCCAATTTGAATGTAAATAAAATTAAATATTTTATATCATGTAATTAATAAAAAAGAAAATGACAATTTTCTTACCTCAAATTTGTGGGGTTTTTTTCTTTCATTTTTTGACTGTGACTTGCCTTGACAAACACATCCTCAACACTTAATTGCCGAACTGGATTTTTTATGAAATGCTTTTGCAACGAAACCACTTTTTCTATTAAACAACAGAAGGGCTAAAATAATATTAAAAGCTATAAAAAAAAAAAATGAAGAATTAAAATTAATGACCATAAATTGAAAATCATCCGTTCCGATCATATAGAAATGGTAACAAAGAAAACAAACGGTGAATAGGGAAAATGTCCCTCTTCAATAAAGTCCCTAAAAAAATTATTCCTTAGTTTTAAATTAATTCACATATGACTTGCTACGAAGCAAAATTGCAATTTAGACAAAAGTGAAGTAAAGAAAATCATGTAAAAATCTTGTGTGGGAACTACTTAAGAATACAGGTCCACTCATAAAAAATAGGAGAGAAATATTTTTTTTTAGATTTAGATTTCAGTAGACCTTCCTTCCGCTGCAACACTTCTTGTAAGAAGTGTCAGAACCTATTCTAAAAATATTGATTCGTTATCGATTTCGTGTAAAATCGAACATAATTTATTGTGGATTTGGACTAAAAGAAGACACTTAGCTGTTAAAAAAAAAAAAAACATTTTTTAAAAAAGTTTATTTTTTTATAGGTTTTTTTTTCAGAAGCACAAATATTTATTATTCATTTTCTAAACGGATACATAATTTTATTAATTTATATCAATTTTTGTTTGTTAATTAAAACTTTTAAAATGAATATATCCATTTGTTATTTTAAACTTTTAACGAACAAATAAAAGATTTCTTTTAAATTAAATTTTGAAAAATCTTTTTGTAACTGCCACCTAAAAAAAAGTGTTTTTGCACAAAATTTGCAAAAGTCAATAACTCTGTAAAAGTCAGATATCAATTTGACACTCTGTTGATTTTGTAGATATACAGAAGACATTTATCTCCCTTTGGTCAAGATAAGTCACATCAGTCACATATAGTGATGAAAGTACCAGTCAAATTCAGTTTGTTTTCAGCAGCTAAACTGTAAGGTTGCTTTCTTTGGCCCAGGTCCCCCATAGCCCAGGCAGAGGCTAAATCTGCCACCTTGCAGCTTACAAGTCCATGGTGGTGTTTCCCTTTGCAAATATATTTTTCCCAGATATAAAAAGAAACTCCAGTTTGCAGTCCTCAATTTGGTAAAACCTAAGATTCTCTGTTTCCCATTTGTGGAATGTATCCTCGCCTGGGATACAAATGAATCTGGAATCCTAAACATGGCTTCTCCAGACATAGGATCATCTCTATATTATATGTAAGATATTTCCTTTTTGTTTCTCCTTACACTTATATATTATTCTCTGTATGGGATATTTGTATATATGCATATATATAGTCTTATGTACATCTTAGTAGTATTGTAGCGACTGCTATGTTTTTCCATGCCCACATTTTATTCATCTGTGATTGGCCAATAAATCAATACTGCCGTTCTATAGGACAATTTAGCCATCGCAGTAGTTGCCTTGAATTTTTTGGTTTTGAACTTGCTTCGTTAGTACAAATTTAGCGATTGGTCAAATTTTAACCAATCACATATTTTAGTGCAAAATCAACTCCCCCCCCCCGGTTTCGCTGGGAGCCTATCTGTAGCTTTAAAAGAAGCGACTTTTTCACAAGCCGCCAGTAGAGTCCAATAAATTTTGTCTGTCAGCACAAACCTATGACTTTACTCACATTTCAAATGCACACACAGACACAGAATTTTGTAATACATATATACATATCATATACATATACATATCTCTCTGTGACTCAGCCAAGTTCAATCAACCAGGACACACTTTCTGATCAATTGTATTCTTGTGTTATCTATTCTAACAGCAGACTTGTTCTAACATTGATTCCTGAACATTTCTCTCTCAAGTGTACTTTCTTTTGAACAATCAATTACAAATCAAAATACGGTAAAAGGGAAGTAACTTCTTTTCCCTTAATCTATACATTGAATACAAATATTTTGTTCTTGTATGTTATTTCAATATATACTTGTTGATTCACATTTGGAGTTTCGTTGTTTTCTTGAATCATTAATAATACAAAAGATATATGCACTAAAGAACATGTATAACAGTATAAATGTCTTTCTGAGAACAAAGCATATTTGTCATTCCTTTTCCTTTCAGTCTGTCTGTTCTGTTTGTTAAGTATGGTATTATTGTATCTTGTATGTAATAATGACATAATGGGAGAAATACAGTGGGAGAATGAATTTTTCTACAATTACAATATTATAAACAGTATCCACCCAACTAAATTGATAATAAATATTATTTTTCAATTCTGACAAATACTGAAGCCTAAGGAAAGTCTAAAGAATGCTAATCTACAAAGATTATTTAAAAAAAAAAAACTTTGCTTCTTTTTTTTTATGAGCGGACCAGTCTATATCAGTAGTTCCTTTGTGACATATAAAAATGTCTTCCATTTTGAATTATGTTCAATTAACTGACTTCAGTGTAAGTGCAAGTTTATTTTTTTAATATCCTGCAAAATTACAAATATTTTTACACAAATGTTCTCATTTTCATTATTGCCATCACAACATTTCAGCTATTGCCCATTCCGGCATTGGTACTACCGTATGAAAGTTGACCCACATGCACTTGTTAAATTTAGCATTAAACATGTATGACTATTTCATTCTCACAAATTAGACATTTTGGAATTTTCAAACTTTAAACTTTACTTTCCTTTAGAATCTCACAGACTGAATGAAAATCTTGAATGAAATGAAGGAGATTTAAAAAAACATTTCTATATAACTTAAGTAAAATTTAACATGCATGCATGGATTCACTTTTGTGTGTGTGTGTGTGCAATAGCCATTGGCCTTCTTCCCAGAATGGAATCAGGGGTAGAACTGAAGATTCACCCACTCCTCATACAAAGAAACAATTTTCTTTGTGACTAAATTCTTTCTGCAACATTTCTTTTTTTAATCTTCACTCCCACAAATAAATTAAATTTACAAAAAAAAATTCTCAGTAAAGGTAATGGATTTGGGAGGAGAATAAAAGACTCCAGAATCCAAACAGGATTTTTGAAATATTCAAAAGTAGAAGGATTTCATAAACTGCAATAAAATATGAGAAATTATCAGAAAAAGGAATAAAAATGAATTATAATCATTAGACAAATAACAGCCCTATTCCTGACCATTGAAAATCTCTTTCTTCCTCATTTGCAATGCATTCCTATAGTAAAATCATTAGCAATGCATTTATATTATACATATAATAGCCTTATTCTATCAGTAATGGTTGCCTTCATTCCTGACCACTGACAATCCCTTTCTTCCTGATTTTCAATGCATTCCTATAATAAAATCATTACAAATGCATTTGCATTATCCCTATAATAGCCTATAATGGTAATATTCGCCATTTCCTTATAAGGAAACATTTGGAATTTATTGACCACACCAGTGCTGCTTTCAATTAAAATTTATAAAATCTTTGTCTAAAAACAATTTTTCAGGAAAATAGGCTTCTCGACTCCCATAGATATTATGGCTCTTTCTAGTATTGATGAGAATTTCCTTCCACACTTTTCCTACATGCAAGCCATCAATGGCAACACCAGTGGCAGCCACCAGCATGTCACCGGTGGGCCTCTAGTGGTCCGCCAGTGGTAACATTGCCAGGACGAACACGTCAGTGGTATGACAGCTGGCCACCAGTGGCAAATTGATGGCTTGTGTGTAGGGATTTTATTTGAAGTAGTAGGGAATGTCAGTATCTTGATTATGTCATTATTTTCTCTTTGAGTTACATGTGCTATCCATTTTTGTTGTTGCTGCTGTTGAAAGTCCTCAAGTGTTGTTGCTTCTGTTATCTGGTACAGTTCCTTGTCATTCCCTATTGCCAGTTCTCAATGTTCAAAGAAGGATGGTCTTCGCCAAGATCTACAGATTTCACATGCTCCAAACCATTTTTGGCTATTGAAAGCAGGTTGCCTATAGCTGACAGTTTAGATATTTCTGAACAGGTTTTGTGCCCTGCATGACATCCAGATGAAAGGCTCAATCTAATGAGGTTATTTGAGAACATGACGAGTTTTTAGGTTGATGCTTTGGTTTTGTAGCAATTTATGGTGTTGTGGGAAACTACCTCTGACACAGCTCATTCTATGTACAATTTCCTGATCTCCTATACTAAATTTATTATAACTGATCCATCCTGAATTTTTATGATGGATCCAGGGTAACAGTTCCATCCATGCTTTCAGTCCAATTCCAGATTATAGTTTCTGTTTTGGAAAGATTTATTTGGAGTTTTACTTTTTGAAATATTTAGTAGATGTTGCTTTTTTATTCAAGATCATTCTTAGTCTGAGTACCTATGTTACCAGAATAGTTTCGTCTGTGAGAAAGGGTTTGTATGGTGAGAAATAATTTGCCACCGAAAAGGACACAGGGACACTTTTAGTCTCTATGGAGACTAAAAAGCAAAGACTTGTCACCTCCCACTCATATATGGCAGCAGTACTCCTTTCTCAGTCTGATTTGGCTCTTGTAATGGTAGAGGATTGCAGGAGGAGTCAGGTGTTTAGAGCATATTTAGTTATGGATTGTATGAGTTTCACTTGAGCTCTGGATTGAGTTTAAGTCCCATTAGCTGCTTGAGGCATGGAGCCTCCCTCAGGGAACATCTCTTCATTGCGATTGGTGAAAGTTGTGTTTGATTGGCAATGATTGGAACGTCAAGTTTGGTTTTTGAAGTATTGAATATGAGCTGCCAGTTTTTCTCCCACTTTGCTACAAAGCTCGATCAAATAGAACATCTTTCTTACTAACTGAATACGAATAGAATGAAGATGATTCAACTCCATGTATGTGGCAGGGTGGGTTCTTGCATTCCTGTTTGTTGGAAATCCTCTTCTGTATTTCCAGTCTTTAAGAACACAGGCGAACCATCTAATGTTTTGCTTCTTCATGCTTTCCTGTTTGTTGGAAATCCTTGTCAGCAGTTCCAGTCTTTAAGAACTCAGGCCAGCCATATGATTCTTTCATCAGCCTATTAGCCTTCTACCTCTTTTCTTTCTCTGTCTCTCTAATAAACATTGTGTTGGTTAAGCATCTCACATTGCAGGGTCTTCTTCCAGATAGGCAATATGGTTTTCACTTCTCTAGCTCAACTGTTAATATATTAATAATTATTGCTAAAAGAATCTATCCTGCATTAGATAAGAATGGTGAAACACATGCTGCTGTTGCTGCTTTGGATATCTCAAAGGAAGTTGACAAGATTTGGCATACTGGATCTTCTTCACAAGTTGGAAAATCATGGAATTTGTGAACAAAGTTTTGTACTGATTCAATCTTTATCAAATCATGAAATGAAAGTTGTCTTGAACAGCCACACTTCTAGGTATTTTTGCATTAATCCAGGTGTCACCCAAGCTCTTTCTTCGGACCGGTGTTGTTCCTAATTTTCATAAGTGACCTTCCAGATGCCATCAGTTCCTATCTCAGTATCTATGCATATGACACAATTATTTACTATCAGTAAGTCTGATCAGTTTGATAAGGTCATATTAGCAGCCGATCTAAAAAATGACCTACAATCAGTTGTTAACTGGGGCAAGAAATAACTTGTTAATTTTAATACCTCTAAAATGAAACTGCTCTCTTAATCATCTGAGAGAACCCTTTTTACCTTCTATCCCAATGGCTGATGCTAACCTCCATGACAGTGACTCACTGTTTTCTCAGACTAACATTTTCCGTAGACATGAAGTACAAAGATTGTATTGGGTCAATTGCTAGGCCAGCTACTAGGAAAGTTGGTTCACTGTGTCATTTATCTTACATATAAGTCTACCAATCATCACTGCAATGAATAGTGCTGCCACATCTGGTCTGGTGCTTCTATGTATTTAGAGATTTTTGATAAAATCCAAAGAAGAATCTGCAATGCTATTGGTTCTGACCTGGCATCTCACCTTCAGTCACTTTTCCATCACTGTAATATAGCTTCCCTGTACCTTTCTTATAAATATTTTCATGGTAATTGTTCTGATGAACTTTCATCTTTGGTACCTCAACTTTATGAAGTGCAGTACTAGATTGGCAGCTAGGTCTAATTTTATAATTGAAATGGCTAGATGTAAATTCTATGATAACAGTTTCTTCTCTCACACTTCTCACTTGTGGAATGGAACTCTCTTCCAGCTTCTTGCTTTCCAGACAACTTCGATCTTCAAAACTTAAATGCAACATCAATTGTCATCTGTCTTCTTAATTCCTGTTCTTTCCTTGTTCTCTCTCCTTACTAATGTTTTTTTTTTCCAATATTCTTTCACACTCAGTAACACCCTTGCATCTCAGTGGCTTTATTACCTTGGTTGGAGAGAAACTATTAAAATTTAAATGAAATGTCAATCATTATCTTCTGTCTTCTTAATTCCTTTTCTTTTATTGTTCTCTCTCCTTGATAATGTTTTTCTTGTTCTCATATTCTTTCACACTCAGTAACCTCTTGTCTCTTAGCGGCTATATTGCCTTGCTTGAAGACAAACTATGAAAAGTTCTTCAGAAGGAAAAAAATGACAAAAAACTAGAAATAAAATCATAGCATTAAATATATGGCAAAAAAAAATATTTGAATTTAGCAAATATGTTAATTATGCTGATGTCAGCAAAAATTAGAAAAGAAATTGTCCTCATCTTTGTCACCACATTTATTATGTTTCAGCCATTGTATGCTCCAGCCTTCTTCAGTTGGAATGTCAAACTGAACCCTTTATTTTGAACTAACACCTTTATCCACTGTGTCAAGGACATATGGCACAGTGGATAAAGGCGTTAGTTAGATCCAGTGACAGGACACAAGGAGTGTGAGTTCAATACCCTGTTAAGGCAGTGGAGAACTTGGAGAGGTGAATTAACAAGTGATAACTGACAATTGACATCCTTTAAAAACATGGCACGTGGAACTAGAACAGTCTACCCCAGTGAGCGAAATAAAGGGTTCAGTTCAACATTCCAACTACCTGAAGAAAGCCAGAGCATACAATGGCCGAAACGTTGTAATAAATATGGCGACAAAGATGAGGTCAATAGTCTGACTAATGTAAATGGTGTACATAATACCTCATCTTAGAAATATAGACAGATACTAAAAAATATGAATTTTTAAAAAAATTTTTTTATTTACCTGTTCCCAAAACATTCCTTTATAAATAAAATTTCACTGAGAAAACCATTAATGAAAAAATCCAGGAAAATACAAAATTTGGGCTGAAAATTATATACAAATTATGACATCATCAAAAGTCACTAGTCCCAGATGCAATGACAATGTCAAATATAAAAGAAAAGGTAAATGAATTATCCTGAAAAGTTTCAAACAAATTAAGTCATTATTTGGAATTCTATTGTATTTTAAAGTTGGCAGTCAAAAAAAGTTGTCTTCCTGCCGTTCACAGCCCCAAAATAACCTGCCTGGAATAGGGTTAAATTTGAAATTAGATAAAATTTTAAGTTGTGAATGTGAGTGAAAAGTTTTTTTTCCAGGATATATTTGGAAGTTTTCAGGTTTAAATTTTCTAGAAAATTCAAGACACTTCAAATATGAAGCACACACATTTTTATACATATATATATATATATATATATATATATATATATATATATATAAAAAAGACAAAAGGAAAAATTATCTTAGCTGATATGTTTCGTTCTCTGATGGACTTTATCAAGGCACATATAAAAATTTTATTTTGCAACAAGTTTTTATAAACAAAACTAAAAGATATTGTTTGTTTATCAATACTTGTTGTAAAATAAAATCTTCACATTTACGTTGATGAAGTCCATCAGAGAATAAAATGTATCAACTAAGAAAAATTTTCCTTTTGTTATTATTCAGTGTCCTTTTACTCATATATTGTAGTTAAATCTGAAATTGAAAGTGTGTGTGCATGGGTTCCTATGTCAAATATTAAATTTAGGATTTGTAAAATACAAAGATCTATTATGTATTATGCCTAAGAAGACACTTAAAATCAAATTATTTTAACAGTTTTAGTCACAAAATGTAGCAAAACTGTGACTTTTTATCAGTACTGGTAGTCATTTGGTTTTTAAGATATAAAGAAAATTTGACAAAGTTTAACAAACATAGAAAAAAAAACTTGTGTCAAAAGGAGGGCTTTTTTTTCTTAAGACTGCTACTGTTATTCATTTGGCGATTTTTATTGTTTTAAAAAAGCTATTGTTGTTGATTCATTTTCATGGCTTATCAACCCTTTGCAAAATATTTAAAGCCAGAAAATATTCTTAGATTGTAAGAATTATTTTTTTTTTTTTTTGTGTGTGGGAAGATAATAATAATTTAGTGATGCAAGTCTTACTGGCTGGAGGAAGAAAAGGTGGATTCATGCCTTTCTTCAATAAGTGAATAAAATGAACCCAACTGGAATTGAAACTCTGCTCTCTAATTGACAATTCCGAGTCATTACACCACCTGCATATCCAAGTTTCAGCACCTGGTATTCCCAAACAGTCACCCATCTAAGTACCGACCCAGCTCAACATTGCTTAACCTCTGTGATCATACAAGAACTAGTGTTTCAACATGCTGTGGTCACAAGCCAGCTATTTTTAGAATAAAAACGCAAATCAGAAAGGATTTATACATTTTTCTTTCTTCTCATAAATTGACAACACAAATGTTAAACTAAAATCTTAATTAGATTGTTTAATTGCAATAATAATTCTATACTTACTAGATTATAAAGTGTTAACCAACTACAATGCAGTATTATTTAACATAATTTAAAGAAATAATGATAAAGAAAAATTATAAATAATGTTTAACATTTTTGCTGTCAGTTCTCAAGAAAAAAAATGCAAAAATCCAGATTCATATATTTGAGTTTTATTAAAATTCTAAAAAAAACAAAAAAACAAAAAAAAAACAATAAAAATGGCCAAGGGAGTTTCCAGTAATAGTAGTGTCAAGAGAAAACATGCTGTTTCCTTGCAGGTATAACAAGGTAACTTGTTATTAGCAGATATTGTAGCTTTTAAATTCCAAGGCAATGATTTGGAATGGATTGGTGTGTGTTATTCTAGTCCTTATTAATTTTCCCAGGCCAGAATATTTGTCAAGAGGCCAGGTGTGACTTTGAATTGGACAGGTGAGAACATGTTTTTGATTCCATTCCTGATGGCTGAATAAGATTTGGATTTTTGAGCAATAACACTGAATGAAATGGGGCAAAATCAAAACATATGATTTGGTGTTTTAAACCTGACTTTAAACAATGGAAAACTGAGTTATTTTGTCATGTGAACAGTGATATATGGGTGGAGAATTATGTATAAATTCAGCCTGATTTTGAGGATACAGAGATGGGCTAGGACATCAGAGAGACATACATGTCATCAGATACATGCACAGTTGCACACGTGCATGAGGAATGGACCCAATATTCACTTGAATTTTCGATTGAACCTTGCTGAGCACATAAGGTCAAGATTCCAAGTCACCGCCTTTCAATCTTTGTGTGTTAATAGATGCCAAATATATCTGATTGTAAATTATTTTATTCACTTCCATTAAATCGTCTATATTTAACCAAAACTGGCATTTTTATTTCTTCAGTGAAAGCTTTCAGCCCAGTCATCAACAAGAAGTTTACTATGGCTTATTGACTAAAAGAAGAAAGACAACTTTCTTTATCAGTAAGAATCACAACACTTGAAAAACTAAGACTGGACGATCAACAACTTATACTGGCACCAGTCCCTAAACCATTTTAGAAGCTGTATAACTCTCCTTATCAAATAACCATTCAAGGATTGAGATATCAGAACAAGTGGTGTCTGAACTGAGCAGCTTCACATTGACAGGAAGTGACACTAGACCAATGGGGTCTAGGAGGCATGTACATGAAAAGAAGGTTTGATGGGTTAGACAGGTAAATTTATTAAACTTTGCTGAAAATTTGTTGCATTAATATCAGTACTAATAATTAGTACCTATATTTTACACTGTTACATTAATAACGGTACTATGACAGTTTGGGATTTGCAGATGATTTTTTCAAATTTGACAAATATAAAAATTCAAACCCAGAACAATGTGATCTTTCCTGAGAATGTTTCCATGTGTTTTTTCAAATAAGAATCATACGAGAAATTTGAAGTGCCTAGCTCTAGTAAAATGATTTTTGAAGTCTGTATGCTCATATCTCTTTACAATCTTCCTGTAAAGGTTTTTCTCTGTGTTTTTGCATGTGCTTCATTAAAGTTGAATTTTGAGAAAAGCTTGACCTGCAAATATCACACCGGAAAGGCCTTTCTCCAGTGTGTGTTTGCATGTGACTTTTCAGATGGTCACTTCGTGAAAATGTTGACCCGCAAATCTGACAATGAAAGGGTTTTTCCCCAGTATGTAATTTCTTGTGTTTTCTCAGTGTGGAGCTGAGAGAAAATTTTGAGTCACAGCTGTCACAATGAAATGGTCTTTCTCCAGTGTGGATCCGCACATGATTTTCTAAATTTACTTTTACTGCAAACCTTGCACCACAAATATCACAGCGAAATGGTTTTTCTCCAGTGTGTGTTCGCAAATGTTTTCTCAAATTCGTTTTTTCAGAAAATTTGGATCCACAAATTTCACATCGGAATGGTTTGTCTCCAGTATGTGTTCTCATGTGTGTTGTCAAACTTGAACTAGCTGTAAATTTTGACCCACAAACCTCACAGTGGAATGGTTTCTCCCCAGTGTGTATTCTAGTATGTTGAGTTAGCCCATGCTTGGTCAAAAGTTCTCTGTTACACACTTTACATGTAAAAGACTTTTTCCCAGCTTTACTATTAGGACAGCAATTTTGAGAATTTGAGCTTCTTGTTCCAGAAGAGATCATTTTTTCAACAGTTTCCATATTCAGAAAGTAATATACAAAGTTCTTATTCTTTGTGTATTGGAAATTTTTCTGTCTAATATTTCCTTACATTGTTGAAAACCAATGCAGTCAATTTTCAAGGGATGTTTCTGCAAATTGCTTATATTTTCAAATTCAATTGAACAAGAGCTAAAGTGACTCATTTCGTTGGCTGAAGTGACATTTGACCTCCATTTTGGCAATAGCCAGCATTAGCATCAGCATCACATTTTCCATAAACAATCCAGAAATCTGCAAGTACAAAAGTTTAGAAATCAAAGTTAAAATCTTTCAATTACTTTGTTCTAATGATGTGAATTAAACATTGAAATGTTTTTTAAAACAAAGCTGCTTAGTGACAGCTGTAGAAGTCTGGGTGGTTTTGATAAAAAGCAACTGAAATTAAGATGAAAGAAATAATAGTCAAACTGATTATCATTTATCAAATACTGATTACGATTACAAAAAAAAGAGGAAAAATGAGGAGGAATTGAAGAGAATTTAAACCAATATCACAACTAGAAGACTTTTTTTTAATTTTTGTAGCATATGACAACTCTTTACTGACACAAAAGTTTTAAAAATTCACACTCATGTCAAACAGTGGCCCTAAGGACTAGCATTTTCAAAACTGCTTTCACTCTTTACACCATAAAACTGGCATCAATGCTAATTTCATTTTAAAATGAATTAGTATTTGTGCTGGCATGATCTCCATGAATGTTATTGTATCACCTCCCAACACACATTTGTGTGTGTGCATGTATACCTCAGACAACCAGATAATTTCTTTAAAGTAATAAAAACTCTGAAGACAGTCCTGAGTCCTGGGTATGACAATAAACTACATCTAGCAGCAAGGCTTCTGATCAAGAAGTTAGAGATTTTGAGAAGTGTGGAACCACTTCTTGCTGTTGTCCCCAGGTTCATCCTGACCTGGGATGGTAGCATCTTTTAGGGTCCCAGCCAAATAGTTAACCCCCAAACGGGAGTCAAAACATTATGAAAGTTTAAAATATTTTATAGTAAAATACCAGCAATACATTTTCATAGTAAAAAAAAATTAACTGCAATATATTTTTGTAAAAGAAATTATTAATGCTCCCAAGAAAATTAAATTTCACTATTAAATGAAAAAAACTTAATGGAAAAGTAAACAGCAGAAACTGAGTGAAATTTACACTTTCTATTTTCATAGGTAAAGACAAAAGGAGCCAAAGGCTGAACGTAACAGTGAGACTGTGAGTTTAAATGGGCAAAGGAGGTAGCAACTACTTACAAGAATATGGTTTACAGCATACAATAAGTTTAAAGTTACAGTATGACACAGAGTGAGAACCGTCACCACATGGTGAAAGGGATTCAACGTGGAGAAATACAACAGAAAAATGTATAAAAGGGTGGCTACCCTAAAGAAATGTTCAAATAATAATGTAATATTAAATAAGACAAATGCAGAGAGAAAAAGGTTAGAAAGTTACATACTGAAATGTTATCATTGGAGGTAGATTTAAAAGTATAAGAAAGTAGGAAACAAGTATTTTGACCCTGTGGTTTATTGTACACGTTAAGATGATTCGTATGGGCTAAACAGGTGATCAAAAATGGTGACAATCTAAAATGTACCTAAGTTAAAAAGTAAATAAACAAGGAGAAAATAAAACAATAAAGCACTTTTAATTAAGGCAAAATTAATTTTGATGATGTTGGATAGCAGAATTATTTGTGTAGTTTACAGGTAAATGTAAATGTTTTCCTTGTGAATATTGGCTGGTATGTGTTGATTGATCTATGCTTCCAACCTTTGACCCCTTCTGCCTAAATAGTATCACAATGGCATCTAAATTAATAAACTACAAAACTAATATGATGGGTGGACAGAACATCCATCTGAATTGGTTTCAACAAATTGAGCACCAAAATCAACACATAGATTGACAGAAAAATACACCAACTGAAATTTTCTTGGTAAATCTCACCCTAACCTTACCAATCCATAGTACACACAAATATTAGGTCATCCCATAAGTTCTGTCCGAATTTTAACTTTTTGTTAAAATGAACAAAATTTAAAAAGTATTTTATAATGTCTAATGGAGCTGAACATTATTTTTATGCTTAGATGCATTTAAACTGATCAAATTTTATTTCAGAGAACAATAAAATTGAATTTTGTTTGACATGCTAACATGGAAGTACCCAAGAATCATTTAAGGCACATAATGCTTTATGATTTCAAGAAAGAAAACTCAGCAGCTGAAGCGGCTAGAAACATTCACTCAGTTTATGGAGAGGAATGTGTGAATGAAAGAACTTGCAGAAGATGGTTTGCAAAATTCAGAGGTGGAGATTTCACCCTTGAAGATGAAGACCGAACCGGACATCCAGTTGAGTTTGATGAAAAGCTTCTTGAAGCAGCTCTTGAAGAAAATCCCGCTTTATCAGTTGAGGAATTGGCAGTGGTTCTCAGTTCAAACCATACAACTGTTCATCGTCATCTTTAACAACTTGGAAAAGTTCCTACACTTGGAAAATGGGTGCTTCATGAATTGTCTGAAAACAACCTCAAATCACAAGTTGATATCTGCTCTTCTCTTCATTCTCGCCAACTTGTTTCACCTTTTTTGGATAGACTTGTGACTGGCGACAAAAAAATGGATCTTTTATCGAAATGTTAAGCGTCGTAGACAGTGGCTTGGTAAAGGGGAAGGACCACAGCCAAGAAGGGAACTTCATGGGCAAAAGGTTCTTCTTTCAATCTGGTGGGATCGCCAAGGAATAATCCACTTTGAATTCTTACCACCTAATGCAACAATTAATGCTCAAATATATTGTCAGCAGTTAGAGCGTTTGAACCAAGCTTTGAGGAAAAAAAGACCTGCTCTAGTGAATTGAAAAGGGGTGATGTTCCATCAGGACAACGCGCAACCCCACACAGCAAGAATCACGTCACAAAAGATCGAAGAACTTGGTTGGGAGAAAATTCTTCATTCATCTTATTTTCCTGATCTTGCTCCTTTAGACTACCATTTGTTTCATAGCTTACAGAATCATTTGGAAGAAACAGCTTTTGTAACACAGGAAGAGGTTAAAACTGACATTTGTGAGTTCTTCGAATCAAAGCCAAAAGAATTTTACAGTAATGGAATTAGTAAGCTTGTTAATAGATGGAAGGAAGTCATAGATAATCAGGGAAAATACATTGTTGATTGAATCTGTAATTAAATGTAACATTTGGTCACTTGTTTTCTTTATTCAAAATTCGGACAGAACTTATGGGATGACCTGATAGATGGGACATTTTGGAGGACCAATCAGCCTAGAGTTATGAAATTGTAGGATTCTTTTTCTCTACACAATATCCAAAGTTTAAGCGTTCTTGCTCAGAATCTAATTTCATTACTGAGCATATGACCAAGGCCTAATGAACCATGGTTTTAATCAAATAAATTTTCAGCTGTTTCAAACAAAAGGAATCCCACCGGTTATATAAACCTGTAAAGGTTGGTTTCTGGTAGATTGATGTTAGAAAACCTGTATCTAATCTGTGTATTTTTCGCTGAGAACTCCCACAATTTGAGTATTTTTTCGATAGAACATATTTAAAATATTCTTGTATTATTTTCCTGTTATTTAAGTGACTTAAAACATAACAGTCCATTTTTATGGTAAAAATTGGCAGAATTCTACATCTTCATTGTAAAAAATGCAACAACATGCGTAGTACTTGGGCTTTGTTCATTTTTCTGCAGCTGGGGTCTTAAAAGTGACTTATGCTAAGTCTGGGGACATCATCACAGTTCTGTTTTTAGAAAATGTTTTAAACTTTATATTTTATGTCTTGTTACATATATTTTATACAGTATTTTCAATGGTTGTATCTATCTATGCATAATTAAAAACAGTTATTGTACGTATGGAAGAAAAAGTGTATGGTTGCCAATACTATTTTTCAAAAATGTAATAAAAAGGGTCTGAAATATTTCTAAAGTGTACAGGAACCAGTATTTCAACATGTGGCCACAAGCCAAAAGAAATATGGAACACCAGCAGTACAATAATCAAAAAATTGATACTGATGTTTATAAATAATTTATCTTTAATCTTACATAACCAATAGTTTTAGAATATAAATTTTTATTCTATATGCTTTTTGGAAACTTAGCAGAATTACAAGTATAAAAAAGAAATTAATTCAAAATTAGTGAAATGATACTTTGGTGTTTTGGGGCCTTAAACTCTCACATACGAGTCATCGTTAAAGATGAAGGTAAAAATGGTTGGTTCTCTCTATCGTTCCAATAAGTACCTGACTCCACATGCTACCCTCTACCTTTACAAGAGCAAAGATCAGACCAAGAATGGTGTACTGTTGTTATATTTGGGCAGGAGCTGCCTAGTCCTCCTTTTCCAGTCTCGATAGAGTCCAAAAGCATCTCAGAGTCCTTGTTGGAGAAAGAATTATTTTCACCCTCCAACCTCTCTCTCACAAGTGGGACATGGCAAGTCTCTCACTGCTCTATCATTACTTACACAGAAAGTGCTCAGGTGAATTACATTCCTCAGCTCTGCCAGACCTAACCTTCATGGGTAGACCTCACCAAGCCACTTACATAGTAGCAAAACACCTACATATCCTCCATATTCCATCAATGAGAAGTAAGTTCCACTTAAACAGCTTCTTCCTGCAAACTACTGCTGTGGAACTGACTCCCAAAAGTATGTTTCCCTGATCACTAAAACCTTAACCTGTTCAAGTCTAAGATTTTCCCTTCTTACCCATACAAACTGCCTCCTAATGTAACCCTCTACACCGAGTGGGCCCCCAAATATTGTACAAGGTGAAACTTACTGTGAAAAATAACATTTTTTTAAAAATGAATTGCTTTTTTTTTCTTACATGTTTGATATCATAATGTATTTAATTACACCAATGAAGCATATTTTTTTAATTATTTTGAATTTAAGAAAATTTATTAAAATAATAAAATTGGTACTAATAAAAAAAAAAAACTCACAAGAAATATATTTTTTATTGAATTATTTTTGTAAAGTTTCAGGACAAATTTTGAAGATGTTCTGATTTGATATTGCAAAGTTGTTTTTTTTTTTACAGAAATATCTTCAAGGGTTTTTCAAAATAAAACTATTAAAATAAATAAATAATAATAGATAATAAAAAATAAATAAAAAATAAAACTATTAAAAAATATGACATCACCCCCACAATCTTAAAAGTGTTCACAAATTGCCGCCAAAATGCATGCGTTTCTTTTTTTCCAAAATGAAATAAAAAAACTCTACCCATATTTTTTTAAATTTACCAAAAATCAAGGAATTATACTATTTAATTTAAATTAAATTTTCACCACTTATTCATTAATGAAGGAATTGTATACTGAATAGATTATCTTATTAAAAAATTTTGTAGAATTTGCAAGTGGGTGGATCAGTTACATTCCTTTCATTTTAATAACATCATGGTTACTTTTAAATATTTGTTATAGTTTTGTAAAAACGAAAAAATACCTGAACATGTTATTTCAGTGAAAATATTTTATCAGTCACAAATCGAAACATTTTTAAAATTTGTCCTGAGACCTTTCAAAAATAATTCAATAACACACACAAAAACATTTTCTTGTGTCTTAGTGCTTGCATAATTTAATAAAACACATTATTTTCTTTCAACTTAAGAAAAAATGATCTACAGGGAATTTTGAAAAATTTACTTGTAATTTTTCAGTTGCTGATGAGAAAAAAGATATTTTTTATTAAATAAAAATGTGTTTGAGAAAGAATCAAAAGATGTGAAGTTTAATGCCAGTTTCGCATCAGATTTTTAAAAGAATTTTATTTCATTTTTTTCTTTTTGCAAATGTTAAATTATTTTTTGTCCAGTTAAAATAGGAAATAAGTTTACAATTCTGAATTACCTCCCTTTTAGTTATACAAGCTAAAAATAATTCTGAATTACCTCCCTTCTGGTTATACAAGCTAAAAAAGAATTATGTATATGTCTGGGTGGATCTAGAATATTTTATGACATTAGCAGCTGAAAGAAAATGAAGTGAGAGAAATCAATACACAATATCAATATTTTACCCAGTTTTTATTTTTTTTTTATAACTGTACTTTCTTTTGTGTAATGAATTTTCTTAAGATAATTAAAAAGACTTGATTTGGTAGAGTGAAATATTTTATGACCTGAAATAGTTTAAAAAAAAAAGAAGAAAAAAAAAAAAAAAAAAAGAGAAATGCAATGGTTAAAAGAATATTACAGCATTTGTTTTTATCATTTCACCCCAAGCAAGGCAATAAAACCACTAGAATGCAAGTGGTTACTGAGTGTTAAAGAATATGAGAAAAACTACTATTAAAGAGAGAGGACACCAAAAGAACATGAATATTCCTATTAATATATAAACAAAACATTCTAAGTTTCATAATGAAATAGTTTTATTTATAGAATAAAAATATATTTCTACCTTATTGATTATAAAAAGTTAAAAATGATTGTTTTTAAACATAAATAAAGCCAGTTTCTGTATTTTGGTGTTTGGGGGCTTTCCTATTTAATTAAATTTGAGACAGTATTTTTGTAAAAGTGGTTGTTGCAGACTTATTTGATCTAGGAACTTGGCGACAGATAGAACAAGACTTGCTGTTTTTAATGGCATTTTTGCTATATTTCAAACAGACACTAAATAATATTTTTCCAAAATTATTACTTAATTCTTATGTTTACTAATTTTCTTTCAGTCCTGGTCATGACGATAAACTACATCCATCAACAAGGCCTCTGATTGGGAGGTCCATAGCTTGGACCCAACAGGTGCTACCACCTTGGGTCAGGGTGGATCTGGGAACACCAACAATTAAGAGGTAGGGGTTAGGGTTAGGGCTCCTCAAAACCTCCTGATCAGAGGCCTTGTTGCTGGACGTAGTTTATCGTCTTACCCAGGACGCGGATGTAGTTTATTGTCCTACCTAGGATGGTCAAAAATTTGCTAAAAAAGACGATACATGATGAAAAAAAATGCCCAAAATGTAATAAAAACAAAATTTATCATCAATATCTTTGTTATTATTCTTAACATTTAGCAGTCTGCATCATTTAGGGGTTGCCAAAGAAGGATATGACAACACAACCAAGAAATTCAAATTCAACTTGCATTGGCAGGACTAAGATTTTGCTTGGTGAGAACAGTCCCCTACAAAGTTCTAAAGGTTAACCTTCACAATGTTACTAACATTATTTTCAGGTCTTAAATTAAAAGAAAAAAAGAAAAAAAAGGGATGCTAGAGCCCTTTAACTTTCTAAGACAGTGTAGCTAAGAGAAGGCATGAATCCATTTTTCCCTCCAGTTATAGGAAAATAGAGAAGCTTTAATTTTGTAAATAAGTTCCTGAGTGCTGGGCTTGTATCCTACACCTTTAAAAAAACAAAATTAAAATTTACTTGTTACCAAAAACTGCAGCAGCAACACTTTGTATGATTACCACCGTCTTTTACCCAACAAAGGGTTCAGGCAACAATAAAGTAACCTGTTTATCATAATAGTTAACATACATTTAGCACCCTGCATCATTTATAAATATTGCTTCCCTTTTTACTGTATATGGAATCCCCTTAGAATATAATGTTTTCTATATTAGTTCTATATATTTGGAATTTCAGTAGCCTGGCACTCAATTTTAGTCAAGATTGTTTTAGGTGTTGCCATAGAAGGATATGACTACACAACCAAGAAATTCAGATTGCATTGGCAGGACTAACATTTTGCTTGGTGAAAATAGTCACCTACAGAGTACAAAAGGTTAAGAAGATTTTTTGATGCAAAAACTTTTTTTTTATCCTTTTGAGAACCTTGGAAATTTTGGTTAAAAGTCAGGTGGTTTTTTGGGGGTTTTCTTTTTTATCATCAATGTGACACCATAAATTTGAGCATCTTTTGTGTTGAAAACACATTGATTTGAAAATTTTTTGCAAAAATCAGGTAATTTCTTTTTTTTTTTTTAGAAAATCTTAGTAAAAATATTATTTTTTTTGAATCTGTTACTTCACCCCCCCCCATCCAACCTGCACTCATTTAATTTTATGAAATTTCAAGAAATTCTTTCTTTATATCATTTAATATTTATATTTGTTATAAGAAAAAAGACATCAAAGAATTTAAAATCTCCTGTTAGAGAAAATCTGTCCTAAATTATTATATAAAAAAGTGTTTGTGGTATCCTACGCTCATGTTGTATGAGCAATAGACTCACCCACATGGGTTATATCATCTGGGAATTACCTCCTCTTTTATTTTGTAGCTAAGTTTCATGTTGACTTCAAGTAATATTTTTTCAGTTATGTCCCCCTAACTTAAATTTACCAAAGACTGTCAATAAATCACTCAACATACGTTTCAGTGTTAAAAAATACTTCTCTGCAATATTTTAAACTAAAGGTAAATAATATTTGTTTCAATTCAAATTAATTCAAGTTTAAGTCAACTCATCTTCCTCGGAAAAGTATCTGTTATTTTTGAAAGATATTTTTTTTCAAAAAAGAGAGAATCATGTTGACAGATCTGTCAATATGGATGAATAGTTTATATAAGAAGAAAAAATCACTCCAATCAATTTAAATTCGGTTTGAAATACAAAGTATTTTGATTGTTGCAAATAATGAATTAAATCTATTAGCTTCAAATTAAAACTAAAATTATTAAATCTTCAAGAAAGATTTTTCATTTTTAAATATTAATTTTAAACTTTCGGTATCACGTTTCTTTGGTGGTCTATTGTGCCGACAGATGGTTAAAAATTCATTATTCATCAAAATAATATTTTTCTTAAGACAATATGTCTAGATTCAGAAAAGCAATTGAAAGCTTTTCTAATTAAATAATGTCTTAGTTTTATTGCCTTTTAGTTTTTTTATTTTACGAATCAGAGCATATTTTCTATCACTGTGGGTGCTGCTTGACAAAAAAAAAAATTCTCGAAATTTCATAAAATTAATTTAAGTGTGTGTGGAGGATGGTAACAAATATAAAAAAAAAAAATAAATAAATTTTTAAAAAGATTTTTGAAAAAAAAATAATAATTTCATTCATTTGTGAATAAGTCCTGAAAGTTTCATTAAAATACGACAATTATCTGAATTTTGCAAGAATTTCCAAAAAGCAATGTTTTTTTTTGACACTCAAATTTCCCATACTAATTTTTATGGTCCATATTTGACGAAAGAAAAACAAGATTTTTCACCAAAATTTTTAAAATTTCTTAAAAATAAATAAAAATAATAAAATAATTTAATAATAAAAAAAACCTTTCGTCTTTCTTTTTAAAAATAGTAAAAAGAAAAAAGATATTGACGATAAAACTTGGTTTTTATTTTGGGGGCAGCTTTCAAATTGAATGTTCATGTTATCGAATCTTTGGAGGAACTTTTAAATAATTTAATAAACTTAAAGTTTTCGGGGTCTTTTAAATTTTATAAACTTTTAAAAAGCCAAAAAAAATAGAAAGTTTACTAAAAAAAATCTTATTCTTCTTACCGGAATTTTCTTTTCATTTTTTTTTTTTCTTTACATCGTCAAGAAATGAATTTTTGATGAAATAATTTAGAAACAAAGTCTTATTTTCTACTGAACACAAAATCTAAAATAAGAATTGAAAAAAGAAAGAAATTGAATCGATGGCCATAAATTCAAAATGCTTCTTTCTCGCATAAGTTCTATAAGAAAACAAGCGGTGAATACTTCAAATGTCCTTGTATAATAATGTTCCTTTAACCCGTTTGGCGCTATTTATACATTTTTGCACCAACCACTTGTCTACACCTATAATCAGCGTCAGCCACTGACAAAGTTTGGTTTGCACGGTTTAAAAAAAAAAAAAAAATGGTTAAACGTGCCCACAAAAAGGCCGTTTCTTTGAGGTTTTTTTTTTTTGCGTGAGTTTATTGCTTTTAAAAAGCGATGATCAGAATTGTAATAATGTAAAGTAAAACCTAAATATATGAAATGGAATTTATACATTTTCTTTGTTTTTGAGAACTGACAACAAAAATAATGAACACTGTTAAATTTATTAGATTGTTTATTTACACTATTTATTATTTAGAATGGTTGGCAAAACATCAGCTAATCTAATTACCAATTGATTTGAACTTTCTAAAAAAAATGTTAAATAATAAGGATTTCCTTAGAGTTGGTTCACATATTTTCATAATTTAATAAATGTTTATAAATTTATGAGTAAGAATTGTTTCACATTTAATTCTTTATTGATAAATCATGTAGAAACTTTGTGCACTTACCTTAGCGAAACTTATAGGATACAAATCCTATATTCCAACAAATGACTAAAAAAACACAAAGTAGATTTTCACACCCGCAAAATCGGATCAAAACGACCAAAAACAGATTTCACAATAAGGTGTGAAATTAATTTTCTGACCAATGAAAGGAGGCGATTTGCTAAACCAAAAAAAAAGATAACGAGCCAGTGTGAAAAAAAAGTCAACAATAAATACAGAGTTTTCAAGTCAGTCGCCAGTCAGTCAGTCAGTCAGAGAAGGGCACAAAAGATCACAGAAGATTGACAGTAAATTCCATCATTGACTCAACTCGACACAAAGAGCCGAAAGTGGAGTAGGAAAGAAGAAGAAGAACAACAACAAATTTACAACTGACTCCAAAACAATTCATAAGTACATTTTCCTTTTATCTTTATTCCTCATTCACACTCTCTTTTTTCAACTGAAATTGCTCGCCCCTTTTTCATTTGCAACTATACAAATATATATTACTCTGCTACTCTGTTAAAAGACAGCGAACACAGACATTTTTATCAAAATCACATTTTTGCTTAAACGAACTAAAACATTAATCTTTTTTACCCTATTCACAAGATAATAAATATACAATGTTCTATTTTCTATAAACATTCCTTATCGTGTTGTTTCTTCTTGAAATTTGCATTGTATTTTGTGGGCAGGGTATCCCGTATTAAATTCTCCTTTAATCCAGGTACGTTGAACCCCACAAACTCTTGTGGAAAAGGAGAAATGAGGGAATTCAACTGTAACCTTGTGACAAAAATATTGTAGCAGGATGAATGGCCTCCATTCAACCCATACTATTTTTTTACTTTACAAATGTGTTAACAAGGAATAAGCAGAAGAATAACATTCAACAAGAAAAGCATTTATATTGCAATAATACAAAGTTGTCTCAGGGAATTTATAGTGAGTTGCAGAATTTAAAGTTGATGTTTCATACACACAAAAAAAAAATGTTTTTTATGACAAGTAAAAAGTGTCTTTGTTTACTGTGTTCAAAGTATATGGCAATAATAGGATTTGTAATGAATAAATCAGTTTGGAGTCAAGCAAACTGTTTTTAAACAAATCTTTTAAGAATTTTAATATTAAGAATGCGGTAGGAGTTGTCTACCGTTATCTGTTAAATTGTTTAAAATACTTTTTTTTATCTGAAATAAGATTAAAATTACTTGACGAAAGCAGATTCTAGTTGAAATGAAAGTTGTCAAAGAAGAAAGTGTTGTTCTTCCACAAAAGGTTCGTTATAAATAATTCTTGAAAATTTGTTATAAAATGAGTTCAAAGAAACTTTTTGAGTGAGCGAAAATTGTAATCTTTGCTTGACAATCAAGAAGTAGTATTTGGTACTAAAAGTGTAATTTTTTTTTAGTTTAACAGTAACACTTCCGAGTTGAAAAATACATTGAAGTATCTTGCCACTCAAATTTGTTCACAGAAGAGGGATGAAATCGGATGAGATTATAGAATCTTCCACATTAGCCTTTAACTCCCTTCAAAAACATGTATTCTTCTCTAAAAAGCCTTTAACCAATCATCATCTCGTTTTTGTAATCCAATCTTTTTATTGGTTAATAAACACCAAAGTAGCAAAATTCCAAACGAATCCTATTTCCCACCAAGCTCTTTGGAGCCGATTTCGCCACACAAAAATCTTTAAATTTACCGCATGACTCAATTCAGACAGTCAGCCATCAAATTTCAACAAGGTGCTACCAAACTCCATGCGTGACAATTCACTGACTCACACACCACATTGAAATCTCAACAAAACATTCATCAACCATTGTCCGCGTGTTAACCAACATCAATAGTTGACTTGAAAAGTGGAACATTTTCATTACTAAAAAGTAATTGTATATTTCACCAACTTAGCCTACACAGATAAAGGCAAGCAACTCTTGATAGCATTTATTCTTACTTGTAAATTACACACGTACACACACTGATAAATGAACGAACACATATAATTTCTTTTTTCTTGCAGAAACTAAATCATTTAAAATTTCTTAACAATCAAAAAGTACCAACATTTCTTAACATCATTCCTGCACAAACATTCCTTATGACATTGTCTCAATTATCACAACAGCAAACTTTGTAATTGTTGTTACATGTATATTTTATTGTTGATATAAATATTTCCTTAATGTTAAATCTTTAACAAGAGTATTTAGTAGTTTCTTGCCATGCAATTTGTTCTTAAATTGTTTGTATAACCTATATTTTGTGGGATACGAACATTATAGGCACGCATAATCTTCATCTTACTTAATTTTGCCTTCTGATATATTTCACTCCGTGTACATCTCACAACAAGATAAATTGTCAAAAGTCACATGTGTTCAGGCAACATGCTGTTTGCTGATGAAAATATCAAT